>CAXAMN010002224.1:1863831-1932632 GCA_963970005.1 Durusdinium trenchii
GAACATGTACAAATTCAAGGGTGGCGAAAATTATATCAAACAAGGCTAGCAGTTTATAAAGAGGGTCCAAGAATAGAGTGATTCTGGAGAGACATAGCTAAAGAAAGTGTATGAGGGTCCAAACATAGAGTGATTATAGACACTTATCTACTATATATTATTCATGCGCTTCATGCTGCATATCTAAGTGTTGCGTCGATCACGCACATTGTAAAGTTTCTTGTATATATTTCGCTCTATGTTCGACCCCCTGAAACTAGTACACTTTTCAGGCTGTCCATATTGCAATCGTTGTTGGGTATTATGTGGACCCCTGAAAAATGTACAAGTTCAAGGAGGTCGAACAATATGTCCAACGATGCTTGCAGCAAGTTGCAAGTTCGGTCTTTTCTCGTACACTGCATGCTGATTATAGATATGTCTTTTCTGATACACTCCATGCTGCGTTCATCTCTGAGTCTTGTATCGATCATACACATTGCATAGCTTGTTGTACATAATCACTCTATGTTTCGAACCCTTGAATATGTACCATTTCAAGGGGGTCGAAAAATAGATCCAACAACGCTTGCAAAATGCAACTAAGAACACACATAAACGATGTATCAACGGGTCCAAACATATACATCTTTTAACACCCTCTCTGAGAGCCACTGGTGCGGGCGGTTGTTGTCGCGATGCGCCTGAATATGCCAACATATCCCAATATACACCGTTCTCAAAATGATGAGATGTCTATCAATCTTGGTATGAAAGCCAAATGCAAAACAGGGTAAGGAGCGTCCATCAACAGTTTCCCCCTTGCTGGACCTTTTGGTACAGTTTCTCAACTTACATGTACCATTCATGCCAGGAATGGTGCATGGTAATGACTCGTAGGGACATGTACCGAATGTAAAAGTATCCAAAAGTACTGATGAAGTTTTACAGACTCCCCCGCAAATCGGATAAATCTATGAACCACTCTAGCTGTGCAAGGGAGACGTCCTGGGTCCCAGCAGAATCAATTAAAAAAAACAGGATCAAGTCTCTCCGGCGTTGAAGAACCACGAGGTGACTCAATGAACAAAAATAAACAAACTTAAATGTTTCTGTATTCGACTAGTATTTGAGTACCATTTGACCCTGCCTCCTAAATGATCTAAATGGACGGACGAATACAAACACCTGAAAAACACGTTTTCGGAGAGCTGTGCCTTCATCCTGATTCTGGTGTCTTCATCTTGTTCCTATAAGTCGATACATCATCTTGTCTTGAGTGTTGATCATCTTTTCATATCTTTTTACTGTCAACATAATGACATGGGAATACATGGGATATTTAACTTCCATCTACATCCCCCCCTTGACCCCTGACTCCCTCCATAAGGTCCTACGTACTCATTTGGAAGGAAGAAATCCTGCACCTGCGAAAGGCACAGTATTTGCTTCGTGCTCTTGTTGGTAAACTTGTTGTTAAGTCTTCCACTAACAGTATGTTGGAGGTAGCCTGAGAGGGTTCTTGAAACACCGGACCAGCTCTTCCCCTCTTGCCCAGTTGAGCACTCCGGCCGATCCAGCTCCAAGAGGGACTCCTAGACTTGGCCACCAGGTCCGACCAGTTGAGGGTCGGACCTGGCTGTGTTGCAACAACAAACTGTATGAAAACCTGAGGACAAATTTTAATGGAAATGTCTATTATCATTACGGGCATTCAGGGAAAACACCTTAGTAAATTATGGTCATTTTGTTGCTTTGGAAACCAGAAATCGATAGAAATAGAGCGACCCCTTGACCTTGCGGTTGTTTCAGCACGTGAATCTGCCGAGACGTGAGTCGACGCCCACTTCGGAACCACACCCGCTGGCGCGCTGCTTGATGCTGACGACCGAAGCGCCGCATCGGCGCAGTTCGGCGGTTCGGAAGATCTCGGGTGCGGCATCGGCTCACTTTGAATGGATGCGATTGGCCATCTATGTCCAGGAACAGCAGGATCGAAGAATGCAAAAAAAACAAAGGCAAGAACGCTTCAAACAAAATAGTCCGTAGCCTTGCTAAGGACCACTAAGGACCTGAACCTGAAAATGCTTCAGCCCACCTGATTGTAGCTGGTTAGCACATTGTTAGCACTATCCTTCACCTCCTCTGGGGGTCTGGGTCTTGATTTCGACTGGTCCGCATGGTCCGCGCGTTGGTCACTCGGCTCCTTGAGCACTGGCATGACTTTGACCTGGTCCGTACAGGTCACGTGGGCACCCAGCCTGGTCAGTGCGCTGCATGGCTGTCGGTGGGGGGAAATTTCGGAATCACTGTTCATGAAACTTGCGAAGCTAAGGGCTGTGCGTGTTTTTCAAGAGCAACGCCATTTCGAAGGAAAGTCACTCCAATTCACTCCCATTCCATTCTTTCCATTTCTTTCCCCTACACCACCGGTCTGAAGGGAGGCTCTCGTAAGTGACCTGAGGCTCCTATTCCTCAACCTCCCTGTGGAGCCATGTCGTACACATCGGCCAGTTGGAGGTGCCTTTGTTTAATCCGTTTGAGGTGAATATGATAGCTCCACTCCCTGTTGCTGGTGATCGGCCAGTGGAATTTTTCGACCAGTGATCCGACCCAAGAGGTGGCGAAGTCCACGTGGCGAAGGAAAAACGAGTTCGCAGGATGAATTGGCTGGAGGTCATGCCATACTCCCAAGTGGTCCCCTTGCAAGGCAGAATTGAAGGCACTGAGGAGTGAGGAGTGAGAAACTGTCGGAGCAAGGCAGGTTAAATCAAGCCTCATACTCTGGAGCGTTGGTTTTTATTCCAGAGCCGTTAAAGTGGAACAAAAGAATTGTTAGAGTCCTCCACCAAAGTATGTCATCAGCCTTGAATAAGCCTGAACGTTCGCAGTTGGGTCACGTTCGCTTTGTTCAGGGTCTTTGAAGACCATCGATCACCGGAGTCATCTCTCCAAACAGTCAATTTTAGGTGAAGTTCACTGGTCTCCCGGTCTCTCAGCACAGTGATAGCAGATCTTTCGGATCTTTTCACGACCGAAGCAGGGCTAGTAGGTCAAATAACTATAGATCTTTTCATTTGGTGCAGCTTGATGAATTGGATGCAGCGAATTAGCTCGACGGTTCTCATTCGCACCAAGGTGTCGCGGAATCCGGCAAATCCTGAAAACAAAGGGGCAGTGTCAGGTGCTCATACACCCCGAATCTGTGACTATCCCTAAGGATCCAGTCATACCTTCTCAGAAGGTAAGTGTCTCCAATCACAGTACCTCAGAGGGTATGTGGATCCCTAGGGTAGTGATTAGATGTTCAACGATGTTCAACGATGTTCAACTGTTCAGTTGTTTGGCATTGGGGTCGCCGCTTTACTCACAGCTTTGCACTTACTCACGGCTTAGCACTTACTGCGTACTTCTGTAGTATGTGGTGTCAACCACATACCACATCCACATACCACACAATGGTATTTATGCCAAGCGCCGCAAATCGACCCGAATCCAGGACTGAAGTTTCGTATCCTTCAATAACTGTCACGCAAACCCAACGAGACGTTCTCGCTCTCCTCCTTGGAAAGCTTCCCTTCCACGGCCGAAGCCTCAATCGGAAGCGGAATTGTACTGTTCTGTGCAGGTGCCCCCAAGGGAGCGAAACGATCAAAAGATCCAAACCAAAGTGCAAAAGGTTTGTTCAAGTGGATGTGTTTCTCTTTGTCTTTTTTCCAGTTTCCTTGGATGTCACAGTAGAAAACCCCTAGTGGAAACATTTGAGCGGTGTCAAAAACCATCCGGAACTTTTATTAAGATATAAACCTTTCGCCAATCCCTTCGCAACGCTTTCGCGGCTGCATGTTTGCTTTCGTCGACCCACTCCCACTTCACCCAACAACCTCTTTCGCTAACCCTTTCGCCGAGTTTCTGCTACTTACATCTAAGAAACATATCAGCAAAGGGCAATCATTCCTAATCTGCAACCACTGCTTTCGCCACATCTTCACGAACCTTTCGCCAACCTTTCGCCTGGTTATCAGGAATCTTTGATGACATGCTTTGTACTGAAAACCTCTCTCGCCAACCCTTTCGCAACAAAATGCGTTCATCAAAAATTCAGAGCCTTTCTCCAAACCTTTCGTCAAGCTTTCCCCAACTGCAGTGTTCCTTTCGCAAAGATTAAAGATTCATAATCTTAAGTCCTACCTAAATTATTCTTTCATAGAGGTTTATGACGTCATTTGGAAACTGTTGGATGATCCAAGTCAGGTGGAGCCTCTCCCACTCACCCTGTGCTCTCCCACCTCGATCTCCGCGTTCTCGTTCTGATCCTGGCCGGACTCTTCAGTCAGGTCGCTCGGGCGTCGGTGTGGATGACGGAGGACCCACCGCCCGGACTGTCGGGCCCGTCGTCCGCTTCGAGCACCTCGCGCTTTCACGGACCGAGACGGACGTGGATGGCTGCTTGTTCTGTGGCAACTTTTGTTGCGGCACTGGACGTCCCATGTTTGCCATAGTTCTGTGAAGGCATCGAGAACCACCACTTAGCAGCCCTGTCCTCAGCATCATCCTTCTTGGGACTGGTTGCAGGTGCTTTGCCAGTGCTTGGCCTGCAGCAAGCAGCCGTGAATCAGCCATGCCAATAGAGCATTGATGAAGACCATCTTCCCAACATTTCCCAACGGACTAATTACACTTCGACATTCAACTCCCATTGGCTGGTGGAAAGCAACTGTTCTCTTCGGGTAGATACGTATTGATATGATTATAATTATAATCTATAATGTTACTTCTTAGCAGCACCCGGAATCGGTCGCATGCGCGTCAAACCGGTTGAGTTTGTAGGAACCCGAGTTTGGCATGGAAACCCATGGTGCGTTCCAGGGTCACCAAAAACGAATAAAACAGGGCAAGGGGCATTCGAGTACACCACTTCCCCTCCACCACTTTTCCCATCGTCACCTGAAGACACACAGCTTGGAGCGTTGTTGCTCCCACTCAGAATCGCGCCTGGCAAAAAATTGTGAGCCAACATGAAATATCATCGAACAAATCATGGGCCAATCTGAACTCCCCTTCGACCTTCTTCGAAAGATGCTTGTCTCAATTCGTGCTGTGTTTCCCCGACAATGGGTCTCCAACCAAAAACAACTACCTTTGAGATAATGGGGGAGGGAGGACAGGCGAGGGTACATATTTGCAAGAAGAATTGGCTGTTGTCAATAATATGAAGATTGGACAGAGTTCCTTGGAAATTGAATCTCTAGGTTTGCCTGATGTGCCATCAATATCTAACTATCTAGTAGCTATCTGTCTATACACAGTTACAGTATACAGTCAGTAAATGATTATATGGTGATATATCTGCTCTCTGAAACAATATTGGGGCAACTTCAACAACTCCTTTCGGAGTTTGCACCCTGCTGGAGCAACTCCACCATCCCTTAGGGAAAAACCCAAGGTCTTGACGTCAGACAGACGGGATCTGTGCTTGTCTCGGCCTTTGTCCAAGGCCAAGGCCAACTCCGCTCCGAATTTGGAACAATTGATTGAGGCCAAGGCAAACTCTCCGCTCCAAGTCACAAAGGCAAGGGCAAAGGCCAATCACTTTGCCCTGTTCTAAAAAGTTGGTCTTTGTGATTAGCCTTGTGTGATTCTTGCCGACTCCGAATCAAACGACTCGTGCCAGGAGGACTTGGCCAGGGCCACGGCACGAGCCCGCTCCGCTCGCTCCTGAAACGAAGACAACTCAGAAGACCAGTTCAGGGAGACGTCAAGTGCGCCGGGAGGTGCAAAAAACCGCATCCGTGACTGCATGAAAGATCTAGCAAATCTAGCACAGAATGTAGCACATCAACAAACTGCCCCGCAATAAATATTGGAGTAGCATGACAAAATATATACCAAAATGAACAACATATCAGAGCAAAACCACCGGTTCGACGACTCGTTTTGCACATCTTGAGACTTGGCGATCGGAGAGGTTGTGATATGTTGTGACAGTGCACCCGAACACTGATTTGCTTAGCTTTCCAAGGGTATCGGTTTAAACCAAACCCAGGCGTTCACCGGGCCGGAGCAAAAGGAGAGGAGGTATCCAAGTTGCTGCTTGCCCTACAGGACTGAACATCAGATCTTTACTGATATCATATAAGATGAGGGCTGATGCGCCCATGTCTATATCCAGCACAAAAGACCATAACTAAGGCATGGCAAGAATAATCATGCCTGATTCCAAAATCAGTGGAGCTAAATCCCTCACAACAATCAATGATTCCTGCTTAAGATACTTCAAGCATGATTACTGTATGCCACTGACGAAAAACCAGCGGTTCCACCATACTGAGCCGACATGGTGCTTGAGGTCCTCGGTGGATTCCCCTGCTTTGATCCATTCGTCCACATCCACATTCTCAGGGATCATCACCTGCAGGACGCTCATCACAAAGGTCGCATCCTCCTCTTCTCCGAGTCATCAAGAGTCCACGCAGTTGCATTTCAGGCTTTGTATATGGCATCATGTCGTCAAGAAAGATCTTAAAATACGACTCATGTCGGGTGGATGTCCCAGGACAGCTCAGTCTGAGACCCAGGCTCGCTGTCTGTGAAAGGATCTCCCCCACATTATATATATATACAATAAAGCATAATAACATATAATAACACATAATGACACAATTACGTCCTGTATTTTTAGGACAACGCAAACAACTTTGCTTCCTGAAGGCAATTCGCTTCCACATGCCTCTGTTTCTAAGGTGTTTGGTGCTTCGGGTGCATGATGGTAGGCTTGCAACTACCCTTTCTGAACCCGGTGTTCTTGTATCCATGTACAGGGCTTGACCCATGCCCATATATCCCAGAAGTCCCAGTAGTCTACGGCTGGTCACAGGGATTCCAATCGCCTGCCCAGCACCGGTGCCTTCTTGCCAGACTTCCGCACCGGAGTGGCCGTCGCGGGCGCGGGCGACGGCAGCTCGCGATGCCAGGTGGGGGCCTTGCAAAGGAGCAAAGGAAGCAGTGGTGACGGACCAAGTTCTCGGAGAAATCAAGAAATGTGACTCATATGACTATTACAATCTATTACATAAATGGATGTTTGCAGATCTCTCCCAAAACCTATGGTCTGATCGAATTGCAGGACCCCAAATCGAGTGTTTTCGTCGTCCAAGGCGGCCAAGCACTTTTGTTTACCATGTTTACCCTCATTTGACTTGGCCAGTGCCATGCAACGGCGCCCTTCACCAACACATGTGTGGCGGCATTTATTTGGTAAATACACTATCTGTTATGTGGGGGCCCTATCTCGTTTAGACTACTTATATAAGTCGGAGGTCATGTCACACTATATCGTTCAGACTACTTTAGTAGCAAATCACACTATCTCGTTCAGACTACTTTAGTGTCATCAAGCAAAAGTATCTCGTTTCTGTGGGGGCCTTATCTCGTTCACAAGCGAATACTGATGATAGACAAGCAAATAGAGCATGCCGTAGACTACTATAGTAAAGCCTACGGGCCTACAGTAAATAAAAGTGGTTGCTCGCATGGAATGTGAGGTTGGTCGCCGGCTCAGCCATGTGGTCTCTTCATGTCTTTTCAAGCATGTCCTCTGGCTGCGTTCGTTCAATGCTTACCAGAAAGTCCCAGAGTCCCGGCAAAAAGTATTGTATGCACCCAACCCACTCTCCAACCCTCATGCCGATCCAAAATGGTAAGAGTTGGAGCTGAATTGCACAAACCTGTTCTCTACCAGCTGTTCTCCACCCAGATGTCCCTTGGCTTTTCAGAAGTCTCAAACAGTTCATTGGGATACCCCTCCCCGACTCCCCGAGCGAACCAAGCGCTCGCCACGTCGGCCGACCTTGAGAGGTGCCACCGCGGCGAAGCGTTGCTCCAGGTGTCGCTCGATGGCGGCCTGGCGAGACACCGGGCGAGCGAGAACTGCCCACGACCAGCGACACCGCGTGGACACCCGTTGTGGAAGGGCTTTTGGGGTCCATGCCGTTGTTGTGGTTGGCACCGTAGAGTCCAGAGATGTCGAAGGTCATTGTAAACCTGGAGCTGAAGGGACTTTTGGGGTTGGCTTTCATGACTTGGAATGGCATGCCGGAGGGTGTCACGGGTTCCTGGGATCCATCCCCCGACGATCCCAGGGATCAAAGCAGCACCGTGTAACGAGGTTCCAACTCGGGACACAAACGTGTCCTGGTAGTGCTGTGTACATAACGCCCAGTGTACAGCTGTGCTGGGTGTTCAAAGGATAACATACATAACATAGATGAACATATGAGTAATGAGTATGATTGAGTGTGTTCCATGATATAGATTTCCCACAATTCCAACGTCAAGGAACATCATCAACATGCTTCGACCCTCACAGCCTGCCGCCGTGCACACTTCACAAATCCGCACCTGCTCCCGAGGATTGGGATGCTTCTTCAAGAAGACGCGGGAGTCAGATCCTGCGTCTCCGAAAAACATCACATTTGGACGCCCGAGCCGGACGGATGGATATAGCCCGAGCCGGACGAGCGCCGGTCCGCAGGTCGGGACCCGGGCCATCATCTGTTGCTTCCAGAGTAGAAGCGTTATAAGATACTTTTAATATATATATATATATATTATATATATATATAGAGATACTATATACGTTAAGTTAATTAAGATCTTAGACAGGATCTCGAAATACAGCAAAAGTCCGAAGACCCGCTCAAAGCCCACTCGAGGTACAGGGCTAGTAACGAGTGTTGCAACTCCCTGACAGCCAAGGCGGATCTGGGGCACCATCCTTCAGTGCGTAGGGAATGAGAATGGTCAGCACCTAGGTCCAGGTGCTGAAAAGGATGACCAAATGACATCAGCTTCCACCAATCGACTCTACCAGCCTCGACCCCAGGGAAATGGAAGAGTTTTGACTTTTGATGTGTTTAGTTGTAGGAAAGATAGATATCGTTATGTGGTGTCCAAGCGAAACCAAGTAGTGCGAGATACCCCTGCAACCTGCTTCAGTGGTAACTTGGGCCCTGAACACAGGATACCCTGGCAAAATTTATCCCTGAAGAGGTCTTGTTGCGGAGGATTATGGCTCCCCCTTTCTTTCAATTCTAAAGAAGCAGTGGCAGGAGGGGCAAGGGGGACATTCACCCAACCGCATAAGTGTGTTTGATTGTTTTTGTCCGGTCATACAAAGATCTGTTTTGTCAAAGCGAACATTGGCCAACACAAAATGGTATCTGCTTTGTCAAAGCTGCTATGTTAGTGCCCCACTTGACTCTACCCTCCGACAGTAATGCTGGTGTGTGAAAGTCTCGAAGAAGTGGGTAATGAAAGGTTTCCTGTGACTATTTCCCGATGAGCCTTTTTGACTTCATTTGACTTCCCAGCTTCATAAACCTTTCCCGTATGTAGTTATAGGTTGAAACAATATGCATGCGTTTGCAAAGTTCACCCTGCAACGCTCCTTTGGAGCACAACGCACGAATGATGTCACGATACTTTCCATATGATCTTTCCATTGACCGAAGCAAGGTATTTGAGTCGATCTTCCAATATATTTGGGTGGGGTGTGGGATGCCGAAACCGAAACCGAAACCGTTTGTTCGGTCCCACCGGCGCGCGCGGGGACCCCGACCGTGCCAGGATGAGCTGCGCATCCGGGAGCCACGGTAGGTCGTCATCAGCTCGGGTGCCTCGGGGCCGTGCCCGCGCAGAACGGGCACCTCCGTGATATCCATGGAAGTGGACATCAGTGGACAATGGCCTACATATTGCAACTGAACTTGCCACCTAATTTTTTTTAACTTGATTGTTACTTGCTACTGCTCACTACTAACTACCTGCAGCTACCACTTTCTACTACGAATTACTACTTGCTACTACTAACTATACTAACTACTAACTACTACCTATACTGTATAACGACAAGACCGGATTAATAAACCCCCCCCCACATGGTAGGTCAACAAGGTCAACAAGAAATGAGATAACCACTCATGAGGTCCACTCCCCCTGAAATATCGGATCAGGGAGCCATCGTAGTCGCAGTCGTCATCGGTAGTAGGTAGTAGGTAGTAGGTAGTAGGTAGTAGGCAGTAGGTAGTAGGTAGTAGTAGGTAGTAGGTAGTAGTAGGTAGTAGTAGGTAGTAGTAGGTAGTAGGTAGTAGGTAGTAGTAGTCACAACAAGTTTAAACAAGCACAAAGAAAAGGCCAGGGACACAGGATCAGATTAATAGGGGGTAGTAGTGCAGATTATTGATGGGGGACCGGCCCTTGTGAGGGGTACCCTTTGTGAGCTTGTCAAATGATTGTGTTTAATTGTTTTTTAATAAGGCAATTTATAGGCCCTGAGCCCTAGACATTTTTAAGGATTTTATCAAACATGTAGCAGGTAGTAGGTGGTGATGGTGGTGGTGGTGGTCGTGGTAGTAGCACGTAGCAATAGCAGTAGCAGCAGCAGCAGCAGCAATAGCTACAGCAATAGCTAGTAGCAGTAGCAGTAGCAGCAGCAGCAGCAGGAGTAGTAGTAGCAGTAGTAGTAGCAGCAGCAGCAGTAGTAGTAGCAGTAGTAGTAGTAGCAGCAGTAGCAAGTATAATGTCAAGTCAGGATAAATAAACCTCCACTAGTTAACCCCTTATTAAAAGTAATATATATTTTTTTTGGATTGTGTAGGCTCGGATTAACTGGGGGGGTTGTTGGTAGAAAATTAGACAATAGGGGGGGAAATCAACAGCGAATAATACTTTTAATTTGGGCAATTTCCGGCGGCTTTGTGGGCTCGGATTAACTAGGGGAGGTTTATTAATCCTGACTTTGCATTACTACTTACCGCAACCTACTACTACCTAATACTACTAAGCTACTATTACTCGTACTACTACTACTACTACTACTACTACTACTACTACTACTACTACTCCTACTCCTACTCCTACTCCTACTACTACTACTACTACTACTACTACTACTCTTACTACTATGTCTTAACTTCTATATTTTTTGGCTTTGTCAATTAGAAACCCGCCAAACAGTATTTCAGGACAAACAACCTCTCCGTTGGAATCCGGATTCCAACCACGAAGACGTCCAACCACCGTGTTTCAACCGGCAGCTGTGGTTCCGCTCCATGGGAGTGGTCAACATCCGCTCGGTGCACCGCTCCGTGACGCTGCCGCCCAACAAGGCCTGCGGCCGAGGCAGCCCCATTTGGGTCAACCGCGGAATGGGGGCCCGGTCGGGAAGGCTGTGTGGTGATCTTCTTCATGAACCGCAGGAAGTGATATGGGAGACCACACTGATGGAGAGATGGAGATACCAAAACGTGTTTGTGAGTATAATGTACTTACAGCAAGCCCATGATGCCCATGCAAGCCCTACGACTAGGATCTTGATGGCTCTAGTCTTTTGACCACCTTCCTCTACATCATCTACCGACCCTTTCTACAGTCTGCCAGCATCTGCGCACCTCCTTGTACTTGCGGCGATTGCGCCGGAGCTGCTTCCTGAGAAGCTACTGAGTTTGTGTCGTTGCTCGACATGGCACCATGGCTTTTCGGTCATGGCACCGTGGGATTTTGACCAAGGAACATGAACAGAATAGACGACCTACAAGAGGTCATCTACCCGGGTCCACCGGGCTCCGGGCTTTGACCCTCTTTTGAAACTCCATGGTCCACCTCCTTGATCCATGAACCAGCATGAACCAGCATTGTTCTTAAGTCTTGAGTGCTGATAGTTGATTTGCTTTCTTTTGTGGCCCAGCCATGGCCCACAAACTGATCCCGACTTGCTTCCATGGAATGTTCTCAGTTCCGCCTCAGGGCACGTCGTTCTTCCGCCGCCTGCAGGCATTCGCGGTCCTGGCTTCGTCACAGGTGGGCTGAAGACCCTCTGTGGGGCCCGGGGTCGAACCGTAGTACTATACTCTCCGAGGCCTTCGAAGCGAAGTGGATGGGGTGGCAGGGCCTCCATGTCGGATGGCACGGCTGAGTTTTCCGAAGACCAAACAGGTGGTGGTAAAACCTCTTCCATGATTCGTTCAAGGAGTGATGAGCCTTAAGGCTACCTGTGATTCATAGCTTTTCATCCGTAGGGGTTCAAGTGATTGACCAACTTCCCAACAAATTCAGGGAGAACCGATTGAGACATCAGCAATTCAGTCTCTGAGACAAGGAAGTTCTAAAGAGTAGTGACAAAACAAACACATGACCTTCAAAGTGACCTTCTTAGTGACCTTCAGAGTTCCCAAGTGACCTTTGCAAAGACCATGACTCATGACCACATGAATTCGATCTCAGCCCATTGGCCATATGACATCCGTGGCCTCCTTTGCTGCAGGTGACCAGGTCGCTTGAAAAACACCTCTTTTCTCACGAATATCCCTCCCGTCCTCTCCCCCCGTCTATCGTGCAATCGAAGCCCGAAACGCCCTGCTCCTCTGTGCTCAACAAATCCTTTGAAAGACTGCGCGGGCGTGAGAGATGCGACAGCCTCCCCGGCGCGGCGCGGGATCCTTTAGGCACCAACCCCCGAGCGGCGGGAGGCGGAGTCGGGTTGAGTGCCGAGACAAGACATCCTTTGTGATTGATCAACCTTTTTTATATGGGGTATTTTCCAAACAAAAGTCTACATTTATATAGATGTCTTGAAGTGTTTATATACTCTAACTTGTTTTCTTAGATCTTCAAGGAGCGTCGACTCCATAGTTCGAAGAATATGGTCATCCAAAGTGCAATTGGTCAGTCCACTTCCATGAGATTATTTCAACGAGTCTACTGATACTGCTTTTGAAATCCCTAACAAGGTTCCAAAGGTCCTCAAGCATCGGAGGACCAAGTCCTGACACGTCCTGACCAGTGTTTGTGTTTTCCAGTGCGTTGGGTCCCTTTTGATCTGGGACACTCCCGCCTGGAATCCCGGCTCAGGTCAGAGCCACGAGAGCTGTTGGACCGCGCAGGCGACGGTGCCTGACGACTCCGCCGGGCAACAAAGAAAGGCATGACCTTCATCGCTGGACTTGAACAAACATTCCCAGAAAATATGTCTGTATATATATATATATATACACCCTCGGGATCCACATCCCCTGCGGCTGCCGGCGGAGGTTTCGACGTTCTGTTTGGCGAACGACAGAGTCAAAAAAAAAAGGAACCCTGTCTGCCGGCGGATGAACAGTGCAAAACATGGGAAAACCACCTGTTTTGCAGAAAAGGGTCATGGATGAGTCCTCCTGTCAGGACCATGCCATGCACTTCGATTTCAGGGAGTGTACATGGTCTGACGACATGCGACATCAATATTCATTGTCAGAATGCCATTTCTATAACTAAGGGACATACATAATTACGAATTAATATATATATATATATGCACATACGCATCCAATCTGAGTATACATATATATTACATATATATAATACAGAGATAGCATGACAATGTGATGCTATGGGATTTGTTCTCAAAGCACTGGTCACTGGCAGCATGAAAACCACTGGCTGGGCGTTCCGAACCACGCCGCGCTCGATGGATGACCCAAACGCGAACTTCTGCATGGGCGAATCCAGCCGAGCCAACCTGAGCCAGACGGAGCCAGGACGGAAGAGCAGTACAAGATCGAAGCATATCGAAACTACGGAGATGGGATTGGAAGAGGAGTACTTCCTTTACCCACTTGCTGGCCAGTTCTCGCGAGAACATGGACCATGACCACTCTCAAGGGTGACAGTGGCAGTGGGAATTCCTGTTTGACTAGGTCCAGGTGGGGTGTACCCACTTACCCAAGTATACTTGAAGAAGCACTTCGAGGTAAAATCTTCATGTGCTCTAACCAGTGGATCCAAGTCTTGTGCGTCTTGTGTACTCTTGCTGGCTTGTCATCTACAGTATCTCAAAAAACACTGCATCTGATGTAGGCAAAAACCACCATAGAAGAACATTCATTCGCATGCACAATTGCCTCGAAATTCCACCTAAAACCTCGCCAGATTTATGACATCACCAGCAGCCATCCCTTGCGAATGCTCCGTTAAATTGCAGTCAACCATTCATCAAAACATATCCAAACCATCCTACCACACCTGATTTAAAGAAGTCCTCAATCTTCTGCCCGCACCGCGAACGAACGCCCTCCGCGTCTTCTTCGACTCACCAGCGACCCGGGTTGAAAACACCCGGGTCACGCGTACGGTGAAAAGGCGCGTGACCCGGTCTGCATCACCCAGGAGTCCGGACGACATGCGACTCAAGTACTGCTCCACGGCCACCTGTGAAGCCGGTCCCAAAGGCTCGCAGAGGTGAGATCTGGAGAGTGCCGTGCAGCGCTGTCAACGGAAGGGCTGCCTCTCTCATGAAACGCCTTTTAAACAATGCCAAACCAAAACATATCGTCCACGAAAGGAACGCAGGGTGCGAGCAAGCTGCTATAATCGAGCATGTGCTATCCGGAGATATTTGTTTCATTTCTCGATGCAACGGTCACCAACGCGACGAGAAATGACGTCAATGATGAGTCTGGACCATATGCTGGCGACCAGGGTCCCATATTGCTCTGGTGATTGCAGCTCTAATACAGCCTCAGTAATGCCCAGAAACAGGGGTCATTGGGAGTGTTGCACAGGCTACAAATACTTCGTGCTATTCTTCACGATGCTTGACAAACCATGAAAGATTTTCATGCTCTTTCGGCTCACTTCCGACTTGAAGAGTACATCCCTGACCATCCATGCAACAAATGGCCCATCGCCCCTTTTGCGGCCTGTTCCTTCGCAGGCATACCACGTCCTGGTGTCATGGAACGGGATTGTGATCGCCTGACAGGCACGGAGATGGCGGGCTGCGACGGCTTGGAGATCGAACTCGGACCGCAGCAATTGATTCAGCACGGTTTTTGCTTGCAACAGCCAGCTGCTGTGATTGATCTGAACTTGCTGAGTTATTCCCTGTTTATTATATGACTATAGACATAATATATTATGTCTAATTCTGCAATTGTGATTGCTTAAATTGTTGTTCTCAAAAGCACAAATCATGCACACTCTTGTGATCATCAAAAATCATCAAAAAAAATCAAGCCCGGCACAACTGCAAGTTGACTGGGACTTCAAGCACTCAATGTGTAGAACACGCGCAAAAAAACGAGTGAAGAAAGTGTGCGAGCGCCAACTAGCTACAGCTGAGCAAAACAAAGTATACTGTAATTTTCCGGAATGCGCCCTTTGGGCCCTTTGGCGTGTTTTTGCCCTCGAAGTGTCTGTGGCCTGGAAAGAATATGCAACACTGCTCGAGCCAAATCTGCTTAGGCTTGTCTGCCCCAAAAGTGCCAAGTTTAGGCCCCTGCAGAAGTGTAAGACATGTTACGCAAAGCAGCAGCATCCGATGAACACATATTTTAAAGCAACAACAACCAAAACCACAACCACAACAATAACAACAACAACAACGACAACGACAACGACAACAACGACAACGACAACAATCCTTTCACCAAAGAGGCACTCTTCTTTGCTTCACGCCTCCACGTCTCGCGGACGCGCGCACGCGCGCTCGTCTCTCGCGGACGCGCGATCGGGCGGAACGGGGCGGAACGGTGTGCCTCGTGGGTGTGCACTGTGGCGTACACTCTCGAGAACAGCTTCGGGACCTCGAGTCACGGCATCGAGTCTGAAGGCCTGTTAAAGGGGCCCCCGAGTCGTTCGTGACTTGGGCGAGGAAGATGACCGACGTGACGTAAGTAAGAACGAAGATTTGGAACTCTAAGATACCTGGGAAAACTAAGACTTGCAAGAAACCAGCCAATTCTTGCCGTCTCTGAGAGGTGCTTCTGAAACAAGAGCAACTGCTTGTCTGGTGTTGCACGACGGGCCAGCACGCATGCCGATGCGCAAAGTACAGCGTTGCAGTCACAAAGCAACGAAAAACTAGGACGCTACTAGGAGCAAAGGGCATCGCTGGGCTCCTGGCCTTACTAGGAACAAGGACGCTACTAGGAGCTCTTTCGTTTTAAGACTCAGAGAGTAGCTAGCTTTCAGACCCAGGTGTGGTGCGGTGGCTCATCACCAGGTGTGGCGCGGAGTGGCGCTTTTCAAATGAGGACCACATCGGAACGCCAATACCACCAATTGCCAAACGCCATGTCATTAGATTGGGGTGCTGCTGATGAACACCTCGAATTTCTCCCAACCATCAGCCAATAGCTGGTTGGCTGGACCGGCTGGACCCTAATAGTGGCGTCCTTGCTCCATTCGTAGCGATGCCGCCCCTGGTAGCGTCCGATCGATCCTAAGCCCCTGAGCCTTGGAGGACCCGGGGATACCCAGCCACCTTTCGGACCCGTGACACGCCGCGGAGGACGCGCGCGCCGGATCGGTACCGGTGTGGCCTCGAGCGCTCCTCGGTGCGGAGGCGTGGGCCAAGAGGGACCGTGGGCTGGAACTCCTTGCCCCAGAACTGCCTCAGCATCCCGCGTGGGCGCACGGCTTGTCACATGGGCGCACGTTGGGCACGAAGGTTCGAAGATCCAGTCCGAGTCTGGGATTGGTGACTGGAACTGAAAGGGATCTTGACTTTCTGTGATGAACCACGGAGTTTCCGCTCGACCGATGTGGGGACGATGATGTGGTTTTCACCACCGCTGCAACGACCTCTCAGGACCACCGTACCTGGATGTACCACACCCTCCAAACCTCCGCCACCTGGATCCACAAACTGATCTGAAACATATGAATCGAAACACAAAATTCATCCCGCGCAGTGGAAAATCTCAAAGCTTGTCCTGATTGGGTACCGGAAATCTTGCTGGCCTTAAGTGACTGCCAACACAGCATTGTTTTGAATCTCCTCAATACATCATGCATGCGATTTCTTGTTGACCAAATCCCGTTGATAGATCAAATCCAGATTTCATTCATAGATTGCATCATAAATCCCATTGATAGATCCGTTCACAGATTTCCAACAATCCGTTGGATCCACCCTAAATTCAAATGCGAGAAGACAACCCGATCTAGTTGTCACATCTAGTTGACTCATGTTGACTCCTCATCCCTATTTATAAAGAAAGAAAAACACTGTGGCTCATGGCTCATGATTCATTACCTATCATCTGGAGCAAGCTCAGCTCCTGGAACACCCAGGGCCTCTGACTTGCTCTCAGTCTCTTCACGCAGGCTGGCCGACCAGTCATGAGGCCGGTAGCACTCGCGACTGGTGCGGCGCTCACGTTCGCCTCGATCCGAGCATCGCTCGAGCGAGGCTGGTCTTCGCCTATTTTGCCTGGTCTTTGGGAAATACACTCCGACTCACTAACATGGAAGTGGATGGCATGACCCGTTGGAAGACTACTTTCCTTTACAAACAGGAGGTTTTCCACTTCCATGTTAGTGAGTCGGAGTGTAATCACATCCAACACATGCGAGACATTTCCGAGCGCCGACCTGAGTTTCCCCATATGTACTGTGGTCTATTTTTTGTTTTTGGAGGCTTCCAAGCAACGTGCTCCAGCCGCTTTCCTGGCAAAGGCCTTTTAACGCTATCCCACTATGTCAACACACATGCGCGTCCAACACTTCCCAACATTCTCCTGCTGGTGCAGGATGCTGTCCATCCACATCAGGTCTACCTTCTGTATATCCGATCACAAGTAGGTAGACTAGTGGATATACAAATGATGATGATGATGATGATGATGATGATGGTGATGGTGATGGTGATGGTGATGATGATGATGATGGTTTGTACAGGCCCTTTTGCATTTTTGCCACTTCATGGCTTCAGACTCGATGGCACCCACACAAGCCCTTTAGGTAGTCCTACTTCTTTGGACGGTTCTGTCAGCCGCACGGTCTCCCGGGTTGCCTACAAATAGCCCATGGTCGCCCCTATGAATGAATTGTAGGGGATCTCGGGGATCTACAGGCAGGTCTCTTTTGCTCGGATGTCTTTCCTTAAGGGGACAAAGCTCCATTGCTCCTCCTTGTCCTCTCAGAATCGCACGTCCACGGGAAGCCATCGTCATGGCCTGGGGGGAAAGCTCAGGAAACAAAACAACGATGGGTTCGTGGGTTAGACATTGCACGATATTGCAACAAGTCAATGCTATCAATGCTGTATATAATATGGTTTGTTTTAAGTGCATTTGTTCTGCGTTGGCCATCGAATGCAATGTGGGTGTGTTGCTTTCTTGCGTTTGTCAATCCTTGAGTGGTTCCATCAAAGACACATTGGTAGATCCACCTTGGAGATTAGAGCTGATGTTTACACAAACATATATCCAAACACTCCTTTTAAACTCTGGACTTCCGTCAAGGAGGGTCGCAAGCACAGGAGGCGACTTTACCAAGGTATGTCCAACATCATAGGCAGGGAAAAAGAATGCCAGCCAATCTACTACTATGCTGTATACACAGTTATTTAATCATTTAAGAGTTATGGAGTTGTTACGCAGATTATATAACCAGGTATCTGTTGATACCTGTGAACGATGTTGGTGTCCAAGATGTTGCATACTCGCCAATTTCTCGAGAAGGTTACATTGTAGTTCTAGAAGTGCTATCTTTGCTTTTCACCATGCCATGCTTCAGGGTTGTTTTCAATGGTCAACCAGGCAACAGAATTTCAGGCTCCCACTGCTTTCTGGCAAGTCTCGGATTGACAAACTCTATGAAGTCTTGAGAGGATCAAACAAAAATCCACTATGCCCACTGCCAAGCTCCACGTCCTTCCTGAAAAAAACAGTGCCTTCTTCAGTGCCTGAACTGCTTAACCTGCAGAGGGTCCTTAACAGTGCCTTCCTTCTTCCACTGCTCACTGCGACCCTCACTGCGACCCTCACTGCGACCCTCCGTGTGTCACCTCCGATGGAGCCACATTGGGCGTGGCCGCTGGAGTGGGCTGTGAAGCCACCCAGGCCTCCAGTACAAAGCACTCGGAACACCAGTGGAAGTGAGGAAGTGGGGCATGGCATGGAAAGATAAGTATATTAGAGTATATCATATAATATATATATATATTAATATCAATATCTTAATATATTGTTTTTCTCTTTCGGACATATGACCGAGTGACCTGTATGTTGGATCACCAACCACTCAAAACATGATCTTTTCCGAACAAAGCAGAGGTCAAGTGGCTTTAGGTGATTAAGTACCTATGCAGGAGAGTTTCCTTAATAACGGCACACACGTGCTAGAGTGGCATAACTTCCCCAAACCCTACAAGTACATATGTGGGCTGTTTCGGTGCATTGTTTGGAGCGAGAGTACTACGTATGGGTTGTGATGTATTGAAGAAACGAAGACTTGGTACCGACAACGACTGACACTTGCTTTCCTTTCCTCTGCTTCCCTATGCCACAAAAACTGCGCCTTCCAAAATCTCAGTTGAATCCTCTCTGGCCTTCCCACAACACTTCTCCTAACTACACAATAACATGTTCGCATTCTGCGACCTGAGTCAACCCAGTGACTATTGGCACGACCGAAACCCTGCGTTTATATCCCAAACATTCCATGTATGGAATCTTTACCTACATTGACCCTGTTTCACAGCTTAAAGCGACCGCCGTGGTCGGCATGGGACTTCAGTCCCATGGCATTGTTTGGGAACGGACACCCCCGACTTCCACCCACCGTCCCCGTCCCCTCCTGCAAGGAGGGCTCGAGCTTTCGGCATCGCACGGGTGAAGGAGCCTGGGGGACGGTGTGGGACTGGTTGGTGTGTTCTCCTGCCTGCTGGGGCCCTCTCCTGTTGTTCTCCTCGCTTCCAACACCCATCTTCTCCTAAGATAACCTATTTGAGAACCAAAAGTCACTTTCCCTATTATGACAGGATTTCCTTAGTTAGCACACTATATGTTCGGCTCCTCTCTCACGTTTCTATTGCACATCATTGCACATCGATCTCCTTGCGGGTGAAAATCACCCGACACACGCGATTCTACGACCCCAGGAAAAGAACACACACACACACTCCCTCCGCCATGCACCCCCCTTTGAGTCCACCACCAGGATTGGATGCGTTGGCTCTGGTGTCGCCTCGCAGTGGGGGCGAGACGTGATCTGTCTGATGTAGACACTAGAGGACGCAACGCAACGAACGGAGCAAAGGGCATCCCTACGAACGGAGCGATCGGACGCTAAAAAGGGGGCTTCTGGCATCGCTACTAGGAGTATTCTTGCTTTCTAGTAACTAGAAGCTACTAGGAGCAAAGGGCATTGCTACGAATGGAGCAAGGACGCTCCTAGTAGCTCCTGGCATTACTACTGGGAACAAGAAGCCATTAAGACTAGAAGTGGCCAATTAGATAGGCCCCATCAGGAAGACAGCTGTCCTCTACAAACTGGGGGGTCCACTTCATTCCACTTCCATGTTAGTGAGTCGGAGTGTCGGAGTGTATGTGTTGTTTTGTTTGTTTTGTATAAAAAGGAGAGGAGAGGGCATGAAGATTCACCAAGTCTCCAAGGGAACCAAATACGTCAGTCTTGTTGCAACATGAGAGCGCCAATGCAGGGTCTGAGGTTATTCCCTTGCTGATCCAATCAAAGCAAGATATGATAGATAGGTCACCCACATGGGGGGTGCAGTTTCTTGTCCATTCATGGGTTTTGTGGGCTTCTTTACTCACGCTACGTAAGGAGGTGTCTAACGTGGTCAGTGGGTCTTTAAAAACCATAGTGATGGTTTGCAACTCAACGAATTCACAGAAGACCCTGGTGTTTTCCCACAAGGAGGCATAGCTCTCTTCAACCAATCTCATAAATGAGGGGTCAATGCAAATAAACATGCTGAATTTCCATCCATCTTTGCTCTTGGATTGGTGGAATGACCAATGTAAAGGGTCCAAAACCGCTTTCATGGCTTTGCATCCGCTTTTTGATTCCTTTTGATTCGAAGCACCAAACATTTCATGTCATGACCAGAGACTCACGACACCATGGTTCGGGTCAAAAAGCTTCCCTGGTGTCCATGTCGAATTGCTTGAAGTATGGACTCCGGCCCGGCCGCGACGTGCGACGTGCATGCGCACGTGGTGTCATTGCCTTCTTCTCAGCCGAGACAAGGACCTTCTTGCCCTCCTGGGGAAGGGATGACAGTTCAGATCCAGAACTGCCCGGAACGGGTTGCTGTTGCTGCCTGTCTTGTGTGGCGCGGGACGGTTGTGGCGCCCCATGGGGCCCTTCGAAGATCCAACCATACCTGGCAGAAGCCTTTGGGAGATCCAACCCGGGGTTGCCCAAACAGGACATCCGCAATAAAGAGACGATGTTCCTGGGTCAATGAGAAGATCCCAACTGTTGCAGCTCACTGAATCGGGGGTGGAACAGCTCACTGAAAATCGGGGCGGCCACGTGGGATGGGAACTCGGCATCTCGGTGTCGACGGTTTTCGCAGACCACATCCAGCTCTTGTATGACCTCATCCCCTTCCATATGCTAGCGGCTATGGTGGACCAGGGCGCCGCGCGGTCAAGACCCATCCCCATACCCTCCCACCTTCTTATCTCACAATCCTCACAACCCCCAATGTGTACTGTGTACTGAATCCCTGTGGAGGGCGGTCCGGCGGTCGTTGGACACGGGACTCACCCTGGCCCCTGTCTGCGCAGCCTCCTCCGGCGTGGCATTGCGCTCGCGGAGGACCATTGGACTGGCAGGATGTGTGAAGGAGCGATCCTCTATTCGAGAGAAAGAGACGGAGAGAGGCGCAGTAGAACATGCAATGCAGGATAGATAGATGTCATGGTGTGCAAAAGCTGGAGTTGGTCTCTGAAACAAAAACCATTGTCGGAACTTGGCGCATCAATCAAGGGACTCATGCGGCCATCGACCATTGGCCAAGCACAGATGAAGGGCCATCATTTTATACCAACTCTGTCAAGAATTCTGACGACCCTTTACGCAATTTTCCGATCATAGAAATCATGCATATATATATACACACCTGACCAATCAAAAGGAAACCCTGTAAAAAAAAAATGTAAAAACGTAACACTAAACACACCATCTGTGCGTGGTGGGACCTTTCGCCCCCTTCCAGGACACCGCCGCCCCTCCAGGCCACCTGGACACCTCTGCCATGGACTTGGACAGGCGACCGGGGGACGCGGGACGTTTCGGGCGGAGCTGCAACGGCTGCGGGAACGCTGAAGGGTGGCTTTCCGCGGGTGGGTGGGGAGTGAGTGAGTGGGGAATCTATGGGAATCTAAGCAAATATACACTTATGTAAAAATATACTATATATAATCACAATATACATATTATACATATATTCTATTATGTATATACTTATAAATATGTATATATGAAATCATCTGAAGAGAGGGATTGGTGGTCTGGGCCTCGTCCCAGAAGCGGCGGGACGAAGGTACGAAGGTAGTTGAGTTGAAGAGGACCGAAGATCAGCCACATTGATCGTGCTATGACATCCTCAAAGGAAAGGGCAGGTGTCATCTGGGTACGGCTCCAAACTGGAAGGTGTCATCGAACTCCAATTGTTGGGTCTTCAAATTCCAAACAATCCATGCAGTCTTCAAGTCTTGATGTCCTCACTTGGTGCTGCCGACGGTCCAGTTGAAACCCAAAAATACACCAGCTGCTGGCGGCCGACCACGCCAAAACCGACCGACCGACCGCGGAAACGGGGTGTGTCCAGCCTCGCAAGGCCATGGCCCAGGTGCCCTAGGCCGCTGCCGAGCTCCAAGACTCGCCTGCTCGCTCGGCGGTGGTGATATCGCTCGGCAGAGGGGGAGCTGACCGAACCCGGAAGACAGAGCAAGAAGTATCTAAGATCATCTAAGCATCACATTGATTTGTAGCATTGTGTGACTCATTGTGTGATATTGTTCCCGACTATTGTCTGTAGCATTGATGCTATGAATTATATTGAATTATCATTGATTTGTAGGGAAGAATGGACAAGAGTTGGCCCTGATTTTCTGCCTTGAGATAGGGGTCGGTGAACCAAAGGTAGCTATATAGTTAGTAAGTAGCCAGTAGCCAAGCCTCTATGTCTGTACTTCAATGACTGGATTGACCAAAGTATGTCCATGCAGAAAGTGCATTTTCGGACGAGGGGAGATTTGATTGAGGCCCCCCGAATGAAGAATCCTTTTATCATCTTTATCAAAGCCTATGATTCAATCCACCAGCTTCCAAATACACATGTTGGCTATTCGATGTTAAGTGAAACAACCGCTTGTCCCGCTAGGTGTCTTTCCAGAGTTCATGTGACAAATGGCAACACTTCGAGTTTCACCACACAAGAACTAGAGAAAAGTGGGTCGCATCAGCGATCTATCGCATGCGCGATCTATCGAGATCGGGTGGAACAAATGCGAGCAAGTCCTCCGCCGGTGGCTGTCCCAAGACGTCAATCCTTCCAGGGTCGAGGGTCCGGAGGTGACTCACCTGCCATGCAGCTTTCGAGCTCGCTCTGGTGCCTGACAAGTCGGGTTCTCCATCACGGGGAGGAATGGGGAGGAAAAAGGGCGCCAGAGCGCCTGACTTGACCATCTGGATTGACACTTTGGGGGATCATTCCATAGCCATGCAAATCCGCAAAAGGTTTTGGGAAATAAGATCCGAAGCGTCCGCTGAAAACCACAACATTCCGAGAGTTTTCAGGATGTTCATTGACTTTCGGGTAAACTGACCAGTAATTAGTTGATTTTCTGCAGTGCAAATCCGAGTCGCTTGGCTAAACTGCGCACGAAACGCGGTCTTTCGGTTTCCTTTCCACCCAACCACCCAAACCCTGAGCAGGTCGGCCTGCAAATAGCGCAAGAGCACAAGCGAGGCGTGCCAAATGTAGGTCCCATCCGGCCGCTCCTGGGACTTTCCATTGAGGTCAGAATAGGTCAATAATGTAAAAGATTGAACCTTTGTGTGATCGAGTAAAGGGTGGATCTGATACATTCCCGCTGAGGACCCCTCATCGCGCACGTGGGTGGTCGATTGTTTTCCCAACTACTAATTATGCGACACACTCACGCAAACAGTCAATGATCAAGGACTTTGGAACCCTTGGTGGAGATGGCAGCTACATCCACACCAGATATTCTACCATGTCTCAAGTGAGAGCTGTCATACTCCATGCGTTTATTTTCCAATGGTTTTCACAGCGGAAAGCACACATCTGCCGGGAAACAATGTTTCTTTGGTAATTAATTAGCGCTTCGATCTGGAACTTCCTGGCCACTGGGTTTCAAGGGCGAAGCTGCTGTTTTCTAAAGCCGGCAACTACATTCTACATTCTTCTAGCATTGACCTTAACTCTTTCTGTATTTGTTGTAGCGTGTGCATCCCCCGTAAGATCAACTATTCACACGACAACAGGTCATTGTGCGGCGTCTGCACACGGGCGAAGCGCAAGCGCAAGACATGCGCTAGCACGGGTGTGACCGTGTGGTCCATCTTCACTGCACTAAGAGATGTGGAGAACATGTGTATTGCATTGGCAAGTCCATGTAGATTGCACATTTCAGTGATGTGACATCCGTGTTCATGTCTCATTCGTCCGAGGCCCTCAGCCCAGAAAAGTAGTCTAAATTCGCCTCCTTTCGGCCGAAACGATGCGACAGATAACGGATCGAAACCGAACGTTATTCTCCCCACCTCTCGCAGCGGGTGGGGGCTGGTGGGGACTGAAACCTACCAAACCCTACCAAAACAACACGGTGCGTTATCAGCCGTGGGCCAACTACGTGGCCTTGGATTCATGTGGCCTGGTCCATTTTTGGGAGCCATACCCTGTCATAGAAATGGTCTAGAGAAAAAAGAAAACAAACACAGGGAGATAAACCCACTCAACATTGCATCCAATGACCAAGTCGAAAGCATCAAGAGAAACTGGTCGCCAGTCAAACTGTAAGAATCCCGTCAGTCACACTATCTGCCAAAAAGCTGCCAATCTTGTTGTGTTTCATCTCCTCTAAGATTCCAACTTTCCCTACTACAAACCCACATTTTTCAACAAGGATGGTTAGAGTACTTTGGAGCCAACCACCCAAGAAACGCCAACGATTTATGATGTCTTTCCCACCTCCAAACCATCAGCAACGCAGGGGAAACCAAAAATAAACACACTCCAACCAACCTACTAGAGATGGCCTTCACCGACTTCTCCGCACCTCGAAATCATATTTGTACTTCACCGACTTCTCCGGAACCTAAGGTCCGGAGGTGTTTTCCAGTGGCGAGGAGTGGTTTTGGATTGAATCCGGTTGTGGATCTGGCTTTCCTGCGGCTCCATCGATGTTTTTTTTTTCTGGTGAAAAGCTACGACTCGGTCGAAGAAAAACTCGGGTTGAGAAGTCTTCGGCGGTCTTGAAGAAGGGGTCTGAAATTCTGTAAAAGAAGAGTTGGCTGGTTGATCTGTTTATCTCTTTGCCTGGGTTGTGTGCAATCACCACGACAATATGCGTTTATCAAACAAATATATATATATATATTGTACGTTATTGTACCATCAGGTTATACATCTGGATCTGCGTGCTCACGACTGTTCAGAAGATGGAAACAACTATATAACGTTACATGTTATTACATGTTATATACCCTCCCTGAAACAATCATGGAAGTGGAATACAGCCTGTTTGTAGAGGAAAACAGTCTTGCAGGGGGCCATGTTCCACGTAACCATGTTTGTTGGATGGAGGGTATACCTTCACTATACTTCTTGTTTCGGTGCGATACGGTATCGGTATCCAATCTGACCAACTGCTGCATTGCCTCCTTTGAGACCAGCCTATCGTGGTGTTGCAATAGCCACGACACTGTGCATCGGACTCCACACTGTGCAGCACTGAATCACTGGAAGTGAACGTCTTCGCGAAAAGAGAAGACTGCTTTCAGCATCTTTCAGCTAGTATCCTATCCTTCCTGAAACTCGGTGACAATTCTATCTTTGACCAACATCTACTGGATGACTTGCCGCAAATGTGGATGAATCCTCACAAGCCCCGGCCCCATGCCAGCACCCGAAAAAAAAAAAAAAAAAGTTGACAAAGGCGTCCAAAAGGGAAGAATTTGGGGACTGGATATTCATTTCTGCCCAGACCTGAATCCAGGACCAGGCACGGCCTCCTCCTTCTCACTCATCAACTCATCTCAGGCAGCGCGACCGGTCGCGCCATGCAGTCTTGTTCGCGCCATGGACATTCACGAGTCGATGGTACCTGATGTCACTGGTACTAGGTGCGGACCCCTGAAGCGATTCAAGACTGTGGCTCAGGAGACGTCCGACAGCGCGAGTGGACTGCAGCACGGGGATCTGTTGAGGGTCAAAACTACACCACCTGGCAATACAAAGACCGGCCTGGTTTTGTTCGTTGCGTTGTGGACCTTTAAAAATGATCTCTATACAGTTTTATATAGTTTTATAGAGATAGTGCTGGTGGTATGTGAAGATCACAACGCCTGAACTAGCCATTACGTTCAGGCACTGCTGCAGTGCTGTATATTGAAAATTGCAGATGTGTGTTTGAAGAATCTGCGTCTATTTCCTGAAGCTTTGGAACGTGTCCAAGCCACTTGATCAACACAGCTTCTTTTAGTGCTGGGTCCGGGATTCCTGTCAGCCTCAGTCCCCTTTATGATTGGAGTGCTCGGAGTTTCTCAGTAGCCTCAGCATACTTCGGGTTTCATCGCCCCACCCGCCCACCCGCCCTCAGCAGTTGTCTGGGATGTCGATGGACTACCAACTCTTTGGTCCGACCATCCGACCAATCCCGATCTCCAGGTCATCACCGAGGTTATCAAAGCCCAGACACGACCCATGGGACTGCCATAATAGGACTGCCGATCAGTTCGGGTGGTTGACTGGGGGTCAATTGATCGGCATATATATGGCAGTCCCATGGAGTGTCTGGGCTTTGATAATTCTTTGATGGTGCCGACTCGCAGCTCTCTCGGTCCTTTCATCGCGCTTCGCGCCGCGATCACACAGCGTTTCGGTCCTTTTTGCACGTGTCCAGAGGAAGGAGTCATGCAGCTCGAGTCATTGGGCGCAGTCGATCGAGTCATTGTGCCAAGTTCATCCATCTGTGGGGTTCGATCACCATTGGGTGCCAAGGGTACTGGAAGATGCTGGCATTAGATGTTGGGTTTCCTGCTATTTGGGGCTTACATGTTCCAGGCCACTGTCGCCCGACGCACACGGCTCAGTCAGAAGGCGGAACTTGGAAGAGGAAGAGTATCCTTGGAAGACAGTCAGCAATCTACATGACCACCTTGGACCGATCAACCCCAAGCCTTGAGCTCAGCCACTCAACAATTTGTCCAAAAGAATGAAGATTGTACTAACACTCAAACCTTGCACTGTTCAGGTCAAGTTCAAAACCAAAAGCATTCATGTTCTTGCAACGTTCATCCTGCACACCTCCTCGTCCGACCCCACGTGACTCGTCCTCGAAAATGAGATCTCATCCGATCAATGCAAGAAAACTCATGAGTATCTGAAGACATTCACATGAGTATACATGAGTAATTATACAATCCACATGAGTATCTGTCAGTATTCATAATAAGTATCTGAATGTATCCCGTCCCGACCCTGTGAAGCAAGGTCCACTTCTCTGGGGCCCTGTGCGAGGTCGGTCCGGTCGGCCGCGCGGGGGGGGCCCCACCTCCACCGGTGTCGCGCGGAAAGCGCGACCGTCGAAGCTCACAGGTGTGGGCCCTGTTCCGGTCCAGCTGCTCCGGTCGCACCAAGACTTTCAGAGCACCAAGTGGCACCAAGCTTTGATTTGATGGTTTCCTTGACCGCAAGAAGACCCACGGAAAAGACGATAGATACAGTCAGCCAGTGGCTATAATTCCAAACCCGAAGCCCCTTGCACCAGGGTAGGTTGACTTCCCAGGTAGTCTGTTCTGTTGATTCTTGGTGGTCAACCAAGGTGTCCCTGCCATGACCCACAGCCAAGTAGCGCCTTGATAGAACATCCCGTGGGCTGTGGATGGCGGTTGTGGCTCTGCCAAGGCACCAACCGGTGTGTATCTTAATAGCCAGACCACCAACCAATGGGTTTTGGTCTATGCTCCTTCTTCCATTTTTTGGGGTGGGGAGGTATGAGGTCTCCGTAGTTTTATGAACAGTCACATCATCATTCATCATCCACCATGGCTCCCCATGGCTTGTGGAGTGATCCCTGCAGTTCTGGTTCTCTTCCCCTCCCACGCGGACCTGCCTCGGCTGTGGACCTGCTTATCCTGCCACAAACGGAGTCTGACGGCACGAGAACAATTCAGCTGGTCAAACATCAGTCTGAGGGTGAAGAGAGTGGGACCCACTGACATAAGGTTTCGTTTCGAAGAAGAGTGTCCGTTCCAAATGAGCCGAACAAAAACCACCAACAGACCCCGGTGGGGGGTGATTCGACTGGATGTGGTGGCTAGAAGCGAACCCCCGAGGGCCCCTCGCCTTCCCTCGAACTCGCCCTCGCCTGAACCGATGAACCGTTCGAACCGGTGGAGTCCATTCGGGGCCATTTCTGCCACCGCCCCCGGAGGACGCGTTGACGCCCGCCGGGCCAGCCCGGTGGAGGGGGAGCAGTTCTAACGCGTCATGACGAAAGGGGAGCAGTTCTAACGCTCGCTGTGCCAGTGGATCAAATGCAGAAAGCCCTTGAAAACCTGCCATGTAACGTGTGTCGACTGTATCATTGATGTCGAAATGACATCTTGAGTCTTGATGTTTGACATAGAACTTTTGCATACTTTTGCCCAACATAGACTCACGGCGTTGCAACTTCTTCTACATTCCGCAAACATCCGCAAACCAGCGTCAGGTCTTCAAAAGAGAAAGCAAGACGAAGCGCGGCTTCAGCCGGCTCTGTCGGTCTACACCGTGGGGTGGGATTTCTTCCGGTCGGTCATTGCCCGTTGTGGATGAGGAAATGGGATTTTGGGTCATTTGGATCAATTGGGTATACAGGTGTACACAGTATCTATATGTCTCATTATGTATCTATCACATTCCCACAAGATAGCAAATCTTGCCAACTAGGAACGATTCCGCTATATTCCACTATCCGGAGTTGAACCAAGCAAACCCACCAAAACACACTGTTCATGACTCCAACAGTCAGGAATCAGGATGGTGGCGTACAGGACCGCAGCGAACTCTTTTTTCCAAGCACAAGTCGCTTGGCACCGGTGACTCGTACTGTTTTGGATGACTTGCTTCCAGCTTAGTCCAGCGCTGCGAGTTGCTGCAGGGCCGAGGCCGAGGTGTAGAAAAAGAGGATCACGCCCAGTAACAGGACGGCCACGTTGACTGCCAATGTCTGCCAGTTTGGATGGCAAATCTTTGCATGACAAATCACTGGAAAGATGAAGGCCAGTGGAACGCAACAAACCGATCCGATGAGGGCAATGAAAGCATCAATCTGATTCTTCCCCAGAAAGGCCACAAATGCACATGAAAGAATCAGCACCGTCCTCATGCGATTGATTTTCCAGGTTCTGTTGCGAGACTTGGGCACATTGCTGAAACAGAGTGCTTCCACATATATCGCTGCTGGGAATAGGCAGAGTGGAACATTGAACAAGGAGCCCAATGCGAAGGCAAAGGGTATCACTCGGCCAACCTGCGAACCTTCCGGTAAGTTCGAGGTAATCACCAAATTTGTGTCCTTGCCATAGTAGGCATAGTTGACCCCACCAAACACAATAAAGAGGGCGCACACGCCCAGCAAAGTGAAGACCAGGATGGGCGCAAAGGTCTCTTTCTGTTCATGTGCGTCGTACATGGGGATCACGAAGTTGATGCATTCGAAAGAGAACACCACCGTCCCGGCAAAGATCATCCAGTGAGGCCCGCTGGATTCAATTCCAACCCCGGGACCATGTGTCATCAACCCGCTGAAGGAGTAGCCCAACAAGAAGGCCAAGGCCAGCAGCACCGTGGCGTTTGCGATGATGTTGGACACCTGCACAGGTGGAGGGTAACCAAAACCAGTTCCAGGGGTTGAGGTTGGGGCCGAAAAATCCAGGTCTGGGTATTATATAAAATTGATAAAGCCACATAAAGTCTAGACTTCCATAATCAGGGAGCAAGTCGTCTCCTAGCAGTCACCTCTCGGGTTACTTAGGGGAGTAGGCAGCGTTCGTTTGCTCACCTGAAAGTACTGGAGCTTCCGAATCCAACTCATTGGAATCACCACCAGTAGCTGCAGCAGCAAAATGCTAGTTTCAGAGGCCCAGGAAGAATAGATGCCCAAAGCTGTCAAAGCTTTATTGCAGTTCTTTGCCACATAAAGCATCTCAGCACAAACAAAGCCGATTTGAGAGAGGAGGATGCTCACGTCCACCGCCCAGAGTCCCAACGAACCCATGGATCTGCGAGCGATTTCACCGTAAGAACCTCCGATTCTGCGCACACATGTCACCAGAAGGACCATACAATAGATTTCGATTCCGCCCACCAACAACAGCAGCAAAGGTGCTACCAAAAGCCCGGTCTTTGAAAAGGCACCAGGGATGATGATCAGCGTTCCACCGATCGTGGATTTCAAAATCACCAAGACCGTGGAAAGATTGGAGGCCCCGGGCGAGTGTCCGGGCGAAGCAGCTTCCAGCTCACCAGTGCCACTCGGTGCCACAGCCGTGCCCAGCTGTGACGGATCTGTTTCTTGCTCGAGGGAGAAGTACTTCTGCATGCGGGGATCCAGCAAAGAACTGAGAAGCGACTGCTGCGCCGCAGCAAACCCTGCGCCCTGCCGGAGGAGATGTTCACGGCGGAACCCCCCCGGCTGGGCGATGTCTCTCGCTCGTCCAACGTCGGGGAAGAGTAATTCGCCTTGAGCGGTTGGAGAGCTACTGCTACGTGTGAGAGTTGGAGGACCAAGACCTCCATCTGTTTCAGTCAACTTCTTTTTCAGATCACGAACCACTTCATCTTCTGCCATGCGAGGCTAGGACATTGAATTCTAGATGTTTTAATGGCAGCTATTCCGGCAAAGGCGAATGCAGCTATTCCGCCGATGACCGACAGGCAAGAAGGCAAGAAGGCAGGCCATTCGGTGGACTGGGGGGAGTCTGAGCCACAAAGGCTGTTGGATCCAATCCTCAGAGATCGAGTCGAGAGTTACAAACGGTTTCAAGCTTTATATACCCGTTTCCTGGGCTTCTGGTACAGGTGTGTTCTTCGTCTCTATCATCAAAAATACATCGCTTCAAAAGGAAGCTGGCCTAAAAGAACCTCACTTGGCAAAGGACAGCAAATTGAGTTCATCGGGAGGATAATGCACAAGGCTGGTGCCAACTCGAGTGTCAAAAGGCCACAACACAAGATTTGACCAAACCACAAAAGCTGCAAAAGTGATTGCTGTGTGGCAGGGTTTCTGAACGAGCATCGCATCTTCAAGCTTCAAGAGACTGCCGAGAAAGTTGAAGTGGAGATCCCTACTCCATCTGGGCATGTCAAAAGGTTCTGCCTTCTAAGGGATAAGGACCATATGCATCCGTATTTCACCTGTACATTCAATGTTGTTAGACTTTGACACCATCTCTGAGCAAAGACCGGAAAACCCGGAAAATCCACCAACACCACCTCATGCTGATCAGAACGACCATGATGATGGTGCTGTTGTTGCTGCTCATGTTGATATTGATACTTCTTGAACATAATCTATATACTATAAATACTTATAAATACATATGCATACAAACATGTAAATACTAACTGTTGGTGGGGTGCCGCGGAGACCCATACATGTGTGTGTGTGTTCTACCTGGCACCTTCACTTCAACACACATAGAACCGCGTCATCATCCACATGCCGCACACATGAGAGACTGTGCTTCTCTCACTAGAGTTTTGGATTTGCATCATACCAACGAATCCTATGCTCACCAATACTGAAACATGATGCTTGAGGCCGCGCCAGGCTAACTAGGGTAGTTTCCTGTTTCTATCTACTTCAGGTTCATCTACTTCCAACCTTCTCCGGGATTGTTGTCTAAATGGCAACTCACATCAGCTTCACCTCGCCTGCAGGCCGCTTGGCACGCCGCTTGGGCCGCTTCTTCGGCTGGATCTGCCTGGTGTCCCCGTGTTCCGGTCCGGTGCTCCGATCCACGAAGAGAACGGGCGGCCGCGGCTTTCTCCAAGTACTCGTGGACTTCCAAACTGTGTTTTTTTTAAAGCTCCAAATGAACAAAAACTGGGTGACAAATATTGAGCAAAAACTTATCTAGCTCCAAAGTAGGAGATATGACCCGTTTTGTTGAAACCGTACAGTTGAAGGAAGAATTGAAGAAATCGGAACAGGACCTCTTTAAGGGAATGCTTAGCTTTCGAGACCTCGCATTGGCCGCATTGGCCACTTCAGAGATGGTGCAAACAAAAGGCCACTGGAAGACTTTGCATTAGCCGAGATGTGATGGCCTTTCAGGAGAGAGCATCTTGAACACCAATGTGATTGTGAAAAACTTACTGAACGCTCCTTGGGAGTTGGGAGTCCTTCATTTCGAGTCACACAACCTGCCTGAAGGAGTCGCTAGAGACGATGTCACAAAAACCGTTTTTCACTGTGGCCTGATGTCACAAGAAACCTCTGCATCCGTCTGGGTTGCATTTTCTGCTCGTTTTTCCCGTTGCCTTCTTCGCCATTCGTTCCAGTCCTTTCGATTCAAAGCGCACTCCGGGCAACAGATTCTGCAAATGGTTGCCTGACTTAAAGAATCAGTGCCATAAAGAGAACTGTGATTATTGTATATTATTGTGAGTCATAGGTAAACATGACTGACAAATGAACACACATTTAAGGCTTAACCTTTTCAACTCCCTGATATATGCATTTGCATTTGCTGCCTGCGGCTTTGCAAAAGCTAACACCTGCTAACATTCGCATGGCAAACTATATTGCCATATTGGGAAGCCTGGCGGTTGGAAAAAAGGGTGTTCCTGCGTGTCTGCTTGTTTACTCGTTTCCAATTCTGCATCGGATCAAATCTCGTTTGCTTTTCGCGAGTTCGCCAAGGGTCCAGGGCCCTCTGGCGACCAGGTATGGCCTTTGGCCCCCCAAGCGAGTACCAAGCGAATGTATGCACTCCCCGAAATTTCGGATACAAACAGAGGCAATAACAGTGGTATGGGATGTGTTATTCCATCCACCTCTGCCCCCATCCACTGCAATCTACAGTATTCCTGCAGTCTACATCTAGTGGCTTGGAGAAGGACAAACCTCAACAATAGACTTTTTGAGGGTCGTATAAAGGAACCACATCTGGTGACTTGTGTAAGGAACCACGTTCATACTCCCAAACCATTGCAATGTCATGTCTGAAACCGCTCGGTCCTCTTGCTTTGGCTTATCATCTTCTCCCGCCTTCTTGGCAGCTTCCTAATGAACCCAGCAGCCGATGTGCGACGAACACGGCTACTGGAGTCGCTTGTTTGGGTAGGAAGTTTGCGCCGGAGCCGCTTCCTGAAAGGTCTGGAAACAAGACACATCATGATTTACAAAGTGTATACTTTATTTGAGCCATAAGAAGTCTACTTGTGGTTTCTACTTTGTTTCAGAGGCGATTTACAAAGTCATCCCAAAGTCTACTTTGAACGCTTCATCTTTCTCACCGAAAAAAGACCGTGAAAACCAACACGAAAAGGCCCGGGTCATGATGCAATGATCTGCGAGAAAGCTAAGCCTGGCAGGTCAGAGGTAGGGCTGTGAGGTCAGAGCCATTCATGTCTGCAGGTCAAACCCTCGTATGCACCCTAAGTTTGAACATGACCTGAATAATCAGCGAAACAAAACAGCGATGCAACTAGGTGCGTGTGCAACTAGGAAGATCAGGAAGATCTAGGAAGTGTGGAAGAACCCATGATGGAACCCACTGTGCCACTACCCTCATAACCAGGATAACCCACAGCCAGGACCACTTGGTCCCCTGATGATCAAAGAAAAATGCTTCATGACCCAGGCATCCCGTCCCAGAATTTCTGGACCAGAACATCATCGGCACTTTATAGGATTCAGAAAGGAATATGAGCACTGAGCACTCACGTCACCTCTCCTCGCTCTTCACCCCTAGGAAAACCAAACGCGACGAAACATCCACCCCGAGTGCCCTCGCGCTTCTGTAACCGGCCTGGGCCTTCGCTTCAGCCTCACGCTCCTTGGGGCTTTTGCCACCAACATTCCTTGGGTCCAACGCGCCAGGTCCCGACGTTGGCAGGTCCGGAGTGCACACCAAAGAACACTGCGAAGCTCACCAACTGTGGGTCTTGAAGCACAGGCGGAAAGATCAATGACTCATGACTGTGTAGGAGCGAGGGTACTGCTCAGACCCAGTTTGGCTTCGCAGCGCAAAAAGATCCGGTTCCTAACAAAGCTAGTCACAAGATGTCACAAGAGGAGTTTTGACTTTGATGATTGCAATTCCCAAACGGTGGTTGTCAAAGCACTTTCCTGAAAGAGCCCTTTGGTTGTTGATTTCTCCTCTCAATGAAAGCCATATTGGGGAAACAAGTGCCCACCCTTTTCCTCGACCTGGCCGGCCTTTTAAAGAAGCTTCGGCTCGGTTTCGCCACAGCCCATTCGGATAGAGGGCGGATAGTTCACTAGAAACAAAACCCAAGGGTTCCAAAGACAAAGAGAAGAATGGTCTTTCTGCTAAAGACGATTGCTTTTATGTCTTTCGTAAACCACGCGCAAACCACGCCGACCACGCACTCCCCCACTCACCCAAGTTCTTTTTCAGCTCAAGTAGAGTAGATCATCGATCACCTCGATCTTGCTTTCGAAGATTTGTTGAGCCTAGGTAAAAGTTGGATAGTCACATTTTCAACACTGCCGGATGCACATCACAACCAGTCGCGGCCTAGAAGCTTTAACACACGGTGCTTCATGCACCAAAGCCGCAATCTCGACATTCGAAGTGCCCACGAACGCTGGTGAAGCGGATGTGCACGAAGTAGTGTGCCTAATCATACTCAGGCAAAGAACGAACCTATGCATACTAGAGTGCATACGTGTATTTAATAGTGTAGATCAAGAACATTAGAAAACTGCACCGCTAGTTTCTGATGCTGATGGGGTGCGGCGCATCCAACCGACATTGTCTTCATCCACGAAGCAGTGCATGTGCCTGAAGTTCAAGCCTTGGATCTTGGCAAGCACCAGAACTTCACACAGAGATCAGCTCAGGGAAAAAGGAAAGAGGACAAAAACCGGGGGGGGAAACCGTGCATGCATACAAGGGTCCGCGTTTTACTTGGAGTAAGATATGCCCAAATGCCTGGTTGCAACAAATAGTGCAGTGATTCATGTGATTGAAACAGTCCATGTCAAGGCATTTCACAATCGTCTTGCGATCAGGATGCGTGAATTTTTGGTCGCAAAATAAAGTGTGGCTTGCCAAGCCTGCACACATGTGTACCAATGGACACAAAAAAAGGATATTCTCACGAGTGCATGCATGCAAGGCAGTTATAGAGCTAGGATATTGAAAACGGGGTTAAGGCTGCCAGCCTTTCACTCATGTGGTTCAAGAGCACGTGGGTTCGTGCAAAGAGCATGCCCTCTTTGTAGATCTCATCAGCTTGTTGCTGTGACCTAACTCTTGGACCACAGCAGTCAGTTCCAAATGGCAGCTTTTAAGCAGAGACACCCGCAATGACCCTTGCCAAATTTAATTGCATACAGAAGGCAAAAATCGTGGAGCTGCCTCAGCCAGATGCATAAATCTTGCCAAAGATGTCCTTGGAGCGTCACGCGCACATGGAGGCAAAATGAACATGGCCGGTAAAGCAGCATCAACCCAACCGCAACCAGGTAACATGCACACTGACATCTCCGCAAGCCGCTCAACCAAAGGGTAGCGCTCTGCTGCAACACGCAAAGCACTTGAAAGCCACAGCTGTATGCAACGATTATTGTAAGCTTTCGCTGTCATCAATATTTCTCCACCTTTCTTGACAACCTCATTGCACACTGCACTGCCCCGGCTCGACCCACGTGCAACAAGACCCGTATTGATCACGAGAGCAAGAACGAACAAAGCAATTGGATCCAAGTTGCCAGTTTCACCGTGAATGGTGGTTGACTGCATGGCACTCTGGCAGCCTTGCAGAAGTGTCGGAAGTTCACAAAGGCGTTGTCCATGCGCTCCTGCGCATGACCAAAATCACAAACAAGGGCCTGCATGCATGGAGCCTATGGAAGTTTTATGCATTCGTTATCACGGTCCTGAAGGCTAAGCGCTGCTGGGTCGCCAAACATGTCAGTGTCTTCAAGGAGTGTAATCCTCGGCGCGCAGGCGACCTCGAGCGATCTATGCATGGTTTTTGGGTCTACCCATCGAGATAGCAGGCACGCAATGCATGCATGCCAAAAGTCAAACTGCTTCCATTGCAGCCATACATCAGCCCAAGGTTTATGCAGTGCATTGAGCAGAAGGCGATGCATGAATTATCAAAGCCCTTCAATAGGAGCAACGGGCCTCAATGCGTGCCGATCAAATATATTTTGATAATTGCGCTTCCGACCTATATGTGAGTTTTGCCAAGTACGGAGGAGCTCACTTGCGTGCGCATGTGTAAAAACTCCGCCGTAAACTCCGCCAAGGTGCTGGGCCCCTGCAAAGGCATCTCAACCCGCAGGAATTGCATAAACGTGTACTGCCGTTGCCACAAAGGACTTGACTCCTGGATGTTATAGTATTTGCAATCCCCACTCGACAAAGCCGGACACATGAAGCACACAGGCTTGTTTCTTCCGGCCGTCCAGCTTGAGTTGAACCTGAATACCTGTTTGTGCCAAAGCCAGTCTCCACGACATTCGACAACCTGAAATCTGTGGCCTGTAATTGGCTGCCCAATGCGATCACGAAACTTCCCTTCCAAAGTCTCTCCATTAGGGCCACAAGAAGGGTATCGATCTTCGTACAAGCAATTCAGGCTCCAACAAAGCCTTGCAAAAATCTTGTTGAGAGTGATGTGCTTGTAGAGCAATCGTTCATCAAGCGTGCAAACAAGCCATCTTGATGCCCTCGAGTTCCGAGGACGAAAGTGGACAATTCAAGAAAATGCCTAAGGCTTTATGCACGGGCTGGTGTGCAATCTGTCGAACACGACAGCTGTCCCCGTAAATGCCCAATGGGATGTATGAATCTTCAGAACTGTTCACTGCCCATTGTGTGCCTCGAGCTCTGTGTTCCCTCCAAAAAGTTTCAACCTCTGCGGTCCCAATCTCAATCCCAACTTCAGCCCACAGGTACCGAATCAAGCTGAAAGGCTCCAACATTTCTATGTCGATCCACTTGAACCCTTCTTTGCATTTGCGATCGGCCACAGGAGCACGAATCTTGACGATCTCCTTGGAATTGACCATGGACCACCAGATTTTATGACACAAGCTAGCGCTGTATCTGAGAATATTACATTATCGATCGATCGATCTATTACGCAGCAAAGTTTCCACAGGAACATTGCAAAAGCGGAAAAAGTCTCGAGTGCAGTTCCACTTGGATTTGAGACCCAGTCGAAGGGTTGAGCTGCTGGCCCTGTCACGCCCGAAGTCCTGGGTCAAAGGATATACGATAGGGAGTCACACGCACACATGCATGGATCGGACATGTTCTACAAATTGCAAAGGACAGTGTCTCAATCAATGGTTATTTTTCCGAGGTTCTTTGCAGTGATTTTTGCAGTTCCGCATGCACTGTTTGATGCTGCTGACCTCACTGCATTGGGAACACTCGTTTTTGGATCACCGAACTTTTCCACAGATTCTTTCTTAGGGAATTCCAAGGAGACACACGCATGCAATATTTGCACACTGCATTGCGCAACTCGCTATTAGATCGATCGATGATATGGCACTCTCGACGTTGCAGTGAGATTCATCCAAGGAACGGCACCAGCGACATCGTCAATGGCATCAATCACAAAGGAGGAGAACCGCCGTACTTGGTGTTCGTCGTGTTGGCCTGCACGTGTGCAGTTTGGAGATTGGGTGAATAACTGGGCAAAGTGACATGGGTAGTATAGTATAGTGCGCAATCGATTGATGGACCACAACTCGTACTCCGACAACTCCAGCACCGGTGAGATTTTTTTCTCAAAGCCAACCCCATTTCCTTCAGTCTAGAAAGATATCGATCGACATCGATCTATCTAAGTTCACGATTGTGATGAATGTGCATGTCACACACATCGAAATAGCAGGTTCGAGTCCCGAACACAACCCCACAAATGTTGTGTCCGATTTGGACGGCACTATCCCGCTATAGGCATTTTGCACCAGCTCCCCAAAAAGCAACGCATCTGTGTTTTTTTGGTATCATCATTGCATGACATATTTTTCAAAATTGGTGCACACAAGGGAATGATGCCCGGCGGCTACACCACTAGTTCATTCTGTTCTTGGCATTTTTCCAAGATTTGATGCTGGCACTCGCTTCATTGGCACGCTTCTCCATTTGATCGACCTGGAAGCGATCACACGCAGATCAATATAGAAAAGTTGCAGCTTGTATTGAGACGATATCAATAATATGTTCAAACAATTGGTATGCGCCCAGCCTGGTCCCTTTCAAGGCAATCAGACACCAAGTCCTTTTGCGCCTTGAGCTCCTGTTTGAATGCCCGCAAGGACTCGAGCACAGCCGCTTTGAGCGATTCGGACCTTGGCGACACCCGGCTTGATCAGACTTATCCATGCATGCATGGATCGAAGGTGTGGTAAGAAAGTCAGTGATCAATGATGATCAATGATCGTAATCAACATTTTTCCGGATTCAAAACGCACTTGTCGACATTTGCATGAATATATTCATGGATAAAACAAGGTTAATTAATCATTGAAAGCAGGAGTGGGGCACTGGGTGCAGATTTGGGTTGAAGGCGATTAGATGCAGCCCAGGCGCATCGAATCTGTGTTGTTCTCATTGCGGCTGATCTCCGCCAAGCATGCGACCAAGTCGTTGAGAGCCTTGACAGCATAAGCAAGGAAAATTGACCAAAAAAATCAGAAATTGTCAGAAGCAGTGCATGCCCCTACCAATTGGCAATGATCTCACTTGTGCATGCACGCGCTAATATAAAGTAGTTTGACTGCGCACTAGTCTGACAGCACAGTGTGCAACAGTGTTTGATGAAGTTTGAAAGCCTTCTTTGCTTTGTTGCGCTTCTCTTGCTTCTCCTTTTCTTTTGCTCGATCTTGCTTCCTCTTTTCTTCCTTCTGGCGCTTCTCCTCCTCCTTTTCCTTCTTTTCCTTCTCTTTCAGTTCTTCTTTGGCTCGCTTCTCTTCCTCCTTCTGCTGATCTTTTGCTCGCTTGTCTTCCTCCTTCTTTGCAGCTTTTTCTTCATCCTCTTTGCTTCGCTTCTTGTCCTTGTTCTTCTTTTCCTTCTTCGATTTCTTTGCATTCTTCTTACTCTTCTTGTCCTTCTTCGGTTTCTTTCCGCTAGTCTTCTTTGACTTCTTCTTTTTCTTGGATGACGTACTCGAAGAGTTGGATGAAGATGAAGAAGCCGAGTCTTCAGAGCTGTGCTCATCGCTGTCCTTTGCACTCGATGACGATGAGTCTGACGATGATGTCTTTCTGCGCTTGCACTTTGCTTTGCTATCCTTCTTGGATCGCTTTGAAGCCTTCTTATGATCGTCCTTGTTCTCCTGATAGCCCGTGAAAAGCTTTTCCACGAGCTCATCCACAACCTCCTCCTCTGTGCTCTCATCCCAGCACAAGTACAGCCTCATCTCCTCATGGTCCGGCAGTTCCGGATGCTTTCGCCAAAGCACATTCTCCATTTCAGGCTTGTTCTTCGATGCAACAATCTCCAAACCAAGCTCCTCCCCGTAGCGCGCGATGATGTCCTTTTTCAACATCCATCGCCTTGCTCCTCTGGCCTTTGTGCTCACAGATTTCCTCATCCTCATGACCAGCTGGCTGCTAGTCCAAATCTCCTTTGCACTGCACCATTGTTCATATAGAAGGTGAAGCTTCTCGGTCTTCTCACTGCCTGACACGACCAGGCGATCGATCGATATGGACCCGCAAATGAAACACCCCTATAGTACCGGAATGCTGTCGGTTGAAGCTCATGCAGACATGCCAGCAGCAGGTGGCTAGTGCAGGCCAAAGCACGAGATCCATTGCGGGCTTTCTCAGCCAGGAACCGCACTTCCTCTGGACACTTTGGGCCTAGAGCCGGACAAGATCACGACTTGTTTTTTGGACAGATTTGGACAGTGGATTTGAAGTTGAACCTCTCAAGAAAACTGAGGAATGAACTTGTAAGACTTCGGTAGAACCTCATTCTTCGGCTATGCTGGTTCTTATCTCTCTTCTTCTTCTTATTCTTTTCTGGGGTCTTCGAACCATCCTCCTTTGCCTCCTTGCCATTCTTCTTCGGTGTCTTGCTTTCAGAGGGGGGGCAATGCTTTTCAAAATCCTCAAGGTCCAGTGTGACTTCTGGCGTGAAGTCTTCAGTGGCAGCCCTGTTCAGAAGTCCACCTAAGCTTTCACGGGTGCAAGAACGGTGCACTGAAGCGGTCGAAGGTGCACCCGAAGTGCTGGGTGAAGCTTTGCTGGATTCAGGCGATGTCAAAGGTGCACTGGAAGGTGTTGAAGCTTTGCTGCTTTCAGGCGAAGCGGTCTCCTCAGCATTGGCTTTCTTCGGCTCCTCCCCATCCTCCACGAGCCACACTAAGAAATCCCACAGGTCGTCTCCAGAAGTTTCCTCATCAGCCATGAAGCCCCATACGATGCCAGGCTCCATTTGGGACTTCATTTTAGCCTCATGCTCAGCAGCACGTGGGTGGGACTTGGCTTCATCAACAAGCATCCTGAAGATTTTCTGGTTGGCTTCATCGCCCTCAGTGAGATCAATGAGCAAGTCGCCTGCCATATTCTTGTAGTCCTCTTTTGCATTCTTCGCTTTAGTCAACTTCTTCACTACGTAGCCGATGGAATAGTCATATTCTACTCCTGACTGCTTCCCACCTGGCTTCTTCTTGTCATCAGCAACATTCTTTTCCGGCAGGGCATCAGCCTTCCTCACCCGCTTTGCCTTAGGAGTAGGCTTTGCTTTCTTGGCAGCCTTTGGCTTTGGTGCCTTCTTTGCTTTCTGTGCTGGCTTTGCTGCATCCGGATCTTCTTGCCCGAGGATCAGCGTGTCGGCAGTCAGTGAAGCAGCCAGTCGCGGACGATCTGATGGCAGGGGCACAGGTTTGTGCTGTGGTGTCGCCTGTTCCATTGCCCGCAGATCTGCCAGACTTCTTTTGACATGTGCCAAGGCTTCCTCATCAGCTGCTGCCACGGTAGTGCCTTGTGAATCCGTGACTTCACTTTGCACCTTTGACTCATCACCTGGACGCTTGCATATTGATGGCGCACTGAGAAGAATGGTGTTGTATTCGAATGATGCATGATGATAATTTAAGACTCACCCATCAATGAGCCCGAGATGATATTAGTCCAAATTCAACCCAGACTCACGACACGTACTAGCCATGCCTCCTCCAGTGATCTTCTTCTCTGGAAGAAGATTCTTGTTGTTGAAGCACTCATGCCTTCTGATGGCTGCTTTCTTTAGCAGCTCTTCCACGTGTGCATCAATCTCGGGCTTCCCTTTACGACGCACCATGTCGCTGACACTCACAGTGCAACGCGTGTACCACAGTACCACAGCCGTGCACAAAATTAAATAAGAAACATGATCGATGTAGCATGCATGCACTCTCTCTCATCATGTTACCTCGTTGCCGCTGGCCGGTGCTTCTATATGAGCCATGAAACATGCATGTGAGTACGAGTGTGTGCAAATCGGTACCGAGTCACGGGTTTTAGTTTGATCAATGTACGTCCCGAGTCTCGAGTTTCAAGAGTCTCGAGAGTCTCGAAAGTTTCGAGAGTCACGAACTGTTTCGAGAAACGAACTGCCATGGTTCCGAGTCGCGTGAGTTTCGAGACACCTTGGTCACTCTGCCACCCTGGTCACACTGCCGTGGTCGATCGATTAGTAAAATTTTTAAAATATTGTAAAAAATTTAGGATTTCGATCGATTTTGGGGTGTTTTGGGACCACGGAAAAGTTTAGTCTTTCCATGGTAAAGTTTAGCGTTTCCACGGAAAAGTTTGTTGTTTCCACGGTGGGACCACGCTCTGACCACGCCCCCTCCAGAACCCGACTCGATTTGCTTGCAGCGAGATCGATTTCATTTGTATGATTCCTGGTACCACTGCTCCACAGGCAGGGTTTCGACGCTAATCTTTAACAGCTATATCGAGGTAATGAAACTATTTGACCCCACCAATGGCAAACATGCAGTAGTCACATTTGCAACAGGTTAATTGTGCGAATTGGTGAAAAGAACGCCGGATGCTGCTAAATGCTTGCAAGGCTTCGATCTCGATAGATATATTTTTCATGAACAGCTTTCACGCCCAAGTCTTTGTAAGTAAGCGGGTTGACACACATGGACATGGCACATGGATGCGTGACTAGTAAATTCTATCGACTAGCTAGATCGATAATAGACCTTGACCTTGAGCCTTGACCTTGAGCAGCACTAGCTCAGCCCAAACCAGCATGAGGGCTTGAAACGACCCTCGCCCATCTCGGTCAACAGAAACTCTCTCAGAGGCGCCAGGTCAGCGATTTGCCAAAAGGTCGTTTCCTGATCTTTGGCCACCTGCGCACGGCGTATGCGCACGACATGCATCACGATATAAGCTCAAGCTTTGGATGTGCTAAGGGGCTAAGGGGGAACTGGTGGTGAACTTTGCACTGTGAAATACAAGGGTTCCAAGGATCGATCAATAGATCGAAGGTACTATCGAAGGTTGCCAATTAATGAAAACCACCTAAAGACGATGTCATAAGTAAAAGGATCCTGGTGACACCTTGCATGTTTAAGTCCTTTCACCTAGCACATGGAAGCACACGTGCACATGCACATGTTCGTACGTTTACACACATCATCTCTTGTGACTGGACCTAACCAAGGAAGTTCAGATCTGGCCTCAACGGCGTGCCTTTTGGTGCCCTCTCGGATCTTTGTCTGCAAGGTGTCGGGGCACGCAGCCTTAACGGGTGCACACAGCCTTCATGACCTCTCTTGGGATCTTTGATCGGATGATCGCATTCATTCATCATGTCCTATTAAATTAAGATTATATTAGATTTTTAGATTTTGATTGTTACCTGCTCAACTGTTCAATGGCTGAGTCAAACACGGTGTACTCAGCATGTAGCGACTCCACCCGGCGGCCGTAGTTGGTGGGGTACGCGCTCGACTTTGTCATGTCTCGACCACCTTGCCTCAGGATTCCCAAAACATGAATTAACATAGATTTCGATAACAAGCATATCATCATGTTTGTGACCGATGTTGTTTGAAGATGATCATATTCAATTCCTGAGCCCTGAACACCCGAGACTGCCCCGAACGATCACGGTAACGTCGAACCATTTGGAACTGCTTGTACCGTTTGCTGGACTTCATTTTACGCATCTTCTTGGCACTGAGCTTCCGGTACAGACGCGCCAACCAAGGCCTGTGCAGCAAATGCAGCGGCCGGTGCGATGATATGGTGGTCAATTCCTGAGACAAGGACGCTGTACCGAATGCCACCGATGGTTTCATCGTAGGGCTTCCATACGACCCCATCCAACTTAGTGCAGGGCAAGTCTTGACAATAACAGTGAGCAGCTGTTAGTTCCAAACCGATTACATGAATTCCAATTATCATGTTTTCAAGGGTGTCGTCCAAGATCATGAGGACAGGACAAGTTTTGTTGGCACCACTCAAGGCCAAATAGTTTCCGGAGCTTCATTGCCAGCTTCAGGAATAATGGAAACTTTGTCATCAAACTAGTACGAGGTTGCTCAATGCAAATATGGCAGCACCGAGAGATTGCCACCATGACCAAGAGGCAAAGCCGGGCCGTGATCCTCAACAATTGGCAAGACAGAGACAGTGGAGAACTGGTCAACTCAAATTCATAGTTTAATATTAATATGGTTTTTGATATAATCGAGTAAACATCAAAAAATTGTTCCAGCTTCAAACCAGAGTCGTGTTGCCTTCAATGGCCGATGGTGCCTTTTTGGATCCCAGAACATTATATTTACTTCTTTTGGTTGACCCTCTTGAAACCCAGACCCAAGAACTGCACGGAGGTCCGCAGTGCAGGAGTCCATTGACCTGCAACTGCAGGATGTAGTGTAGAGCTCGAAGGAACCCACACCTCATGGCTATCGCAATCATCCGCCACACATCATGTTATATATCTTTTCATGAAAACACTCTCGTATTCAGTTCTCTACGTGCTTAGAATGTCATTGCTCTGCGGATGCAGCTCCCGGTCGTAGCATGCCCTCAGCCCAAGAGCAATTTGCGCACACAGCGAGAGGAGCTGCACCAGTTCTATCGGTGTGCGCATGACAGCTGAGCTCTTTGCCCTCGTTTGTTCTTGCGACCTGGTTTGCAAAAAACGGAACGAGCGCTGAAAAAAAATATTGCATGCATGATGCAACTGCTACAATTCGATCGATCTATATTGTTTGAAGCAAGACTTGGGAATTCGATCAATTTGAAGCAAGACTTGGGGTATGGCGAAAAGCCTCGTAGATCGCTCGCTGGCCGCAGAAGAGGTCGACGACGCTGTAGGCCTCATGTTCGCTGCAAGTGCATAAAGGTCCAGGTGCTTGGGTGGTTAGCTCATGTGCTCATAACTTAGCCAATGACCCTCTGTTGGCTATGCTGTTGATAAGTGTTCTGAGCAATCCAATCGGCCAAGTGGATCCTGAGCAGTTGGTATAGGCGAAACCGATCGAAATCCTTTCATTGCGTTTCGAGCCATGCACATGCATGTGGAATATATCTCAAGCTAATTTTTTGCAAGTGTCACGAGTATTGGGCATCCCATGGTAATGAGAGCAACCACAGAAGTACTTGTCAATGAAATCGGTGAACAGTTGTCATCACGCTCCGGAGCAACGTGAAGACCAAACTTCACTGACGCCATGGCTTGAGGTCACTCGCACCAAAAAAGGGGCACAAGTGCTATACTTGGGCCAGTCTCAATAAAAAAATATCTCGGTCTACTAGCATGCATGTGTGTGTGTACAAAGTTGCGTGCATGATTCGTTGCGCACCTGCGAACCTGACATGACCTTGCAAGACTCAAGGAATGTATTTTGGGCAGGTCTGGCTAAAGGTAAGCTATGCGGCGTTTGCAGGTGGCCAAAACCGCGCAACATGGAATTATACAACCAACGCAATGCATGGAACGATAAAATCTCATATACACATGACCAGTCTCGAAAAGTGTAAATGTAAACTAATTCGATCAATTTATGTTCAAATCCAAGTACTAGCTCCCTGCATGCATTCCGCCACGGTGGAAAATTCAGCAAGCTCAAATCAAGGCTACGGGCCGGTGATCGGGCACCACGCAGCAGCTTGGATAGCAAGGTTCCACCTGGGCAGTTTGGGCCACTACAGGTGATTTAAATAGACTGCAGAACAGGCATTTCGAAACATCAGATCACACATCTAGCTATCTCAACTGGGATAAGTTTTGCACGCTTTTGCCGGACCACCGTTCTTCTTCCACGCAATAGAGACACCCCCGGAGCTAGACACCTGCTGCAGCAATTATGCTATGAAATTTATCATCAATTGTTTTTTCCAAAGAGCTAGCATAACTCGTTTCTGAGCATGAGAAAATGAACCGGCCGGCCGTCAGCTTCAACTTGTTCTCAACATCAATGATGTGTGCTTCTCCATCAATGGTGGAGACATAGAAGCTCCCGTAGCGGTCAGGCCTCAGCGGTTGACATTATTTTGAATAGTACTCAGTACTAGCTATTGGCAAATGAGTGCTAAGCAGATGACAAAACACCGATCGTAAGCCGTGGAAAATTCATTTATCCGGGACAATCGTTTGGTGCTCGGCATGTCCAGCTCCTCAGCCATGAGCACATCCATCCAAGGTGGTTGCATATTTCTGCCGTAGCCAAGCTCCAGACTTGCGCTCGCTCACATTGCTGGGCCAGACGAAGTACTTCATCTGTGGTGCCTCGGCCTCCAAGGCAGCCAGGTTCTCCTGCGTGCAGTGGCATCGTTTTGGGTGGGGACGCATCACGCATGTGAGAAGGCATGCCAGAGCGTACATCAACTTTCAATGTTATAATTAGGCAGGAGTTTTACGGTGTTCTTGAAGGAGTGATGTACATGGTCACACCCATTTAGAATAAAATACTCAACGAACCCAACACACTGTCCTGTAGGAATTTTTTCTTCTGTGCACTCTTTGTGATCTTTGGCGATCGGACAGCTGGGGATATGATCTTTCTCTTCGGTGTTTTGGGCAGTTCTTTGGCAGCTCGGGTCTTTGGCAGCTCGGGCTTGGCAGCCTGGCTCTGCTCAATGGCCGCCTTTCGTTTTCTTAGTCTTGAATTTCTTGTACTTTTTGCCGGTTCACCCTCCTTCTCTTCCTTGCGCACCTCACCCTTCCGCACCTCACCCTTCGGCACCTCTTCCTCAGGCGCCTCTTCCTCAGGCGCCTCTTCCTTAGGCGCCTCTTCCTTAGGCATCTCACTCTTAGGCACCTCTTTCTTAGGCACCTCTTCCTTAGGCGCCTCTTCCTTAGGCACCTCACCCTTAGGCACCTCAGCGGCTTTCGCGCCCTCAGCCTTCTTACGTCCCCGACCACGGCCCCTTCCTTGGCCTCTACCCCTTGCCCTTTTCTTAGGCGCCTCTTCATCCTCATCGTGTTCGTGTTTATGCTTTCGGTCAGGGTCCTCTTCCTCTTCATCGGATTTTGCTTCAGCGTCCCTCAAAGTCTTTCGTAAAACCTTTTGGGCCTGCATGAAGCAATTTAGATTTAATACTATTATGTAGTACTGTGGATCCGATCTGATTTGAAATGGTTTGAAAAATACATCAAGCTGTCATGCATGCGTGCATGCATGATACAAGCCTCCAACAGATCAATGTTGTTGCTGCTCATCCCCCTCTCCAGCTTCAAGCATGCTGCCTCAGCCTGATCCCTGAGTGAGCTGCTGGGTGCTTCTGGAATCTTGGCTAAGGGCTTGGTGTCCTGACACGGCCCCAAACCGTAAGTCCACATCCGCACACATGCATGGCACATCACGCTAGGCACCACCAATGATCATGTAAAGAAAGCGTGCCCTCGACATTTCAGAGTGAAACGTTATTAATAGTGAAGTTGCATGCAGCCAATTGCGGCGGTCCTTGAAGGTGCCAACAACATCACCCTTTTCGTTTTGCTCCGGGTCGCTCTCCAGAACGACAGCTGGTCCGCCACTGGACTGCACTGGTGCGGCCGGATGTTCAGCGGGAACCTCGGGAACCTCCATTGTGGGATCCTCATGAATCTCTACAGGTTCGATACAGTCATCATCAGATAAGGCCTCTTCCTCTGCACCCTCCTCACCCCTGTGTGTTGACTGCTTTCCACCACCCACTTCAACAGGTGCCGCCGGTGCTTCAAAAGGGGACACCGGCATTTGTGAATCAGGCTCCTCCGGCACCGGTGGCGCCGGTGCTGGTGAAGCAGTCACACCCGGCGCCGAACCAGTCTCCTGGGCAGTTGCAGTATAATATACTCCATTTTTTTGAGGCTGACATCAATGATTTTTACACACTTCCAACTAACATGTTAACATGATATTTATTGATTAAGTAATCGTGTTGATTGTTGTTTTTCAATCCCTGGCCTTGGATGCCTTGGGTGCCGTGGAACGTCCTCGGGTAGCAACCTTGCGACCTTTCTCTGTAAGAAGGCCAAGCTCCTGGGGCAAGCAATGGCCATGCACGCATTGAAACCAAGGTCTCCAGAAAATGCGAGCTGAACCATCGATCTATATTTTGATGATCACACACTACCAAACTGTGTCCTCCAGCTTGACCCGAACCAGAGATTTGAGTGTCTCCATGCGGGGGTGCGACTTCCTCCGGAAGAATCAATTGTTGTTCCTATCACACCTTTGCATGCATGTGTTTTTATTCTTTGACAAGTCTAAAGCCAGGATCCCACCTCGATTTCTGCGTTCGATTGAACCGGTTGGTGATGTAGCTGGCCAAGGCGCGATGTAATCCAGCCTCAATGCTTGCCCAGGCCTGGAATCGGATCAGGGTCAGAAGAATTAAAAAAACACTTAGACAGTCTCTGAACTCGTAACTCAATTGTGCCTGATGTTGACTCTTGTGTTCAAACCGGTTCCACTGCTGGGTGATGGACATCTCACAAAGAACCTCCTAGCGCAGAATATAGTTTCAATCTATGCAGGCTAGGAAGAATGTCACTCAGCACTCAGCAAATTTTGGTAGAAGCAAGGCCAGCCTCGACTTCCTTTTGCAGTGGAAGGTCACCAACAAAGTGTGCCAGATAAGCTGCGGTGAAGTTAAAGTTGGTGTTGCGCTCCGCCTCCATATTAATGAATTCATTGTAATTCACACGAACCACATGATCGTTGTCATCATTTTTTGGTAAGCGCTCCGAAGTTGGACCTGGGAACCCGATCTCGCCTCGACTTCAGATATGTGTTTGGCCTCCACCTCGACAATGCTGAAGACCTGTTGCACAGGATGGATCCATGGTCGATCTACTGCTGCTGTTGATCGAGCTAGTGATCGTGAATGCGCAACAATTGACCTGCCCCCTGTCTGAAGTTAATCAACATGTCAGGAGGGCAGGGTTCCGGTTGGTCATCCTCCTGGATTTGATCTCGCGCTTGCGCTTCTTGACAAAGTCGGGTGTGACATAGTCCTCGTAGAAGGCCTGATCAGCCGGGAATGGATCGAAAGGTCGTACAGATCCAGGCCCAAGGTTAATTAGATTAAACGAAGGGCGATGTCACATACATGCACATATCGTATCGACTATCGTATCGATATAGAATCTAGAACCCAATATAGTCAACCATCGATCCATGCATGCATTGTCCAGCCTTCAAAAGCTTCACGCGTTCTGAGGCCATCGTGGTCCCAGCCCGCGCGGGAACCGGACAAAAATGCTGCTGCAGATGGGGCAGCTCAGGGTCAGGAAAGTATGCTCAAACAAGCGCCCAGAGAGTCCTCGAATGTAAAAAAAGTAAAAAACAAGGTTTTCATGAAGATGAAGAACTCGATCGGTGCATGCACAGTGGAATAATATAGTCCTAGTATGATATCCGAAACCCCACCTGAGTCGATGCTTGACGAAGGACTGGCAGGTCCCAAGTCTTCATAGTCGCCCCATTCATGGCCTGGTGCAGGTGACTCAGAGACCTGAAATTATTTTTGCCATTTTTCACCAATGGCCAACATTGACTGACTGAGAAGCCAACCACGAAGCAATGCTCGCTTCATGCATCACCATTGCTTTCACGAAGCTAGCTGGTTTATCTAGCCTGCGCACTAGCGCTGTGGTGGATATTTGATAAACATGTAGATCTATAGATCTATAGAGATAGCTCTTTGCACTTCAAGGTGACTTCATGCGAATGATCGAAAAATGTCTAAAACCAATGATCAAGTCTTTCAACGGACTCTTTGGATCATTCCTCATGATTGGGCCACCTCTTCTGCGGCTGCCATGGTGACAAGAGTGACACGATATCAAAAGTATAGTCCTTTGCAAAGACTATTCTTTTTATAGTCGAGGACTCTCTGGGAAAACAAAGAAATTCCCCTCATGTCGCTATTGGTCATGTGTGAGTCCTCAAAAAAAAAAAGCATCACCTTGAGTTGGAAGAAATACGTTCCAAAGCCTGTCCCTCCAATCATCTATCCACATTCCTCACTTGACTTCAAAGAGATGACTCCTCCAAACGAATGGACCCACCACTCCCACTCCGGAAGACGTCCACTCCCCGAAACCGCCGCCCAAGGCACCGGAAGACGCCTTCCGTTCGGGCACCCAGGTCAATGGCCCAGGCTTCAAGGCCGAAGCGCTCCACGTCCAACTCAGGCTTGATGCCTGCCAGCTGGCGACATCGCATCTGACTTGGATGATGTTGGATGGGAGGAAAGAACATGATGGCTTGGATGGATGGGTTGAATAGTAAAATGAGAAACTCGTGCATGCAAACCACACTTTCTGGAGAATGGAGGTTTCATGAGGTTTCCCTGCAGGTTCGAATTTGGGTTCTAAAGATGTGAGGAAACTGTTGGAGGATAGACTTTTTGGAACAATTGGAGGTTGGAGGAGAACAGCATGATGCAGGCGGAAGATTGAAAGGTTGGAGGAGAACGATGAGTCAACCATGTGTTTGCATTATGTGTCTACTCTCAAATGAGGCGTTACCAGGCGACCAGGTGCGCTCTCTTTGTGGGAGGTACTTCACAGGCATTATTGCTTGGGGGTCTCCTAGTAAACGACAAACCTGCTGAAGAGCCCATGTCACCCATGTCAAAAAGTTGGCAGGGAAAGTCGATGGTCATTGACAGTTCATTGAGAAATGGAGATGGCTAATGGGAAAGTCGTGGTCTTGTTACATGTCCTAGATTGTCCTATGAGTGTCTGAGTCCCCCCAAAAAGGCTCTTTTCCGAAGGTATTGAGCCCACATGAGCTCACCACCACGGACCTCACTCAAGTCAAGGCTCTTCCGACGTTTCTCCCACCTACAATTCGCATGCCCAGCGGAGACTGTCCCAGGCGCCGTGCCTGGACCCAACCGCGAGGTTTTGCGGCGGACCACGACACCGCGATTCCGGGGGGTTTAGGTCGAGAGAGATGATGTCTCGAAAGAAGTACTTCTTGTTTAAAGGCCACCCCCCAACCTAATAGCGATGGCCTCCAAATCCTCCAATTCCAACTTAATAGCGATGGAAAAGAGGTCCATTCACAGTCAAAGAGCATGTCCCAACTCCAAAAGGATCCGTTCTAAAATCGGAAGGTCTGACCATGTCTGATCGAACTGAAGGTCCAACATGGTCCAGAATCTCCGGAAAGTGCTCATACAGCATCAAACGAATCATACAGCTACAAGTACATGTCAAGCATGTCAAACCATAGAACAGTTGTCACAAAACATCTCGATCACGTTGATGGGCATCACACTGGGCATCACCTTGAGGGTTCAATCATACTGCATCATACTGCCAAGGGAGGCCGAAGCAATCGACGTCTGTTCTTCAACAAGCAAAATATAGGCCCACAATTGGGCCAGAAGAAATGGATTTAACATCCCTACCCCTTAGCAGGGGGGGGGGGAATTGGAAGTTACATTTTTCAGGCCCCCTCAAAACAATGGTTAAGGGGGTGGGGATGATTTAACAAATCTCTTCGTCTCTGCGCCTTCCGGACGAAAACGCCGGGGGTGAGCGAAGCCCCGCCTGCTTCAGTGCTTCCTGCTTCACGCCCGAGATGCTGGACTGGCCGGTTCACGGAACCGGGCGGTCACGGCGGACGGGTGAAGACATGTCTTCAGAGCCGAGGCGTTTTTTTGGTGCGGTGAAGAGGGACGGATTTTCAGAGTCAGGACTTCCTTTCCGCGCCGATCGCCTCTCCCCCTCGCGCGCGGTCAGGGTTCAGTGATTCAGGTCTGATGTGACGAATTCGAGCGAAAGGTTCATGCAGCGGTTTGTGACTCGGAGTCCTGCTCAATGAATCGGGCTTCATTTGGAGATCACATGGGACCACCTGAGATCTTCCAACAGAGGTTGAAGGACCTTATAGACTATCCCATAAGTACCCCTGTAGGGTCCTATTTACGCTCACTTAACCTGTCTTGGTTCCTCCAACTCCTGCCTCCTGCGTCCCCGAAACGGACAGAAACCGAGGCGCGGTTTCTACCCCCGCCTGGACTCCATGGAGATACCCAGCTTTCACACAGGCATAGGTCGAATAGGTGCTGTCCGTGAGGTAAATGTCCAAAGCACCCTGCAATCCCAAGGCCTGGCACTGAAAAGACGTAGGACACACAGCTGCGTTCTCTTCGTGAAACGTCGGACGGGACGTCGGATCTTGCGGATCTTGCGGATCCGCTGCACTTGGGAGTGCCCACCAGTCACCCGATATGTAACACGACGAAGACTGGGGAAAAGAGACAGGGCATTTGAGCAGGTGTTCAACGCTCAAAATCCAGTGGTGCGCCGCGCGCCTTGGCGGGTCTACCCTTGAGCTGTCCACAAGTTTGTTAATGAAGTCAGCATCAACAAACATCCATTAGAACAAGCATCAACAAGCATCAGAACAAGCATCACCTTATCTGGACTCTAAATGTTCTTTCCAAACATCCAATGAAAGAAAAAGAACGGTGAAATGTGTCACGCCCTGGAGAAAAATGGACTGTGCGGTCGCAAAGAATTCAGAATTATATATAGATTCACCACTGAAATCGCTAGAAAGGATTGATCCCATTTTGACTCCCCCAAAAGGCACCCAGCTTCGGACCCATGGTCCAACGACCAACGCCGAACAACGGGGTGCTCCCAAACCAGGCGCGACTCCCCACCACGAGCGCTCCCAAACACCATGTCTCCCCAGGCGCCGAGCGAGCACGCGCCGCGAACCTGTGGGATGTTGGATGAGAGCACCATTCCAGGAACAGCTCCACGACCTCGGGGGGCAAGGCTCAGCATGTGCTCAGCGGAGCGGCGGGAGCCGCCGCACCCGAGCCGGACAAGTCAAGAATCGATGTCCAATAGATCAATAGATCAATGCTGTAGACCCTGGTTTTTCATTCTATCTGTAAAAGAACAGATTTCAATCAATGAGTACGCTGATTGCTGGTTACGTAGGCTTTGTCTTGCTTGGTTGCGTAGGCGCATCTGAGGCGGATGCTCAAGTTGCCGAAGCATGCAGAGGCCTGCGGTGGACGCGAAGCATTGCACACAGTACATCCTTTGCATTACAGGTCAAAAAACTGTAAATAAATATACAGAATGTGCACTGAAATATCCTCACCCAAATTAACAAAGCAACTCACAAATGGAGAACATAGTGTTCTTCCCATGTGGCCTATACGATTGTTATGCTTTTCTGGAGAGGGTACTGTGACTAATTACTAACACCTGAAACAGCTTTAATTTAAAAGAAAATAAAAGAAATGCTTCTCTTCTAGCTGAATCAAAGCGGCTTGTGGCATTGGACACGCACTTGGAAGGCCGTGTCCAAGGGAAAGATTCCAGTTTGGCATAATCCCCCAAGCAGAATTCCAAACGGAACCCTCCGTTTCACAAAGAAGTCACCGGACGTGAAAATACGCCGCCAGGTCGGGCGCCCGGACCTTGCTGTCCGCGAATCGAACGGGGTTGTTCAGAGAGTAGGCGACTCCGCCTCCCACCATAGAGCCTCAGCTTCGGGTGAGTCCGGAGTCGAGTCCAAGCCGAAGCCTCCAGAACCCAGGGGTGGGAGTAAACAGGGGCGGTGAGGAGATGTACCGGTATTTCTTTGGCTCTGCAGATCGCAGCAGCCCCCTGACATGGTTCAACTCTCGAGAATACAAGTGTCACTTTTGGGTGGAACTCTGTGTCACTTTCCACTTGTCCGAAAAAAGATCTGTATCATAGGTGAACATTCCTGGCAAGACTCTGCATCTTTGCAGCGTTCTTCGTCATGTCACCCTCACGCGCTCCCATGCTATTCAACAATAGGTTCGGAGTTCATGGACGAATTGAACGTGACAGAAAATGGGAACATGGTGTGCTTCACAAGACTAATTGAAAATAAATGGGTATAATTGGTAAGGGAACACACTGCCACAACCAAGAAAACAGCCCAAGTTCACGAACAAAGTCACCTAACGACTGCAGGGTCGATCCCAAGGTGGCAGTGGGACCACCCGAAATGAACAGATCAATGGAGATCAATGGATCAATCATCACTCTGAATGTGGTGACCCAAATCCCCAGCTCTTTGACTCAACCTCTTTGAGACTCAACGGCACAGCTCTGAGCACCACACCGTGCAAGGCACAAATCCCCGGGAGCGCGATCCTGTCGCGGCGGTGCGGATCGAAGGGTCACGTCACCGTAAAGCGCTCAAACCGGGCGACCAGGTGTTCGAGAAACTTGTATCACTGTGTTAAGCATTATATATATATATATTATGTATGTGTGCATATATAGTGTTGTTCATGTTCTTTTTGACTCTGTGGCCATTGTTTGCATTGTAAGGAAAAGCGAGGTCAGAGCAAGAGTGAACCAAAACATTTGGTGGTGGTGCGATGGAGAGTAAAACATCCCAGGTCTGAAGCATGAATCAAGCTGCGTTTCCCCCAAAAAAATTGGTTCTTAAAACTTGCAAGCAAGGTCCTGATTTATGATGATGTATGCCATGTTCTTTTTCGCTGGCTGGACGGTCCTGATCTACGCCACTTTCGTGGCTCCAGTGTGATTGACGTTTCACCGTGGAAATCGACATCAACATCGCCCGCGTTGTGCTGGGCTGAGCGCCCGACTCTCGACATCGAATGAAGGGTAAGTAGCCAGCATACCTTGGAGGACCAAGCGGATGGAAAACGACACAAGTGACAGCTGATCCCAAAAAAGCACCATGTTGTGTCATTACCCATAGCTTTTGTGGACCAAAAGACCAGGTTGGCTTGAGGATGCATCCAACTGAATTCCAATCTGTGATGGAGTACGTAATTCAAGACAGGATGTTGTAGGTGAGTTCAAAAAGCTCCCTTGCTTTCAGAGCTCACAACGGTTTTCTTCTGTTGACCTCCGGTGCATGTCACCGTGTCACCTATAGATTTATCCGCTGTCAATGAAGCCCATGGGCAACGCATGTCCACTCGCAGCCCAGCAGCTGGTTCACCGTCAATGCGATGTGTCCCGGGTACAGCTTCGGGTTGGGATTTCCACCTCGACGGCCAAAAGGCTGGGGATCAGCCATTGAACACCGAGGCTTTGGTGATCTTTGTGAAAGGCCCGGAGATCCGCCTTTTTCTCACCCTAGCGAAAGTCAAGAACAGAACTGTTGCCCCTAAAATGTCCAAAATCACGTGCATCCCTCCCCGAAAAAGGAGCTATTTTCGTTCATCTGATCTCCTTGACATCTGATGGATCATCATTCGACATCTTCTCCAGCGATGTGCAAGGCGGGCAGGAACCCCGATGCGCCTGGACAGAAGTGTGGACCAGATCCTTGAATGACATAGGCCAAGGGCTTGTTCACCGTCCTGAAGACACGCGTGAACCAGTGGAACCGCGGGAACCGGGCGGTTTTGCGGTCCATTGGCCCCCGGTCTGCTGGTTTACACCACGCAGTGTGGCAGTGTGGCACTGCATGTTGCTTCTTTTTTCTGGAGAAGCAAGTGAGAGACTTCCCAAAGTTGACCACGCTGGCATTTGTTGGGATCTGCTGTGACTGAAATCATCGGATGCGCACAGGCCAGCGCATCCCAGGCGGCAACGCTTCGGACGCACCGCATGAGGGCCCTGGCTTCGGACTTTTCAAGAGCTGTAGGACCTCGGAGTCGAGTGCGATTGGACGATGCTTTCGAGAAGGTCCGGAAAGTCCAATCCAAATTCCCCATCTTTGACCGTGTGGGATGGGTAATTGGTAACTAAGAACATCTACTAATAACAGCATCTAATATATAACTATATAGGCAGTTAGCAACTGGACCAAAATCACAACTCACCAGATCGACACCTTCTCAGCTAGTCTCCATGCTGGTCCCAGGCGCTGCTCCCTCTACTTCCACCATCCACCTGAGCTACACACCGCATCCATCCCATACAAGATATCTTGGGAGGTGTCTGCATCCATCCTGGCATAAGTTGCTTCTCGGTGAAGACTCGAACTTAAGACGAACGCACGTTCTTCGTTCGGTCGATGCATTCTGTGATCCGGGGAACGACATGGAGGTGTGGCGGGTGGACAGCGGCTCCCCCACAGGAGGTGTTCCTATTGTTGTTAGGAAGTGTTTATGGATGTGGGGGGCCCTATTGGAATGCGTAACGCACAGAGAACCGTGAGATGACCAATGACCGGCAAGACGGGGGAAGCGGAGTAGATGAAGCACTTTATATAGCATGCAGCAGAAACAAAATCCAAATGTCTATATATATATATAATTCCACGATATTCTACATTAATATACATGCATATAGTCTTATGGTCTACAATAGTCTACAGTATCATGTCTATCAAGTGTCATTGTTAAGCCTTGATCCTCTTCATACATCATATAATTGAACATATAATATATTAAAATATTCTATATAGAATGTATTCATTACTTTTACTGCTTCCGCTCCCACTTTTGTTGAGAGAGCGATTCGCTTGGCAAGGTACAGAAGGACTCAAGAAGGACCTTTGCAACACAGCCCTGTGAAAACTCCTGAGATTGTAGGGTCAACCGAGTCAGGATTTCCTTGATAAAGAGTCGTGCTCACTTTGTGTCAAAAGGATCCCTTCAAAAACGTCAAAACACCGCACTCGCGCGAGTCACACCGTGCTCGCGCGAGTCAAACCAAGCGCCCAGCCGCCCTGAGTCACTCCCCCAAAACCACGAATTAGATCCAATTAGGACCTAGTCTTCACGTGAACCCCCTCAATTACCAAACCATGTTCCGAGGGCCACTAACTCCAGCCAAACAAAGAATGACAAAGATGCCAGAAAGACATATTGAAGGTCGCGACGGCATTGAGCTCCTCCGTACTTTGGGCAATTGAAACTTGTGTTGACAATGGACGAGGAATCTAGGTTTGCCCATTGTTTCCCAACAAACACCATGTTAAAAACACGGGAGAAATACGGGATCAAGAACCACCCGCGCAAGCACTGGCAGTATAGGCAACAACACATGTGTTCCTGTGCGAAGAAGTGTCCAACTTCCATTTGGGTGAGGGTTTCCACGTGGTACAAACATGTACAAACCAAACACCGGTGTCTCCAGCAAGAGGACGGGTGGCGTGGTCTTGGTGATCAAGACGCGATGCCGGGAATCTTCCGGACAATCGGGACCTCAGCTCCGCACAGCTCACGAGTCGACGAAGGTGGACGAAGGTGGACGAAGAGGACGGTGAGGACGGTGTCAAAGGAAGCAGAAACGGCATGAAGCGGCCAGTCTGGCCCAAAGAAGAACACATGTGGCGGTCCGCCTTTTTCTGGCCACCCAAGTCACCCGTCTGAACGAAGTGCCAAGAACTGCCAACCAAGGACCACAGTGGCAGGTGGCGCGATGGCCCCACATGGCCACACTGGGACTGAGGTCTGAACCAAACTGCAGGGTGTTGATGGGCTTTGCCGAAATGCCCCACATTAGGGCCTGCCCTGGGCCCATGGTGCAAACCTTATTGTACCTGGGCGCACCAAGACGATGCTCGATGATGCCCGAAGATTCTCTGCTACTGCAGGATGTAGAAAGTGTGCTGGTCTCAAGTGGAGTGGAAAAGGGTCATGAGAGTCATGAATTCGTGCATAACTTCATCTCAGGCATCGGCTGACACAGCTTCAGCAAATCATGAATTCAAAGGGTGGACGCTTTTGTTTTCAAGCAGGGTGGGTTCAGTATTCATGCATGGTGGACGCTGCCTTGCATGTATGCTTCATGAAAATTACGTGAGATCTTCTCAACAATTGAGCTTGGACATGACACACCATGATAATTATATATACGTATATATACATAATATATATATATATATCCAATTTCTCTCACCGTAAGGGGCCACATCTCACCACTGCCCAAAAACACATCAACTGTGGCCTGTTGGGCAGCAAGTGAGCTCCAAGAAGGGCCTCGGTCCGCGAAAATAACACGTAGCAAAAGCAGCAATGTGGTGTAGGAGGTAGAAGTAGTAGCTGATCCTTCTCGGTGGTGAGCCGTATTCTCTTCTTTTTTCCAGTCTGAGGCCGATGCTAAGTGAAACCCAAAATAGTTACTATAGTTCTTTTTCCCCACAGTGGCACCGTGATCTTCCCAGCAACGCGTGACCGGACAATCGTGTCCATTTCGCAGGAGCTTTAGACGATTGCCCTTTTTGGAGGACAAATCCCCTAAGACATATGGATTCCATGTAGGGGACAGACCCAAATCCACATGTCTTACTCGTTCGTTTGCCCACTCGGGACCCCGAATCTGAATCTCGACCGTGTCTCATGGATTGATTCTCTCAGTCCAATCAATCGCCCAAGTTGGTCCATCCCTACTAAGCGAACCCAACAAAAGCCCTCAAGTCTACAGAGGACTCGAAGTAGCTTGTAAAGGGATTCTCCCTTGTGTAAAGCCTTATGTTGGATATTATTTGACATACTGTTGTTCTCAAGTTCAGGGGCCTCTTTTTTGGTTTTCCTCAACTGTATCTACCAGTCCAGATGATTACCTCACCTGCTAACCTGCTACTGGGACGCGTCGTCTTCTTAGCGGACGGCTTGATCTTCTTTGTCTTTCTGAACTATATAAATATTTTAGGAGCTCAGAGATTTTGATATAGAATATATATTGGTTTGAATTATCTCATTCTATTGTATGTCATTTAGTTATCTCAGCACGACCACCAAGAAACAAAGGATCTTTGCTATTTATTAATAACGTTTATGATATTTTTTGTGATGGGATAGCTTTCCTGAACCGTGCGTAGGGCGGCGTCCATTGTATAGCACACTTTCCCCAAGTCTTTCTCTTCCCGAGTCTTTTCCTCGCATCTTACTAGCGTTACTAGCTCGAAGAGAAATTTGAGCCGTGCAGTTGTTTGATTTGCAATGCATCACAACCTTGGACACCCAGCTCAACGAAAACAGCTGTGATACAGATCCAAGTCATCCAAAAACTGTAAACAACATATGACACAACCATTCATTTGAGCCACCAGTCAGCCACAATATGAACTTTGTTTGACCGCGTGTGTTCTTCATCAACAACATATATATGACCAAAACCAACGACTCTCCAACGCTGTTTCTGTTCGCTTTGCCAGGCGACTCACCCGACGACTCACCCAACGACTCGAGTGACTCCCAGGTGCCCCCGGCACGTCGCCCCTTCTCCTCATCCAGGGAGCCATCCCAGGTCCTGGGAGAGTTCGCTGGGCGCCAGGCGGACGTGAACAAAGAAAGAAAGAGAACTCAAGTGCTTTGCCATGCTTTGCCTGTCTAAAGTACTTGGATGGCATGTGGTTGAGGTCTGAAAGTTGGACTGTAGCAATGGCCGCGAAGGCCTGCGAAGGCCTCCAACCTCTCCAACCCCTCCAAGCATGGAAGCTGTAAGAAACCTGTTTGGAACCTGTGGCCTTCCAGGGGCAAAACTGTTCCACTTCCATGATTGTTTCAGGGACTGTAATTGGAACAGTCATGGACCAATGGAACATCAAATCGTATGGAACATCATCGAACCCTGCACCTTACTAACGCTCATCTTACTAATGTCAGTGTTTGGAGTTTTCCTGACACTCGAGCCCTATGCGTGATCCTCCGTGCTCAATGAAGAAACCTGATGAGACGGCACGTCTTGGTTCAACACTTTGGTCACGAGTCACACTCCGTGCTGCTCCGTTCTTGGGCACTTCTGTCCGTAAGCGGTAGCTTGGTCGGACTGTGGTCGGGGGGACGTTCCGCGCGGGTTCCGCGCAGACCAAGCGGTCGATGCGATGATTCGACTTCCGACTTGCAGGCGTCTTCGTCTGGAATGGCTGAGCCACCCCACTTCAACTCAGCTGCCTCAGCTGTTTCTAGTGAATCAAAGGGGTGGGAAGGGTTGAACATTCAGATTTCAACATGCGGCTGGATCTACTCGGAGCATCACCACAAATGTACAGAGGCTGGCCCAACTGAGTTACTAGTAGCGATGCCCTTGTTCCTAGTAGCGGTTCCAGGAGCTACGTGCGTAGCGTCCAATCGCTCCGTTCGTAGCGATGCCCTTTGTTACTCCAGTAGCTTCAAAAGCCTTCCCTCTCAGTGTCCAGCCATTCTCTTGGGCCCCGATGGCGGAGGCCCGCCGGGCGTTTGATCTCATTCTGACTGCGGGACATCCGGCTTTGGCCAGCGTCAGGTCTAGTCTCGTGTTGTGAAAAGTCTACACATGAAGGTACGTGCAAATGTCAGGTGCTTGCAAGCTGTGTTGAAGACCTCGGCACAACCAAATCATATAACCCCAAGGAAAACATGTGGGACAACTGCCATCAGAGCTGCATGTTTGAATCCCCAGCAGAATAACATGAATCTCATGTACAGATTCTTGACCAGTTTGACTCCCTCACACACTGGGGAGCTTTTGTGGTCCATGTCTGGGCACCTCAAATCAACCGGCCACAGTCCCAAATGGGGGCTACTATGATTTTCGGGACGATGTGGGAACAATTGGTGTGCATGAGCCTTTGACCAACCTCTGACCCAAGCTCAATCTTCGGTGTCCGCTGTCCCCAGGTCCCAAAAGAAATGAAGTCTCGACTCGGGCCACGCGGCCACTCCTTTTTGGACCAGAACTCGGGCCACGCGGCTTAACCGCTCCCGGGTCCAAAGGTGAAACTGCACCGGTAAGGGGGTTCGTGTGTGTTCAGCGTCGCGTATGGGACATGCATTGATCGAAAAATGCATCTGGAGATCCTCGCAATCCCACTGAACATATCTGAAAAGGGTTTGTTTCAGACTTGGAGTCTGTAGGAACTGAGTCCCAAGTTTTGAAGTTCTATGTATACATCTTCCACCGATCAAACCGTCAACGGCATCAGAAGGAACTGGTGCTGGCAAAGCGATCGATCCGCTTGTGGCGTATGCGCGTCTGTAGCACCTTGGGGCAGATGGGCCATGTCGGTCAGGTCACCAGTGGAATCCACCACCTGACCAAGAAGCAACAGGGCCTCAATGGCGAGCAAAAAAATCACCGTCCTCTAGGGTTCCACCGTCTTGAAGCCAACAAACGAGGAGGGGGAGGACCAGCAGCAGCAGCAGCAGCAGCAGCAGCACAGAGAGAGAGAGAGGGTCAACTAGTTGTAGTTCCTCTGCGAGTAGATTTAAGCAATGTTTGGCTGGGGTTTGGTTGATCCCTCGACATGAATGTTTTGGTGACTCAATGAATCATAAACCACAAACGAACACAGTAACTGAAGCAAACATGTTGATTTTCTCGTGTACAAAGCACGCACAGGGAAGCACGGGCTCACAGGTACGGGCGCAAAGGCAAATAGTTTGGGAGATCTCAGTTCACGGAGGGCGTTCCCATGATGGTTTTGTCTGTCTTTTGATTTTCATGACCCACCCCATCCCCGCCCCCAGGTTCACATCCGACCCAGCCACGGGGGACCATTCATTCCAGCAAAAGTGCCGATGTAGTGGTCCTCACTGCGACTGCGACCAGGACATGTTGACGTCCGGACGTCTAGTCAGTCTTCCATCCGTGAAAGAAAGTTCGTTTGAACAATGAGCACATGCCTACAATATGTCTTCCTACATGTCCCTACAAATCCGTAAGTTGAAACAAAGTGTGACAAACTCCAAATCTTTGACTCTGCAGGAGCCCAAACATTGACAGTCCTTTATGTCCGTGGTGTCGATTTTGGAAACACCCAAGTCACTTGGCTTTGAACAAACTCCCAGCGCAGCCACATGCTAGAAAGATTTCAGTATGTTGGTTGTAGCTTTCGGTGTGTGTGTGTGTGTCTGTATGTATGTGTGTATGTGTGTATGTATGTATGTATGTATGTATGTATGTATGTATGTATGTATGTATGTGTGTGTGTGTCTGTATGTACGTACGTATGTATGTACATAGGTCTGGATGTATGTATGTCTGTCTGTCTCTGTGTGTGTATGTATGTATGGAAGTATCTCCCCCAGGCCTACCGGTGTGGAAGGTTGTGGTGCAATCCTGTTGCGCGCCAGAGAGAAAACTGTTCCACGAGAGGATGCAGCGCGTATACAAATGCAATTTCCAGATGATAATATTGCAAGGACTATCTACGGAGGGGATGAGCATTGGCAGGAATTCTCTGGGCGCAAACTTTTGATTGCTTTTAACGCGCACACACACACATCCCATTTAGTTAGCAAAGTGACAAACACAAAGTGTCAGACGCAATCGACAGACCAGAGTTCCTGTGCCACTCCCTGCGCCAGTATACTCATACTGAGTCCTGCGGATTCACCACTCCTGACCCGGCACCGTTGAGAAAAAATGGATCCTTTCTTTGAGGAAGCGCCAGGAACGGTCAATGATCTGGGTACTGTCTTTGGTTCTGAACTTGTGATCTTGGAGGTGCTTGGTCGCCAGTGCCACTTCACCTTCCGGATTGCACCTGGATGAGGTGCTCTCCGAGCAGACAATTTGAGGAGTCAACCTCTTCAGGAGAAGTGTGCGCAGAGCACTGCGTGCTGCACCATTGCTCCCACATGATCCGTTGCCCCACATTGTGAGTGGGGAACAGAGCATGAGAGCGAAGGCGACAATGCAACTTTGCGCGCCAAGACCGCCAAGGCGGTACTTGGAAGGCAGTACGTGTTGATTTTGCTTTTTTCCTATATTGACCCGGCCACTGTGAGTAAGAAACCACAAAGGAAAGGGAGCTGGAGACAGAATGTCTTGCGCCTGTCAGGCAGTGTGCCAGGGCAGGAAAGGCCAGCAAGAGACCCTTATTACAACCCTGCGCCCTGTGAACTGGTGGCAGGGGTGCCATGGGAGGAGGAAACTGGAGAAGAAGTACCGTGACTTAGTTTGACTTTTCGCCCATGTGCCACAGAAGAATTTAAAGCTCCTTTTCCGGGCAATTGCTTGCAGGGAAGCCGCGAGGGAGGAGGATGTACTTGGACTTCGCCTTTTTGGCCAGGCAGCGTGCCCAAGTTGAAACTCATTTTCCCATCGAGAAGTGGCAAGGAAGCGTATATGAGGACCAAAACTGAAAAGGACCTGGTTTGATTGCAGCCTTCACCCTGGGCCAATGAAATGGAAGCGTTTCCCCTGGGAAGTGTACCACAGAAAGATTAAAGCCACCCACTGGTGGCAGGGAAGCCGTGTGAGGGAGGAAACTGAAGAGGGAGTAGCTTGATTGCAGCCTTTCCTGTGGGGAGTGTACCGCAGAAGGATTAAAGCCGCCCACTGGTGGCACGGAAACCGTACGAGCGAGGAAATTGAAAAGGAAGTGGCTTGATTTCAGCCTTTCCCCTGGGAAGTGTACCACAGAAGGACTAAAGCCACCCACTGGTGGCAGGGAAGCCCTATGAGGGAGGAAACTGATTTGACTGCAGCCTTTTATCTGGGAAGTGTGCCACAGAAGGCCACTGGTGGCAGGGAAGCCGCGTGAGGGAGGAAACTGAAGAGGGAGTAGCTTGATTGCAGCCTTTCCCCTGGCAAGTGTACCACAGAAGGATTAAAGCCGCCCACTGGCACGGAAACCGTACTGAATCCAGGCTAGTGAAATGTGCGATTTTCTGGATTCATGAAAGCCGCGAGCCATGAGGCGCACGAGTCAAAGGCAGCTGCGCCTTTCACATGGAGGGGAAGGTGAATGAAGTCGCCCAGAAAACCACGAGCTCTTAGAACCGTATAGGCGTCAGAGTATGTGAGTATGTGAGTATGTATGTCTGTCTGTCTGTCTGTCCGTCCGTCCGTCTGTCTGTCTGTCTGGGATGGATGGATGGATGGATGAAGGAAAAAGGGAGGGTGTGTGGTGAGTGAAAAATGCCTGCCGCAAAGTTCTGCGAAGGTCTCCGGGTTGCCGCTGGCGTTTGTGTTTTGGGGAAGCCGGCTCCTGTTTTGTGGGTATCGTCAAACTTGGGCTCGGTGATCTGAATGCCTTCAAGTCAGGGGTTTTCACCTGAAAGGATACCCTGCATGACTGTTGCCGCCAAGCCGGTCGACCCGCACACCTTCGGCCCCAAACCACGTGGTTTGCATTGTCTTCTTCAGTGCATCTCCGAAGGAAAGAGTTCAGAACCCAAAACGTTAAAGTTGCTCCAAAAACTGTCTGGGTCCTCAAGTCTGGTACAAAAGCCACCCTGCGTGAGACCACCAACAGACATATGGAAATATGATTGCGAGAAGCCATCCATCATGAGATTGACATGTTGCAAAGCAGCCTCTCCTCTCTCGCTTTCCTGTAATTGTACCCATTTGTTCGGGTCTTGCAATATCCCCCAACAAAAGGATCACTAACCTGGCTTTACATCTCCAGGCCCTCCAGAGACGTTGTTGATCAATTGATAGTCTACATATGTCTACAAACATCCTCGAGTAGATAGAACATGAACCAATCCAAAAACATGATCAGCTATCCATTGGTCGTTGATTTTCCATTCGACCTACTCCAGGATGACTATACATACACCAGCGTTGTTGAACATAGTAGTTGAACTCTGTGGGCTCCGGCTACTAACTTCACTCCGGGCAAGGTTTTGGCCCTGCTCATGCTGGCAGAATGGGACTAGATAGGAATTGATTCAAACCACCACCCTCCACACTCTGTCCCAGCCACACCTACCTCTGTCATGTTCAAAACAATTTGAATCTATCAAAAACAACAAAAATCGATCAACATCCAGGAAAAGAATGAAAAATCAATCGAAGTTTGTTAAAACTGTTGGAAATCAATCGAAAACAATGAAAAACAACAAAAACATGTAAAAACAATCAAAATCTGACAGAATCAACAAAAACATGAAAAATCAACGTAAAGTCCACAAATAGACAAAACCAAAAGGAAAATTTACGCAGAGGACAAGCAAAGGGAAAGTAGAGGAACAGTAGCGGAAAAGTAGCGCCTTGACTTTTCCCCGACTGTTCCTCAACTGTTCCTTCGTTTTTCCGTTGCTTTTCTTCTGCTTTTTTGCACTTTTTGTCAAGTTTCCGTTTCGTTATATATATATATAGTTATGTGTGTGGATTCTCGGTTGATTTTTCATGTTTTTTGTTGATTCTGAAACCTTTTCGAGCTTTTTGTTCATTTTGAATGTTTTTTCCTGTTTTTGTCGTTCTTGCTTGTTTCCGATTGATGTTCATTGATTTTCATCCGTTTTAATAATTGTTGATTGATTTTTTCGTTTTGCATTGATTTTGATGCTTTCTTGTTCTTTTTGATTGGTTTTAGATGTTGAGCTGCCGACCTCATCGACTAACGGATGGCATCTAAACAAACAAACATATGTAGTGTTGCGGTGAACGGACATGCCATCAGCAAGAGAAGCTGAGCCTATCCCTGAGACCTGCGCTATATTGCCCTATCCAGCGTTCGTTTGGAGCTTTTCCACAGACCGAACTGAAGAAAATTGAAAGAAACCGCGAAACGAGATGGAGAAACTGGTCGGGGCTGAGTGGCCACATCCAATAGGGAATGATAGGGACGGGGCTGGGGAGGGAAGATGAAGGGAGCGAGACGCGAGGCGCAAGCGAAGATGGAGGGGAGCGAGACGGGAGGCGCATGGGCGGGGAAGGACGGGGAGGGAAGATGGAGGAGGCGCATGGGTGGGGACGGGGCTGGGGAGGGAAGATGGAGGCGAGCGAGACGGGAGGTGCATGGTGGGGACGGGGTGGGGAGGGAAGATGGAGGGGAGCGAGACGGGAGGTGCATGGGAGACAGGAGGCGCATGGGAAGATGGAGGTGAGCGAGACGGGAAGCGCATGGTTGGGGATGGCTAGGGAGGGGAGATGAAGGGCTGGGGAGGGAAGATGGAGGGGAGCGAGATGGGAGGGGCAAGGGAAGATGGAGGGGAGCGAGACGGGAGGCGCATGGATGGAGGATGGAGGGGAGCGACCGTATTGAACAAACAAAAGAGTCTTGATACCCTGAGCCCTTGTGTCTGCTGAGCTGCTGGATTCCGCTTTTTTCAGTCCAGCCTAGCCCATCCGAGGCATTCGGCCACACCAAATTAAATCACTCCCGTCTGGTTCACTTTGAGCCCGCAGTGGAACGCACGTGCTCCGAGAGTGCCCGAGCGTGCCCGGAGCGCGCCAGCACATTGCAGAGCGCGGCTGAGCGCGCCCGAAAAGAAGAGCGTTGACCAAACTAGACTAGACTAGAACACTGTTCTTCAGAGTGCGCTGCCAGCACATTCCACAGACACTTGCAGAGCGCGCCCGGAGTGCGGCAGCACATTGCAGAGTGTGCCTCCGCGCGCCTCCCGAGCGCGCCCGCAGCGCGCTCCCTTCACATTGCAGAGCGCGCCTGAGCACGCTCGGCAAGTGTCTGTGGAATGTGCTGTCAGCCCAGCACGCTCTGAAGAACAGCGCTCGTCTAGTCTTTCTAAAGAGATTGTGGGCCCTGTCTCGGTGGAGGCCATCGCTCTTAGGTTGTAGGCCATCACTTCTCAGTCGCCAAGCTCATAGGGGCAAGATACGTCGGGGTAGAGCGCACAGTGCTGCTGCCAACACTTCACCACGCAGCACTTGACGCACGGGCCATCATCCTGCCCAGAATACCCCAAGCTCTTGGACACCGAGAACTTCGATCTAGCTGGCATGGGATGCTTGCCAGCACTTGTTGAACCCGTCTTTGTACGCCCAGAAGGATTCCGGGAGCAACGCCTGAAACTCCTCAATCAAGAGCTCTTGCTTTCAACCGAAACGGGCTTTCTCTTCTCAGGCTTCTTCTTCTTGCTCTTGGCCTCGGCACTGGCCTTCGCCTTGGTGTGGGTCTTGCGGATCTGAGCGCAAACTGACGCTGCATTGGTCTTCGCTAGCTCAGCATCCTCCTTGGAGAAAACATCTCGAACCTCCTCGGATGTCAAAATCTCCAGCAGCTCTTCATCATGTGTACCTATCACGCAGGTTGGACTCCATGATGTCTGCCACCGCTTCAGACGTCTGGTCAGGCAAGGATTTCTCGACGCAAGTGTGACCTCCGACGACCCTCGAACTTCTTCTTGCCACTCTGCCTTCATAGAGCTGGGTGGAGAGCAAAAACAAAATCTTGGCAACCACGAACCCGATCTGAAGCTTGGGAGGTAAACAAAGAGGTAGGTAGGGCAGAAGAATGGGGCCCAAAACCAAGTCTCGCTTGTTGCACGTCAAACAACGAACGAACCACCTTCACCCTCATCCCCCATTCAATCACCATTTTTGCACATCTTCACTCCATAGAACACACATCTTCATCCATCGTGGTAAGATCAAAGCCAATCTGGGTCCTCTAGGGTCTACGAGGCCACCTTCGAAAGCAAGTGCTTGCAAACGCTTTCAGGATGGTTTAATGGTCCTGGCTTGGCCAGTTTCCCATCGCTCTTGGCTGGTTCCATATGATATACATATATACATGTTTGTTTTTAATAGGGGTGGTTTGTCGCTTATTACTGATTACTAGCTAGTACAAGCAATTACATTAAAAGTCCTAAAAAGAGAAAGTTAAACACAAATACAATATTTGACGGTTACCAAAACCCTTCCACCCCCTAAACCCTCCTATTTGAAATATGTTTCTTTCCCGATGAAGATCTCATAGGTTTGACCAATTCTTCTAGCCGACCTGGCTTGGTGGACAGTAACCGCAGTGACTCTCAAACGCTCACACCGTCAGGCCTGAGCATTAACCTGCCGGGGCGATAGGACAACACATAGGTGCTGAGGATCGAAGCGATCCGATGGTTTGACGACCAAATCGGGTCCGGGAGGGTAAGTGACATCACAAACATCTTGGCCACCACTTGAAAGACCCTCAACACAGACAAGAAGCGGGCGGTCAAGAGTCGAAGGCTCTTAGGCTCCTATATAGCGACCCCGGACCCTTTGCAACACCACTCCTACTGGAATTTCCATCCGCATCAAGGCATCGCAGCATCACGCCGAAAAAACCGCCTGAGAGCACCAGATATAGTCTGGTCAGGTCAAACGCACCAAATCCCTTCGCCAGTGAGGCAGGGCCCGGCAGAAGCTCAGTGGGCCACAGGTGTTGAGGAAGACATCGTTTGTTGCAGGAGGTCCATGTTTCATTTTATTTGGAAACCATTCAATTTGCGTATCATGTTGTCACCCAGCAAAAATGTGAAGGGTACCCAGCTCACTGACAGACTCTCGCAGGCAGTTGCCCAAAGGACATGGGTGGTTTCAGGACTTGGAAAGGCCCAACGAGAACGACGTAAAACGGATGTACTTCACCTTCGTGACGTGCAAAAAAGGCCCAATGCCCCTGAGTGCTCCAGGACTGAAATGAACGCTCTGGAACCGCTTCGGTTCTTGTGTGGGGTTGCCCCAGCATACACCCTCACCGGCCCTCCAGCGAAGCGGATCCAGCGGCTCGACAGCCTCGAAGATGTCAGACTGCATCCTTAGCAGTCAGCAGTCGAACGGCAAGCTGGACCGCGGTGACCGGAAATCGAAGCCACACAACCTCACCCTTGCTCTTTTGCAGAGCACACCAGGTTGGGAAGAGTCTCTGGATTCCGCGCGGGCACTCCGTGCATCACACTCACAGAAGGTCCTATACCAGGGGCAGTTCATGGATACCTCTTGGCCATGTCAACCTCTAAGGAACTAAGTTAATAGACACCCCTTAACCGTGGAGCAAGCCACACAAGTGGAGTTCATCCCCTGCTTGTAGAGGATGATGGTCTTCCCAAGCACCTGCCATCCACTTCCACGTTCGACGCCCTTCAACGATTGAAATGAGCCACTGAATGTGACCTGGTGCCATGCACCCAGATGATCCAATCTTCCTTGAGTGGCTGCATTCAGGCGCAGCCCTCCTTCCCAATCCCTCAAAAAACCTCGTCTTTCCATGCCTCAAAATGGCTCAAAATCTGAGCGCAAGGGCAGCTACTAGGATAGCAGTAGCAGCTTTGGCAGGCAGCAGCAGCAGCAGCAGCAGGAGGAGTAGTAGTAGTAGTAGTAACTAGTAGTAGGTGATGTCATATGTAGTAGTCGTAGTAGTAGCAGCAGGAGTAGTAGTAGTAGTAGTAGCAGCAGTAGTAGTAGTAGGAGTAGTAGAGTAGTACAGTAGTAGAGTAGTAGAGTAGTACAGTAGTAGTAGTAGTAGTAGTAGTAGTAGTAGTAGTAGTAGTAGTAG
>CAXAMN010002224.1:1933590-1989726 GCA_963970005.1 Durusdinium trenchii
CTGTCTGTCTGTCTGTCTGTCTGTCTGTCTGTCTGTCTGTATGTATGTATGTGTGTGTGTACGTGTGTATGTAGGTGTGTATGTAGGTGTGTGTATGTGTGTGTATGTATGTGTGTATGTATGTATGTGTGTGTATGTGTATGTATGTATGTGTATGTATGTATGTATGTATGTTTTAATGTAGGTATGTGTGTGTATGTATGTGTATGTATGTATGTGTATATGTATGGGGTTGGTTTCCAAAATGTCTTTTCCCAAAATGGTGCACTCGTCGCAATTCCATGGGGGCCCGCTTCTAAATCTCCTTTAAACTTCAACCACAGGGATGTTAAACATGAAGGCGTGTGAACTGCAAAAACTGTGAGAGGTGTCTAGCGCGGACTGCTGAGATGCTGGAGCTGTTGCTGCTGCTGCTGCTGGACTCCTGCAGTTGTTTCCACTTTTTGTTCTCAGAAATCTTCAGAACGACATAATTAGGAAGGACGTAAGAGCTGACTCCAAAGATTTGGATGTTGGATGGGCAATGGTCAAGACATGGACCGTCGTCTAGCGCGGTGCTAGCGCGGATCTAGCGCCAGCCTAGCGCAAAAATATCCGTCGATTTCTTTATCCTGTCAGATTCTTATTTTTCCTGCTTGCTTCTCTTCTTCTTGTTGTGCATTCTTCTTCTTCTTCTTCTTCTTGTTGGCTTTTCTTTTTTCTTGTCTTGCTTCTTCTGTTTCCTGCTCTCTGCTTGTTTCTTCTTTTTCCTGCTTGCTATCCGGTTGTGAAGAAACCTAGCGCCAACCTAGCGCCAATCTAGCGCTGCCGTGCTGTATCACCATATTCTGCTGCTTCTAAACGAAGACTTAAAAACACATCTACAACCTTAAAAGTTTTCTACGTGTATCTATATTTTTTGAGTAGGGCTTTTTGAGCGCAGTCCAATGGATGTATGCATGTATGTATGCATGTATGTATGTATGTGTGTGTATGTCTGTATTTATGTGTGTTTGTATGTCTGTATGTCTGTGTGTCTTTGTGTAAATGTGTATGTCTGCATGGAGGTAAGCATGTAAGCATGTAAGTACGGGCCCATGAATGGATGAATGGATGGATGGTACCCCCACGAAAACCAAATGCCCCAATCTATCCAAAGTTAAGCCTCAAAAGTCATTCCAAAAACATGTAGCAAATATCAGCAAGAGTGAGGAAAACGTAGGTTTTGCTGGGGTATCAAATATGTAGCAGCTTTGATGCACCAAATCACCCTGCCATGTGTTACAGTCTTACATCAACCCCTGCCTTTCGTTTCTTTGTGTGTGTGTTTAGTGTTCTGTTCAATGAGTATCTATGTTAGTATTGTCAGTTGGTGCGGGATTTCTGCATCAAGCGTAACAAAATGGCACGAACTGGGTGCGCCGAACGGCACGAACGATGCACCGTTCGTGCGGCACGAAAGGTGCGCGTTCAGTCCTTGACAGCTCCAGTTCAGCGCGTGCTGCAGCGGATCATCCAACTGGCCAAGGGCACAAAAACCGCCACTGGTGTTGGGTTCTGATATGAAGAGGTCATGATGCAGGGTCCCGGTCCGCATTTCTTTGAAAAACGCTCCAGATATGGGGTATCTTAGAAGGACCCCCCCTCAACCCCCTGAGGATAATTACGTAAATGTATTTCACCGAGATCCTGAGTTCAAAAAGTTACCCAGATAGTCACAAGTTGTCACATAATTAGTTAAAAATCAAGGTCAAGGGGCCCCCTACAAGAGCATACAAGAGCAATCATGGGCAGAAGATGACCCTTTTTAGCTCGCGATGCTGAGACGGTACAGGCCCGTGGCATGGCCTAGCTATAGCGGGTACAGTCAACATTCCTGTGGACGAGGTTATGGTTCTGCTGCTCTTGAATCTATAGTCCTAAGGTTCTTGGAATCCCGCGCTCGGTTTCTCGGATCTGGCTCGTTCAAAGGGCTGTGTGCAATTACCAGGGGTAAGGGATAGGAGTGAGGTCAACCCGCCTGGATAAGTTTCTCAAGACAGGAAGTTCCTGGGCAACTGCGTGGGTAAATTTAACATTCCTGAGGGCTGGTAGAGGTAGAGTCAAAGGCCGAGGCTATGGTTTTCTTGAATTTCCATTTTTTTGACATAGGATTAAGTAACCTCCCCATATTAATGAAGCCCAGCTCGAGCCGCCAATGCTACAGTCAACTAATTTAAAACCTGAATTCCACATGTGCATCACCCTAATTAAAAAAATCCTTGCCAGAAAACCTCCCCCTATTAATCAAAGCCCAGCTGCCCCAGAAGATTAATAATAAGCTTATTTACTATTATAGTTCATAGTTCATTGTAGTTATATTTACTGGTTAAGACTTTCCATTTGGTCAGTATGCAAAATCTTCTGGTCCACTGCTTCTCATCCTCCTTCTGCTTCATTATCATCCATCATTATCATCCTCCTTCTGCTTCTCATCCTGCTTTTTCTTCTCATCCTTCCCTGTCAATAAAAAACACTTGCTAGCAACATTCTTGCATTTTCCCTGAATAAAACTCTATCAAAATCTTAAGGTTTTCAAGCTCACAAAGGGTACCCCTCACACAGGCCCTACCACCCTCTAATTGTAGGGGCCCCTCCCCTATTATATAATCAAGCCCACCATCTTGTTTTCCATCTCGTTCATCCTGCAATCCTCTTTCTTTTCCTAATCATCCCAATCAATCAAATAATCTTGTCTTCCAATCTCTTTCATCCCTTTCCTAATCATCCCGATCTTTCCTAATCTTGTCATCATATCATCATCCATCATCAGGTCATCACCTTTGTTAAGGGGATGTGGTCTCCAATACCTCCAACTTCAAACCTTGTCGACCTTGCTGACCTTGAAGGGGGGGTGATTAATCCTACGTCGACATTAGCATGCACAAAGTTTGAAAAGAAGTTGCTAGGGTCACGTTGAGCCATGCAAGCTTCTAGATGCTTTCGGCATGGATAAGAAACACACACACACCACTTGGGATAGTAAGTAACAAAGGTTGACCGTCACAAAATTGTCTGCAATGTCAAAAGTGTGTGTGTGTGTGTGGCGAATCTAATTTTTAAATAATTAAGATATCCCATATAGCTCCAGTGTGATTGTCGTACCGGTTCTTTTTGGGGTGGAAGATGGTGGAAGGTAAAGCGATGCGATCCAGAAGCTCCAACCAGCAGGAAACTCTCCCAATTTGTTAGCAAGGTGGACACCACCAAAAAGTCCATGTTCACCCGGCCAACGTCCAAAATCCGCCAAAACGGGTCAGAGCCGTCCAATCGATACGGACAGTGACCACCTCTTCCCTCTTCGGCGAAGCCCACCTGCCATTCTCGGGCTTTCTGCGGAAAGACCAGAGGTCCATACTTCGACCTGATCCCGAGGTCCACTGCTCCGGCCGAGCTCGGACGGACTGCGCGCCAGCGACGGACGGGACGTTGGCTCGGGGAGCCCAAATGGTCTGAGTGTCCGGACAACCAGGGCGGCGAGTCTGCCGTTGGGAAGGTTTCCTTTTGGACGGAGGCTCTCAACTGCTGAGAGGCATAGGAAGGTACCTGAGGAGTGACGCGAGGGAGTGATTCTGGGTGGTGAGGTCATCTGGAGTACAGACCAAGCACCAATGTGATTCACACCTGTGTCACTTTGTACCAGCAATTGCCAAAGACATCTCAAAGTGAATCGTCTTTAAACCTGGAACTTATCTTATACTTTTCTTACTTGGTCCCTATCAGTGTCTTCCCTTCATCCACCAATATGGATTCGACAAAGGTGTCGGCCACCAGTGTAATGCAAAAAAAAAACACCCCGGACAGCAGATGAGCTAGCATGAGCTAGCTGTATACAAAGAGTCGTGGATGTCGTGGAGTGAACGGGGATCTTTTGCAGTTCACTGTCGATCTGCTCGTTTTTTCACCCCGTCCGGACTTCGTGAGTGCCGCGACCCAGAGAACGAAGTGGAGCTCAAAGCAACGTCCAACGAACGCGCGCATCCACAAACACCTTTCACCACACAATGATGGATGACATGGCACGGCGACCGGATGACATGTAAGCACACGACACTCGTTCGTCGCCCCGTTCGTCGCGTCCGACGCACCGGTGCTTTCTTGCCGCCCGGTGCTGCACCACGAGCATCTCTCCCGCCTGGCTAAACTGCTCCAGCACATCCCGCTCGCCGGCCACCGCCTCCTTCGCCTGGTCCAGAAAAAATATGAAAAAACGAGACGAGCTCGTCTTAAGGGTCAACAAGATGAGTGACTCCAAGAAACCTCATGGTGCCATACTGTGCCATGCATCTAGTGGCGGATTCTATCTGATCCCCCCCCATCTAATTCGGTGCCGACACATGGGATGCTCATCTGATCTTGTAGGGAACGTCTCGACGCCTCGCGTGCTAAGACGTCAAGGGCAGCTCTGCAGTGTCACGTGTGACGGTGATAAAGCTTCAGGTGGAGAGGTGGAGAGTCGCAAGGTAAGCTTTCTCCATGTGGAAGAGATTAGATATTGGGCCTTCTCTAGCTGGAGGATGAGTTGCTTAGGTCCTGGGGCAAGTTCTCATTTTCATCCATCCACACCCGAAGGTAAGCATGTAATCCAAGATTCCCTAACACATGAAGCCAGTATTCAAGGCAAGAAAGGGCAAGGACAGGGAAGAAGGTCTGAGAGCAACTCACACCGTAGGTATTCCGGATCATAAGTTCTCTATGATGCATGCCGCAATAAAAGGATCCTGGACCTCCAGGCGCAAAAAAGAGTCTAATTCCTTCAGCCTTTTCGAGCAAGATGTCAAGTGCAGTGATGCAAAAACCAAGGAAGAAACTGGCTGCTTGAAGCCCAGGGTGCTAGGCTGCTCATATTCTTTTGTGGGTAAACAGCATGGTTTAGATTCTCCATGCTCTTCTGAAGCGGATCAGGGAGACAAAGGCTTTTGAAGCTGACAAAGGTTCTGGAAAACCTCTACGCTACTGAAAGAAATCCAGACACATGCACCAGCAAATTCTACCTGGAAGGAGTCCCACTAAAGTTTACGAATCATGACCAGTGCTTGGCAAGTTCCTAATGATAATGATCTTCCGCTTGTCAACCAGCAGGAGATGTCCATCACTCGTAGACCTCCGAAAAGCCCCCCTGGGCCGGAGCTACACCCGCCTGACCGAGCATGGTTTACTAGTAGCGTCTGATCGCTACAAGTCGTAATGCCAGGAGCTACTGGTAGCGTCCGTGCTCCGTTCGTAGCAATGGCCTCCAACCTACTTGCCATGATCTCCACCTAATAGCAATGGCCTCCACCCTAGTAGCTTCTTGCTCCGAGTGCCCTCCTTTTCCTAGTAGCGTCCTCAGCCCTCAGCGCCTTAATCATGTTTCGCAGGGAGGGCACCTCCACCGGATTGTGGTTGAAGAAGAGCTTCGGTGGATCGAATGCCTCCGCCAAGACCAAGACCATGGCACAGGCATTGCCATCAAAGTGTGGAAAGTGGAAAGCTTCTGGAACATCCAAAGAAGTGAGTTATAGAGATTAAAGTGTTTGTTTCAGAGAAAAAACTGAACTTGCAGTAACTTGTAGCATCAATTGTATATGGGAACGTCCATTGCCCCAAAACGAAACCAAACCAGAATCGAAACTCAAGTTCTAGTGGTCTGATCCCCTTACTAAAAGAAGAACATGGGAACGTATTCTACAGCCAGGCTGAATTGTCTAACTTCACGATCAGCGGCGTCCGCTGCCGTGGCTACTGCCGCGATCTGCACCTCCAAGCCCTTCACCAAGTAGATGTTCCCAGGCTTCACCTGATCGACGGTCCAAACGCCACTCGCACCGGTCAGCACGCCGAAAACGCGTCATGCCATGTCGAACCGGCACCGCCGAGGTCAAAAGGTGACCAGAAAGTGGTAGCTAGAAGCTACTAGTAGCTTCTTGCTACTAGTAGCAATGCACCTGCTACTAGGTGCATTCCCATCTCCATTCCTTGTTACAGCCTCTCCATCCTGCATTCCCATAGCATCCCGGTCAGTACTACACCTCGTCCAGCGAGAGGATCGGCTTCAGGTGAACGTCATAGAGAGCTCTAGCGGGCGCGACGACCTGGAGCACTGAGAAAAAAAGATCATGAATTCTATCCCCCCCGTTGCCTCTCTAAAAGAAACATATCTATATAGGTCAGATGTTTTTTACTAAAGAATAGACAATTATACATTTCAATGCATGAAAAACAGCATAATTAGATATCATTAGCCTAATAGGCTCTTAACAAGGCTCCAAAATCCTACAGTAACGATAGTTTTTTGTCATTCCGGCGGATGGATAGACTTTCGTGAAAGAACCTTTCTTCCAGGACCGTCCTTTCTTCCAGGTGTTCTTCCAGCGTCCTTGTGTCCGGTGAACTGGTCATGTTTTAATCGATGTTCTTCGGGTCCCACCGATCAACGATCTCGTCCACCGTGAGACCGATTTCCAGCTGCATATGGAAACACCCAGGACCTGACCGATGTCCAGCTGCAGGTCTTTTTTCTGAGACACGAAAAAGAAACCGATTTCCAGCATCTGGCATAGAACCCAAAAGGCAACATTCAAAAAGGGAACTCTTGAGTCCGATTACTTTGAGATGGGTTGAAGATGCTGTCAGGACATGTAGTGGAATAGACTTAGACCACAAGAGGTCTTAAGCCCCTCAAGTGTAGGTCAAATAGGTTTGACTCCGCTACAAACCCTGGTCGTTACAAGGCCCGAGACGATACCCGGGTGGTCTCTGGCCTTGCTTTGTTTCGGCATCAAGTCTAAGGATGAAACCGGACCATACTAGTGGTAATAGTCACAGTACGTGAAGACACACTGCTGGCGCTGCGCTGCGTGAAGACATACTGTGGCTTTCCATGAAACCAGCTCCTGATTCTTGGGAACGCCGAATCCCGAGCGCCCCCACAGGCTTGGTCGCCTAGCAGCAGAAGGTGCCAGGGGGTACTAGCAAGCATGTGCAACACCTAACTGTGCGCAAGCCTCAAGATGAAGTGCTACTTCAGTGGGCCAGCTTCTAAATACAGCTCCTGATCCTGATCCCAAACGCTACTACGTGCAGACTATGCGAAACAATTGCTGACAACGACACAAAGAAGGCGAGTGGCACCCTCAATCCGAAACACGTCAGGCTTTACCCGCTCTGATTGTGACTCGAGCCCAAATCAGAGTTTCGCCTGAGTTTCAGGAAACAGAGTGCCCATGACATATTTGTTGGTTCAGACGGAAAATATGGCCCGAACAAGCTCCTAGGTATATAGACATACACCCTACCTTGCACTCAAGCTGTAGCTGGCACGGCCCCGCCAGGATAGCCTTTGTACATCTTGGAGCCATGCAGTGCTGGGGCCCGTTCGCTTAGCAGAGCCAAACCGTTCGCACACGGCGCTACCAGCCTCACCCGCCAGATGAAGCAGTTCCTGCAAATAAGAGTTGCAACATGTTGCGACACTTGGGCTTTTCCCCCCACAACTTGGAATCGCTGTGTAAAGGGGCCACAGTAGGAAACACCTCTTCAGACTACAAACCCGTTGTTTCCAAAGGGGCTGTTCGTTTCCGCCCAACAGTTGGTGTGCGGAGAACTGGTGACGCTCCGGAAAGGCGGAGAACCCTGTGAAGCCCTGACGTGAAGGCCCCAGGTGGGCGATCGCGATGTCCAAAAAGTCCTGTCAAACAACTTCAAACCACCCGGTGCAACATCTGTCTGAGGGTTGGAAAGGGGGCATGAGAAAGGTGAGACCCTTTCTCATGATCCAACAGAGGTCTGTCAGAAAAATAAACTATGTCTGTCCTTATTTGCATTGTACACAAATCCTTCCATAAACGTTGTGTACTCTAATCATGTTGGTTTCGCGGCAAGAACATCTATTTAATATGTTAAAAGGTGTCCCCGACCAGCCCCAGAACGGGAGATCTGAGATGACTCAATTTCCACCATAGATACTCAACTGGTTCCACTGCAAGTCGGGCACATCTTCACATCGAACCCACACTCTGTGTGCTTGAAGGCGGACACCATACCCACAGCACGGGTGTTTGCTTCGGATACACGGATCGAAAAAACTCTTCTGTGCCAATCTTACCACCGGACCCAGGCTAACTCCGAGAATCTAGAAAATAAAAATGACTTAAACAAATTGATGTTAAATACAAATGAAAAAGCAAAAGCTAAAAATAACAAACCAAAAAACAAGTAAAAGCAATAGCAACAAAAAGCAAATCCAAAAAGCAACTGCAACAAAAAATGAAAACGAAAAAGCAAAAGCAAAATAGACAATTCCAAAAAGCAAGAAAATGAAAAAACATGATGACCTATGTTTTCGTTTTTGTTGTTTGCTTTGTTTTGCGTTTTTTCCCGTGCGTTTTTCGCATGTTTTTTTCGTTGTGTGTTTGTTTCCTTTTTTTCGCTGTTTGTTTGCCTTTTGTTGTGTTGCTTCTTTTTCATTGTTCTTTTGTTGTTTTTCACTTTTTCGTTTTGGCGCCTTTCGCGGGCGCCTTGTTTTCGCTTTTTTGTTTGTCTGTTGCTTGTTCATTTGCTTTTTTGCTTTTTGGATTTGCAATGTTTTTTTTTTCTTTTACGTTTTCATTTGCTTTTTGGATGTCCTTTTTTGTTGGTTTTGCTTTTTCATCTGCTTTTTGGATGTGCGATGTTGTTGCTTCTGCATTTTGTTGATGTGTTTTGTTGCTTTTTGTATGTTTGGCAAAACCATCAGAGTTATGCGAAGTGGTTTTGTTAATGCCAATCTAAAGGAGTTGCCAGCAGTCAAGATGACATCATATTATATTAAATTATTGCATTTACATGCAATTGCTACACCTCAGACCGCTGAAAAAGAAAGACAAATGATGGACCTCCACGGACCATGCCGCAGTGCCACACAAAAACGGAATAGGAGAAGGAGTGATTCCGAAGTGGCGGCATGCGAAGTACCCGAATCGACGATTCGACTCAACGACACCTCGCTGAGAACCCGAATCCGTCCATCGCCCCCGCCTTAAGCCCGCCCGCGGGTGGCCATCTCTTCACGAACAACGTCTGCGAGCGGTGCGACCAGGCGACCGGGCAAGAGCGAAGCGACCCGGCCAGAGCTGCTTCTGGTTGCCCAGAACCAAATGACAAGATGGCTTAGTCTCAAACTGGCATCATTCTTGCGAAACCTATTTTGCAGTCTTCTCTCTGTTTTGAAGCATGCCCCAAGTCACACTTGCAAAGCTTGCAGTTCCTCAATAGATGTGATTTGACAATTGATTGGAAAGAACTGCAAACTGCCAGATCTGGTTGACGGGCAAAGTGGACAAAGAATTACTACATTATACTACATTAATTACTTAAATCCAGACACAATCCAAGCAAGCACACCCTCACCCCATCTCAAACATTGTTAAACAGCACAACTCTTTCATCCCCTTTCTATCTCACCGGCCCCCTTTGTTTGGGATGTCCGCGTCGTGGAAGTCATTGTTGCTCTGCAAAACTGATGACCCGTACCATTCTTTAACCTGTATCCATCTGAAGCGTTTTTGGTGAGTTGACCCCCAAACCCACTGGACCCCCCAGCTGCCACCCGTTTCGAGACCTCGCCCCCATGGTTGCGGTCCGCATTCCGGAAGAGCAGCAAGGCCATGGTCGTCGGCATCTGGTGCCGTGTCGTGGGCGCGTTCGGGGCGGGAGGAGCTCGGGGTCGAAAGGAACGGACGTCGGAGGTCGGACGTGATGCTGATGCTGAAAGGTGATGCTGATGCTGAAAGGACACAGGATGAAAGATCTTCCATGATCAATTCCCTTCCGCGACAACCACTGGAAGCTGTGTGGGGGTCGATCTGCGAACGCCCTCGGTCACACGAAGTCCGAAACCCTCCAATATAGCTGTCCAGATGTCCAACGCCCTGCCGCAAACAGGTCTTTTCAGAGGCACAACACTCTTGGTTTGGTTTACCATGGTTTACCATATAGTTCCTTAGTGGTGCTTAAAAGGTGGAAGAAGCCCTCCTCACCGGTCTTTTAGGTCAAGCTAGCATCGGAACAGGACCAAAAACAATCAAAAACAGGTATGATAATCGGCTTGGCACTGAAGTTCAGCCAAAAAACGTGAAAATGCAGCTATTGATCCCAAGGATGGGTCTGAGAGATCTTCAGCTATAAGGAGAGATATGTAGCACTAAGTCGCACACGGATGGGTTGTTCCATCGTTGGTCGTTGGTCAAAAATGCATTGGTTCCAACTAACAGTGTTTGTGATTTGTGGGAGATTGTGAAGGCACTGGAACCAAACACTGGAAATCGCAGGAAATCGCAGGAACATGGAAACCAAGTGCCTGGGGTACTGGAAATCGCAGGAACTTTGGAACATTGAACACCAGGCACTTTTGAACACCAGTACCATACCAGGCACTGGATTCCCACTGGTACACCCGGGAAGAGACCCACAGCGAACCTGAAAAAGGACTTTTGGAAGACTAGCTTCCTCCACTAACTGTTTTCAGGTTCCATGTGGACCTCTTCCAGGGCGTCCTCGGTGAATTCAGGTGACCTCGAGTGAATTCACCTGCCTGAGAGCGCTGCGCGACCTCGACAGGCTGTCGCACCTGGCGGAGTGTGGGTGAACAAAGTGCCAATCATGCGTCATAACAACTGTATGATAGAATACGAACACTCAGTGATTTGTTTAATTAACAATAACATATTACAACTACAAATAATTCTATGTATATGATGGCAGTGGGTCAAAACCTGGAGCTCCAAACCCTGGGCCCGGTTGACCCATGTTTGGTATCTCCTGGTTGTGACCCATAAGCCACACCATTCTCATTCTTCTAGTTCCTAATCCTAATAGCTTCTTGTTACTAGTAGCGATGCCAGGAGCCCCTAGTAGCGTCCTTGCCCCGTTCGTAGCGAGGCCAGGAGCCCCTAGTAGCGTCCGAACGCTCCTAGTTCTTCTATAGGTCTTGGAGGTCGTCTTCTAGGTCTTTTGATGTCTTTTGTCTTGGATGGTCTTGGTGATCTTCGTATCGAAGCTACTCAGCACAGTCTGCGACGCATCTTGGAGGAAATTCTCCGTTCAGAGCGAACCCGATGATCTTGCTTCAATTCTATTCCAAGAAAAAGAAGTGTTTGAAGGACATCCCAGAACATGCATGTCCTTCTCCCATTCACCCGTTTTCATACGAATGAGTTTTACAACCTACCTCACATCCTGCAGCTCCTGCAGCGGATGGGTTGCGTTGATTCGGCATCATTTTCGGTTCTTACTTCAATATGATGGACGAACCCAAGTCTTTGTAGATCTGAAGGTCAATTCATCTGCGGCATGTCTGTGACATGCTCCACTGTCGATTGGCTTATGGCCGGACCCTACCTTGAACGTAGTCAGCCAAAATAGATCTCCTTTTGCGACCCCGATCAGCTTGGGTCAAGGGCCACCCATTTCAGTCACATCACTCAGCCTCCAGGGGTGTCAAAATATAGCCCAACTCCTCTAGCAGCATGCCCACAGCATCTCTGTCTCTTCCCCACCCAAACATCTTGTTCCGTTGGGCAAGGCGGGCCAAGTACCAAGATGTGAGCGAGCCGTGAGCGACAGTGCTCGCAACAGTGCTCTCATCCCCCATCAAATGGGTGTCTTTGAATAGGGAGACCCCCGATCGCCCCGCCGGTCGACTGCTCGATGTCCCGAACCGAACCCCAGCGGGTCGGGACGCCCTGGGACGGTCTCCTTATGTTATCCTATTTTTATACAAACATCCCCCTCCAAATTCCCATGGATTTATAGTGGCCACATGGCATTGCAATCTTGTTTTTGTTTTTTGGTTTGCATGTGTCTTTCGGCCTTTTCACACAATGTAAGAGACAGATGCAGTGAGAGACAGATGCAGTGAGAGACAGATACTTTAAATATTGCAAATTTGCGCAAAAAAACGCACTCCCGTGGTGGCCTGTTCTGTATTCTAAAGGGTATGTACAAACCCAAATAGTGCAACATCCGCTGCCAAGAGTTCAAGTTCGTGGATTCGCTGAACCCGCATGCGTGCGTGCTGCTTGCGTAGCTTCCGGTCACCCAAACAGACCAGGATTTGCAGGCATTTGCAAGCGAGGACGTTATTGGAATGGACACTTAAAGTGTTCTGGTTGACAACAACCACACAATCCCACCGACATGCATGAAGTAAGGGGTTGCCTTGCAGATTCGTAAGCAAGCTGGCTGCCTGGCTGGCTTTTGCTTTTGCCCCTTTTGGCTGTCAATCGCACTTCTGAGTAAAATGGACCTCTGGTGTTCCAGCCCAACAGCACTTGCTCACAGTCGGACTGCTAGCTCAGTCCCGCTACTTGAAATTCTGCATGAAATGCAACTGCAATGCCTCCGCTATAGTACGCAAATTTAGTTCGTGGAGCAGTCGCTTGCTCAAATGGGCACAAATGTCGAGGAAGCTGATTCCAGGGCCTGTGTTCCACTTAATTAGACTTGCATGAATGACTCTTTCTGCCAGGCTACAAACCCTTCAGACCATATCTGGTTGCCACATCCGTTCTTCCTGGATGGTCTACACGCATGGACTTCCCATCCACACCTGCTCCATCTCCATCTCCATGAAGTCTCTGAACCTCTGGTTCAAGTCCTTCCACACGGAAAATAGTGTGGTGACTCGAGTCATCTTGCTTTGTCTGTTTGCACAACGTGGAAAACACCAAGCTGCAGGGATATGCGGAGTGTCCAAAACGACAGTGAGAAAAACAACAGTTGCAATGATGTTTTGGGGGGATCCTTTTCGGCTCGGTCCTTATCTTTGGGGGGGTTAATATGTTTTAACCCACCCGGCCGTGACTCGTATGAAACAAGGAAATGAACCGGGTTATATAGTCAATTCTGAAACGTGAGGATGAAGATTGTATTCCTTGAACTGCTGCCTGAAAATCGGGTGCTCAGCAACTTTGCTGTCTGTCCGATCCATGGTTCAAACATATTCAAATTGCCACTCCAAACCGCCTTGAATCTGGTATCCGCATCTTGTTTCCCCCTGTCTGTCTGTGTGCGCGTTCAAACACACGAACAATAGACACCTCAACACTGGTTCTTGCCATCTTTTTGTAAGCCTCCAAGGAGTCCCTCTTGAGAGAATTGCCGGTCCCTTCGTACCCTTATCATGCAATCAAAACGGATTGGTTCTGAAAGTTCAGGTATCCGGGAAGAGAAAGTCTTCATCATATAAGCCTAGACATGCCCAAATCATTAACAACAACTCATCAAGCTGCTGGCATGCCAACATGAAGCCTGCCAGGTCCAAGCATTGGGGGCCCGAAACCCCAGAATTCATGGTGTGCAACATGGTGTCCAACACAAGAACCTATCCCCCCTGTACTGGTCACAAGAAATCCGTTGTTTTTTAGTGGGCCCCGAAATAGGAGGTTGGCGCCAGGAAGGCTTGGAAGATCTTGGAAGTTTATCTTTACCAAACGATTTGGGGTCAATGAAATGGAAGGTCTGGGAGTGTACTACCTCGACGAAAACTTCTTGATCTGAGAGCCGTGACGTTCCAACCAGATCCGGTGGCAGAAGACATCCGGTGGTAGAAGGGAAACCCAAAGAACTTAGATACTGCTTGGTGCGTTCAACTCACTTGAACAGTATTTAGTCAGTGATAGTCAGTGGGTTCAATCAGCCCAAGTAGATGTTGAAATTAAAAATATCCGGAATCCAAAAACACTTTTTTGGAGTATCCGATTATCCCAGGTGCCGCAGGCTGAAAAAATCGTCAACAATTGTCATGCACAGGAATCGCCTTTGATGGATTGCCAGGATAATGGGTGTTCCCACAGAACTAATTAGACTTGCAATGCCCCTTACCTTTTTCTACCAACCTGAAAGGGCTGCTCGCCCAGTATGCGCTTATATAAAAATTAACCAAGAGAAAGAAACACTGGCCTAGTATATAGCTTCTTGTTACTAGTAGCGATGCCAGGAGCTACTATATCGTAGCGTTTGTCTCGCTCCGTTCGAGCCGCGATGCCCTTGTTACTACATCTCACACGCCTTCAGCGCCCTGTCCTCTTGCTGCTCCTCTTCCAGTTGCCCTGACCTTCTTCGGCTGCTGCACGCCGAAGCACTCTGCCTGGACGCCGAAAAGAACTGCGCCGTCCGATCCTCTGAGGTGTCACATCCAAGCGATGAAACCGTAAAGGGCCGCGGCTGGAAAAACGGCAGACCCGAAGATTCCTGACATTGGAATGGACATGTTCCCTTTGAATCCCTTTGGTGTATAGCCTTTTTCTCTGAGAACCAAGTGGATGACATTGATCCGTGGGTTTCACCGGTGTCCTTCACCGGTTTGTTCCACTTCGATGGTTGGAGGGAGGGAGGGCGAATCTCTTGAATTTGCATGGCTTCGTCTTGAAATCCACCAGTGTTTCTCGGTCGCTCGTGGCTTCACTCGCTTCATCTCGCTTGCACTTTCGCTCGGCTGCAAGCTTAACATCTCAACACACGACGTGTGGCTCTTCACAGTTGGCTCATGTTGGCTCATGTTGGCTCTTCACACCAGCAAGTCGGCTACACTCCTTGAAACAATCATGGTTACGTGGACAGTGGCCCCGAAAGGAAGACTACTTTCCTCTACCAAGAGGGGGTGCCATCCACTTCCATGATTGTTGCAGGGAGTGTAGCTGCGCCGGGAAGGCCTCTCTTCATCGCCAGGCTCACTCCTGCGTTGCGAGTAAGACAGCAAACGTCAGAGACTCAAGCGTCCAAGCCATCCACTCGGTGTTGCACGAAAGCAATGTCGACTCGGATTCTGTGGGGTGTCAGACATGTTCGTCACTTCACCTCATGCCTTTCGAAGAAAAACATTCATGTCATGTCCGGATCAGGCAATCTACTGAGTGTTGCGTCCTTTTGTTCAACACCGACACGCGGATGCACACGCACCCTAAGGGAAACGCCTCACCTGACTTTACTTTATTTCGTTTCGGCCTGTCCAGGATAAAGCACATTCGACCTCTTTCGCCCAGATCGACCACTTGATCTCCAAGCAAACCTTCTTGCAGAACGGACGATGTGGATGGACGTCCCCACAGTCCGGACCCAACCCACTCCTGGGAGCTGAGACATCATCCACTTCCATCTGGAGCGCTGCCGGGGCGCTGCTGGTTCACTCGCTCGAATGGGCCGTTGGGTCCTACACCATCATGGACCCTCAGCCCAGCAGTTTAGAAGGGTCAGAAAAATGAATAGATTGTCCAAAAATGTCCAAAATATAAAACCTCCCTCCTTCCCACCATCCCTGATTTGAGCCGCATACAATCAAACCCCATCCCTTCAAATGCAAGCTCCTCCACCCAGGTGACTTCTCACTCTCTTCTTCACCCGCAGGGCCAGGCCTCCTCATCCTCTTCTCGGATATCCGGCAACGCTTCCCCGAACTCAAGCGGCTCTTCTCTGATCTCCTGGGACAGGAAGTCGACTGCGCAAGAAGAAGTGGGGCTGAGTGGAGTACTATATTAGGCGAAAAGAGTTAAGTGTACCCCCAAAGAACTGTACTCCGTACAAAGCAAGGACACATTACTACAAGACCCGCATAGTGATCTCTCTCAGTAAGTACCTGTTCATTGGACCCACCTAATTAGAAAGTAGGATAAGCATTATAAGTCACCCAGTTGTGACCTGGTATGGTGCGTGGATTTCAGGCAAACAAACAACAAATACCGGATGTCTCTTCTGACATCTCCGTGTGTGTCGCTTCACACACAGCTGAGACCGATCGCCTGGTGGTCGCCAATCGGTATAACAAGGAGCTACGAACGTAGCGTCCTCTTGCTCCGTTCGAGCCGCGATGCCCTAGTAAGCCCTAGTAGCTTCGTTCGAGACGCGATGCCGGAAACTACTAAGCTTAAGCTTCTCCAAAACCAAATGACTCTTCCAAAGAAGCGAATGAGTCTTCCAAATAAAAGCCAAGTGAGTCTTCCAAATGAAGGCCAAATGAGTCTTCCAAGTAAAAACCTAATGAGTCTTACAAAGCCAAATGAGTCTTCCAATTAAAAGCCAAATGACAGTCCTGCCTTGGAAATAAGTCTTAATATAAAAGTATATAAGCTAAGACTTTCAAAGGCGGACGCTTCCTTCACACAGCCAAGTGTGTGTATGTGTGTCTTCCTATATGTCTTCCTTGACATCCGGCTCGTCCGGCTCGTCCGACTGGGCGAATCCCATCCTGAATTGCGATCCAGGAACCCACTGGGGAGGACCCTGGAAAATCCGTTCTCCTGACGTTAGGATCCAAAATCTCAACTCTTCAGACCCCGAAGAAGGAGCTCCTGCTGGGACTCCTCCTTCGCAAACTCGTCCTTCGCAGCGCCGTCATCCCTGTGCTGTCCGAGCGCGCCGCACCGCGTCCGAAGCAGATGCAGCAAGACCGGCCGAGGGGTAGAAAAGGCCGCTTGGTTGACCCAGGGCCCACACACAATCTTCATGGTCCAAGCCAAAGCAACGGGCTCAGGCAACGTTACAACATCTGCCAACTGCCAAGGTTTCTGTGTTGCACGGGCATGCACGGGCATCAATCAGAGTTTGCCTTAAGGATGTGGTTGCGACATATGCAAAGCATATGCCAAACAACGTGAACGGCGCACCGTTTGCCATCGTTTGGTGTCAGTACAAGTTTCAATGTGTTTCAGGACGCGTGCCCTTGGGGATGCTTGCCCTTGGACACACCGTACTCCGCCCAGCCCGCTACACTGAGCTCCATGGAGCTCCCTCGGCTGAGCTCTCTTCGGGTCCCGGGTCTGTTTCAAGCGAAACGAGCATTGACATGCATTTTTAAAGTCAAAGTCCAAATGTAAAGAAACAAACATGGTACAAACAGGATCAGTACCCAAACGCCTCTGATCATCTCTTATCTCCGCCCTCTCCGCCCTACCCTCCGAGCCCAACCACGACGGGCGCACCCTGCGAAGAAGGAGCCAAAGAGACCACTTCCACCCCTGAGAAGGGCCAAGTCCACTGGGCCAAGTCCGTCACGTCAAACGTCCCGTGACAGGGAGGGTCGTGACAGGTCAAAGCTGCTCTGCTATTTTTTCAGCGTTCCAGGAGCGCTCCAACCATGTTGGGCTGGGGATGACTGGTTCCAGCGTTTGACATCGGATCCTCACTCCAAGAGCCACAGACTTTTTCCGCTGAGTTGGATTCCGGTTGAATCAGGGCCGTCAGGGCCGACCGATGTGCGGTCCAACGGTCCGACGAACCTCCGGGGCCTCCCCTTGAAGGTGAATTGCGGTCAGTCAACTTCGGGGACCATGAGGACCATGTGACAATGTGGAACTATACAGTAACTGCACCATGTGGTCAGCATGAAAAGGAAGGGAGACCTTTGCCGCCTGCCGGCTTATTTCTTTGATAAGGAACCCTACCATTCACTGCGTCGAAGTCACCAATTTCTGCGAGACATTGCAGCGAATTACAAAAATCCAGGTACGTCAGGTCAGCTCCAGAGCTCCAGTACTCTAGTTGTTGAAATCATTGTGGAACTGAGCCTCTGGCAAAAAGTGTGGCCTTGTGGTCTCAGCTTGGCCAAGAAATCGAGACACCGACCCACCATACAGACGGCAGAAACAAACCGATGGAAACCTTTGGCGACCGTCCGTCCGGCACCCCGCGCGGGTTCCAGGGTTCCGCGGGTGACCGGCCCATGATGATCGAAAGGTGGTCTGTTTTCCCTTCTTCCAGTGGGTGTCGGGAGCCCTCCCTATATATATGATCAATTCACACCCTACCTATGTGGCTCCCACAAGCCACCAAGCAGTGGGTGTTCTCGTCCTATGTGTCCGTCCTGGGCTGTGTTGGACGCAGCTTCACCGCTCAGCACCCCAGCGACTTGCTCGCCAACTCCGCCATGACCTTCTTCTTTTTGTTTTCCTCCCATGCTGCACGTGACGTGGCAAGTCGACCGTCGACCGCAAGCCGAGTTGCTTAAGGTATCCGTGGGTCCAGTTCGGAAAAAAATAGATTCTGGGCTTGACTGGATTCCACAAGAAGCAAAAAGAGATTGACGAACACTGTGAGAACTTCTGAGCATCATTGGATGCTACTATAGGTTTTGACATGTGTTCACCCTGCCATGGCCCTCAAATCCTCACAAGGCTTCCAGACTTTCAAAGGTCTCAAAAGACCACTGTCTTGTCGACTTTCGTATGACTTCCCCCTTGCAATCATCAGGATATGTAGCGAATTCCCATTTTGAGACCAACCCAACCTATACGTTGAATACATGTCATGTCATGTTAATGTTCCAAACTATCTCTTGGGCAAAAACAACACACACACACACCTACTGCCCGCGTCCTTAGACATGACACGAATGTCTGAACTCCGTGGAGGCCATGCGGTTAGAAAGAGTGGTCTCCTTTTCGGGTTGGCATCCAAATGCCACTTCGACCTGAACAACCGGCATTCCTGCGGCCATTTGCTCATTCCACTGTCGCAAAATGTTATAATCTTATTATCTTTACGATGTTCGGACATGTTCCGACCCCAAACAACGATGTTCAGACCCCGTGGATCGCATCCGGACCCGTTTTCAGAGGCTTGCCGGTGCCATGGCGGGAAGCCCCAGCACCACTTTGAACCCTGGACATGATGATCGCAAGCCAATGTGTGTTCTAAAAAGTGCACCCACCACGCAGAGCCACGCGGATCCCAGGTCCCGGTCAGGACTTCCTTCGCCTTCAACACCCTCGGGCGGTCGCGGCGACATCGGTCGCTTCACCGGTCCTTGGGTGCGATCATCTTCTGCAAGTCCTGCCGACAGACCGGTCAGGAGTTCCGATGAGACTTCCGAGGAGACCGAAGCCCCAAAGAGAAAAGAACGCCAAGTCATCCTCAGCAAGTGGGAGATGATAGAACTTCTATAGGACAATCCTACTGACAATCCTATGAGTCACATTCCATTGAGAACATGGTGACATTGATCATTGTCTCACCAATGCAGGACAGGAGATGAACAAGAGTGCAAAAGCTGGACCCCTCAGTCTGGCAGCCTGGGTCTGAAAATCACACTCTTCCATCGCTAATAAATAATAGTACGAGAACAAAAACAGCGGAGGAGCTCACCATGATATATATTATACATATTTGATTGGTATAACTGGTCATGGTAAGCTCACTAGTTGTTTGCCCCCTTCATCCTCTCCTTCAGCTGGTGTGCGGAGCTCGTTGCTCTGGGCCGGTACCGTTGACTGCGCGACCTGGCTCCATCGATCACCAACGCGGCTCCACCCCACGCTTTGACGACATGTCGATCCGGCCCCTTTCGGAGGACGGCACAGCACATGCAACGCCACGGAGGTTCCAAAGGCGGACTGTGGGGTGGGGTGGTTGTTGAGAAACAAGAAACGGAAACACATCCTGAACGACTCCAAGGAGGTTCCGGGATGCTCCGGGATGTTCCGACCTGTGGTTCTTGGGGATGTTTGGCAGACCACCGGCAGACCACCGGCACGCGCGGAGGTCACGGCCGGGTGACGGCCGGTCGATCCGGATGAACATCGGTCGAGTCCTTTTACCGTGGAAGACGAAGATGGATGAGACGGTCCAAAGCATTGGTGCAGTGGATGAGCTAGCAGGCCCCATGTGATGTTCTTTATTTTCGGGGGGAGTGTAGCAGGGTAGCTGCTTGTTTTCAGCCTATCAATTATATTGTCGACACATTGAGAAGACACCACAACTAGGTTCGCCCATGGAAACGTGGAGGGAAGCGCATTCCATCAAAGGCCTGTTCCCACGAGATCCTACGTATGGAAGGCTCAGGCTGGGGATAAACACTTATACTGTACTTATATTGATTGACCTTCAAATATCTTCCTTGCTCAGCACCGCCTTGGTGGGATGTTAAACATGTTGCAACGCCTCGAGGTCCTGAAGGTCTTCCTTCTGTCAGAAATCCCAAGGGTGCAACTCCATCAACCGCCATTAATTCCATGCAAGTCCTTGATTTTGGATCAAGGATTTTACAATCACAGGCATGCAGCAGGCCTCTACAGAATCCCAAAGCCATCAGTAAGGCCACCAACAAAGGCATCAATTCGACTTCGGTTCCCTGCCCGTTCCCACGTCTGCCGGTCCTTACTAAGCAGTTGTGGCTGATCTTGAGCTCCAGCCGATCCCCAAGGAGATCTTCATGCCAGCGATCCCGTACCTCCGCGCGCGACACCGGCGCGTCCCGGGCGGGTGCGGACGCAGGGTGCGGGAGCATTCTTTAGATGTCCGTAAGGTTGGATGAGCGGTAAGATGGATGCAGTATGAGTGTTCATTCCCTTGGCAATCTTTTGGTATATATGCTTCACAGTGGTGATTTGTAGTTTTGTGGAGGCTACGGGTCATGCATGATTACCAAGTCAGGAATTTGCCTTAGCTTCCTATCCCTGCTTTTTGGATGGAAATTGCGCGGGCACATCTGAGCAGTGACATGTGCCAGTCGGTATGTGCACAATCACTCTGTTGGCCCTATATCGCCCATACGAGTAACGACCCAAAGACACTAGCTTCTGTCCACTCTTCCTGTCTTGAATCAACTAATGTGCTCTCTCTCCAAGGGCATCTCCTTGTAGAGCATGCGCTCGTAGCGGATGTTGTGCCGCAAGGACTGCGACGAAAACTTGGTGCCGCTTTTGGGCCGCTTTTGGACCGGTGGTAGGACCGCAAGGACGGTGGTTGGCATTGACCGGGAAGACCGGGGGAATCCAGTCCCACAAGATGAAGCCATAACCCCACAACAATCCCGTGAAGTTCAGACGGGAAGATAGTCTTTCAGCAGCCCATGTCAAATTCAGGAAAGTGTAGCAAATTCATCCAAATTCACCCTCCGAGCAGGTGAATCACCATGATGATATCATTACTATAACTATTATATTATATATAATATATTATATGTTATTATATGTCAACTTAATATAAAGATGTTATCATTTACAGTACTTTGTTTAAAGGTCGTCCACCTTCGGTGGTCAAGTCCCATCATTCGCGTCTCCCTTCGGTGGCTTTCGTCGTTCCGGTCGCACCGGTACCCTCCGGTGGTCCCAAACACCGATCGCTCCAGTGGGCAACAGGTCTGGCGCGATGTGGCCATAGTGCAGCAACATGAGACAAGGCCAGCTCTAGCAACTCTAGCATCTGCAAACGTGATAGAATCTGATAGAACTTCCCTCAACTGCCCCTAGCACAAAAGCACGGACCCTGATGAAAGATGATGAAAGGGTCAGTCAATGTGGTGCCTTTGGAGGAAGCAAGCCGCGCCACAGGCGCATATCTTACCGCCCCAAACCGCCCGCGGCAGAGAAGTACCTCAACCACTGGGACTGGAGGGTTGCCTCTCAGAATCCAACCATGTGAACTATAAACGATAAAGCCACAGTATATAGGATGCCAAAAAAAATAGAGTACACTGAGTACACCTACCTACACCTGCACCCACCTGTGGGAAAAAAGAATGACTTTTCACGCTGTGGTCTAAAGAGATTGTTATTTTCGCCATTCGCCACGTCTTCTCGAAGACTTCGGGGGAGTGAACGAAGCCGTCGTGCGCCGCTCGCCTCACCCCAGCGCTGCAAGTCTCTCTCGTTCCTGGCGACGTCACCGTTTCGTCGTTTCGCCGTTTCGACGGCGGAGTTGGGTGGTACCACACTGGGGCTTCTCGGGGAATACTTGGAAAGACGGATGTCATATACAGGTCACCTGTCACTGCATGTCACTAAATGTATATCACTTATTATGTGTCCCATGTTCCCTAAAAAGCGGCTGCCTCTTTCGGGTCTTCTGGATTCTGGACCGGTCTGGACCGGTCAGATTCGGTCTGAGCCATGCCACCCCATCTGGTGTTCATCATTCATGACCCATCTTCAATATGTCTTTCGAAAAACAAAAAATCTTAGAGTTCAGCAAGAGTTGGAGGAGTTTACACCTCTGAGATCTCAACACCCGAGCCTCAGAATCCAGGTCTTTGACTCACACGAAAATCTCACTCGAATTCTGGGACGAATTCCAGATCATTCGATTGGATGTGAACTGTTTTCACATGGATTTGGACTTCACCTCCCAGGAAAGCTTGGTGAAGAATCGCCTTTCCTGTCACAATCCTGTAATTGCTACCACAGTATATAGTCTTCTTATTGCTGCACGTGTTTTTATCTTGACATGTATGACAAATGCTTATGAAACAGCGGCCCACTGTGGCGGCAATACTCTTGATTCTCATTGCTCTTCCTCGAGGGTCCATCTTTCGATGATTTTTGGTACATCTATAGTGATTCTCATGGGCCTGTTCCACCTGCATGAAAGAAGAAGCGCACACACAACCCGAAGAGGTGTCGGTTCAATACTGGGAGGCTGGCTGCCAATAGCGCTCGTAGTTCAATTTGTAGAAGACCTGCAGTTGCTTCACCGCTTGCCCAGCTGCCCCGGCTGCCCACTGTTTCTTCCGTCTGCGGATGACGAAGTCTTTGGTCTTTTGCCGAAGCCGTCCTCTATGGATGTGGTCTGTAAGCAGTGGTCAACTATCATCCTACTTTCTAGATTCTAGATAGATGCTAGCTGCTAGTCGGTCAACAGCCAATAACCTCTCAAACTAGCCCCCCAAATCACCAAGAAATACTTCTGGGGGATGATCAAAACAGAGTGTGTTCATCGCAGTTGCACAAACAGTTTGATAGACGACTGTCACATGACTGTCACTCAAACCCCCTTGGGTCGGGTCGTGGTCTCCGTCCGCTCAGCTCCTCACCATGCCGTTGACCTTCACCTCCTGGACTGGCGCATCGTCGTGCTCCTGAACAGCAGCCACAGACCGTGTGAGAGTGTCCAGACGGGAAATGCCGTCGAAGCACACACCTAACATATTATATCCGCGGAAAAAAAAGGAAAATACCTATTTTAGGTGAATGCCTGGAATTGCCTTTTTGGTGCCCGTCATGTAACACGGCATCCACCTACGATTCCTATAACTATATCATACTATATCTCCATAGATAACTCGTGAGAGGTCATGGGGAAGCGGTGTGTGACCTTGGATGGGAACCAAAGCACGAGTTCGGCCATGTGTTCATTGTCTCCTTAAAGATCTTAAAAGCTTAGCTTAGCTTTGCCAAAATACTGAGTCGTCCTTCTCTAAGTCTTTAAAGGGGTTCTAGTAGGGGTCCTATTGGGTCCTATTGGGTCCTGTGCTTGTCATCAACACACTTGTCATCTACAACGGCTCTGTCCCTCTACCAACGATCCACCTATCACCGCGGCAAACGATCCACCCGTCCCGTCCCGCGATCTCAACCTGTGATGCCGGAAAGGCGATCCACTGAGTCCCCCGAAACCGAAAGGGCGAACCTTGCCGAAATCCTGGAAGACGTTCACATCTTCCTGCAGTCGAATGAGTCGGGCGGAAAAAAGCATGTCGAATGAGTCGAATCTGCAATAAGATGGCATCAAGAAGTTGTCGAGAATCAAGAAGTTCATCAGTTGTCACAGCTGGTTTGATCGAAATGTTGGTGCTGTTGCAACCCTGCAGGGGAACAAACCATCTTCCTTTCTTCATCCCCTACCTTGCATTTCTATGCATTTCCTTGAAATCGTTTCAAATGGTCATGGCTGCTACCCCCCCAAACTCCGTTGCGTTCTTCCTCGCCCGGCGCCGGGTGGGAACCCCACTCTCACCCCGAGATCTGGTCAACAGAGCGGCCTTCTTCTTCTTTTTCCGGCGGACCTCCGGCGCGGTCGACCGGTGTCGCGCTGACCGGTCGCTTGGATCGAAGCTTGGCAGCCGACGCCTTTGGACCGTTTGAAACACCAAAAGCATCTGCAAAGGGTGAATGGATTCCAGCCGTGAAAACCAATGGCTTCCATGGATAACCAATGGATTCCATTGTTTCACGAATGGGTTCCGTATGGATTCCAGTAGCCAATAGCCTAGGGTCTTCAATCAGCGGTGCTTCCTGTGTTTCAAATCCTCTTTCAGCGTCTTCAAGGGACTCACTAGCTCCGTGATGCTCGGTGGTGCACGTGCGCCAGTCTGGGCACCGAGCATCAGACGTCTCGTCTGAAAGAACGTCACGTACACTGCAAAGACATCAGTACACTTCAGCATCTTCCAGCGACTTCAAAAGAGCTATTTCCAATGACGAAACAGTCAGAGCTACTGAAATCAAAGGGGAGGAGCGGAACCTCCTCTAGGTCCTTGACAGACCCTCTTTTCAGGGGCCCTAGTTGGGTGCTGGATCTGAAGGAGTTTCTCAAAAAGAATGCTTCCTAACAAGAAAAGAGACCCCCCAAAAGTCATATGTTTAAGATTTGCTTGGTCGATGGAACGATTTGCGGCGATTTCTGTGGATCCCGTGGTCGGTCGTCCTCGTCAGACCCTCCGCCGGGCCACAAAAAAAGTATCCTTTCACTGCTCGCGCCTTGCTGCCTCCGTCGGGTTCAGGAGTTCTTCCGCTGGGTGCATCTAGAGCCATGACCTGAGCTGGAAGGGCTCTCTGAGAGGCAGAAACCTGGCTTCAAACCTGCTTTTTCGTACGGGTCAGGTAGTGCGCACGCGCCGATCGATGTTGTTTTAGTCGTGCTTCCAGATGTCTTCCTCATCACTTGGGTTCAATAGAATCGGCTATCCCTAAGAAGAGTATCAGAAAGAGGGAAATCGTTCACGGAGAAGCCAAGCTAGCAACAAACAGCAGCTACAACATGCTAAAACAAAAATCAACCTTGCTTGTCTTGCGTGTTCAAGTGCCTAGAGCTTGAAGTGGTTCCATCGACGTCTGGGGTTGCTGCAGAAGACAGACTTGTCACGTGCACATCCAGTTAGCCATCATTTCGGAGTTCACTAAGGGTTTTCCCCTGTTTTCACTGTTTTTCTGACCTCGTCTCAGTTTGCTCCAAGTTCTGTTGCCATCCACCAGGCCACGGTCGACCGGTTCAGGACGGTCCAGTTGGACCACTGGAGACGGTTTTTGAGGCACAGACCGTGATGAGTCAGCTTCCAACTATAGAAAAGCAATGGAAGAAACATGAAGGTCCACATATGTCCACATTGAATGTGTCTACAAGTGGTTTTTTTTAACCATAGAATCATGGAATTTCAGTGAAAGGACGGACCTTGGCAGGCGGAAAGGGGTGCGAGATTCAAGCGTATTATGTATTATGCCTCGCATGCAAGCGATTCGTATTCTGGTGCAATCAGTCACAGCCCGTACATCCGGAAGGTCGTTCAGTGTTGAAGTCCCCTCCAAGCAAGGTGGCCACATGGATTTCGAACCTTCGCCCCACTGAAAGTCCAATCTGTTTCGGAAGCTGATCTCCATGTGTTGCGACTTGGTCACACAAGAACACACCCCAAGGCTTCGGCTGACGGTCTCTCCAACACGGAGACTTGCTCCTCTCGCGTGCGTTGCTGTGAGGCGGGACGAGTCAAAACGAGTCATCCAACGAGTCATCCGGTGTTTTCCAGCGGCTCGACTCCCCCAGGGTAAAAAGAACTGAGACCCGTTCAGAAAACACTGACTCATGACCGAATTCCAAAGCCTTTGGGATTGTTTGGGTATACATAACGTACACAAACTAGAAGCTCCAGACCAGCAAATCAGTGTCCTATGGCACCAAGCCCGTCCTTGGTCTGAAACAATTCGCCAGTGTCGCCAGGCAACAACATGTTCTGCAAGAACACACTCATGTCAAAACCGGCGCCCGGGGCTCTTTTTGTAGCCGAATACTTGACATGAAAAAAACAAGTCCGAGCGGCGCGATCAACAAGTCGGACATGATCAGACCCTGTCGCCAAGTACCCCCGTTGGGTTGTTTTCATTGGGAGCATAATATCCATTCAGGCTGCGATCCCCAGCACAGTCACTCGCGGCAAGTTCAGTGTGTGAACGGGACGTGAAAATCCGACTTGCTTTGCGCGCCTTGTGGCTGGGATGGAAGCCCATCTGAATGATGACAAGAAATGACAAGAAGGTGTTGATGATGGAGTATTTAAACGTTAAATTTGCTGACCGGCACTGCAGTGTTCACAAGCGTGAGAGCTCAGGAACCTCCAAACGTGTTTGACCTGTTTTCTCGCTGTTTTTGGGGTCTTTCGCAAAAAGAAAACACGTGATGCAGACCGGTGTCCATCATCGGACGCTCGTGCGGACACGACCAGAGCAAACGACGTTGCCACTCATCTGTCTGGAATGGTTCACAATGGTTTCCTACCTGAATCCCAGAGTTGGTTCAAGGGAAAATCTACAGGAAACCATGGCTAACCTACTAGTTACTAGTTTCGGAGTGAAAACCATGGTTTCCTAGATCTTCCCTTAAACCAATTCTGGAACTAAATGGTCTGGGTTAGTTCATCCCGATTGCATGTTTCCTTTTCGATTCTTCTGCCTTGATTCCAGGTGTTCCACATCCGACTCGCTCCGCCTCCCACCGAAGCCCCCCCCGTCGCCGCCCTCGCGTTCTCCTCGTCGCGGGTCCCGCGCCGGACGGTACGGCCACGGCGCTTCTGGCGCCGGGCGCGTGCGGGTGTCCAAGCAGACTCCAGCCCGTAATCCGCCAGTGACCCGTCATCCGTTCTAGTAAGCGTGAGCGTGAGCGGATACACGGCTTAATACACCTTCCCAAGCATTGCACAAAAAGAAACAGTTTTGACAAGCATTGCGGAGTAGGCAGTGCTTTTCGCAGCCTCCATGTGTTAAACTCTTCAACACGACGCGCACAGACTATACCTGTTAGTGTCGTTAGTGTTGCTAGTGTTGGGTTGGGTGGCATCCCACCAGTGACCCTGAATCTGGGAACCTCAATCGTTGGTGCCCAAATTAGACACCACATCCAAGAGAGAACATCCTCCGCCTCCTCAGCTGCTTCAACTTTCTCTTGCTTCAGCTCCTCAACCGTATCCAGAACCTGGGTCAGAGGATGTCTTGGCTCTGCTGCTCTGCATGGGATTGGTCGATTGTGGCTTGCCAAACCTATGTTCCTACATGTTCCTACAAGTGTTTAGCCACTCTATGACAAAGGAGGCATACCAATTGCTTCGGCCGTGCCCAGAAAGGCAAGCTAGAGAAAAGGGAGAACAGCTGCAGTCTCGGAGTTCCTCCATCTTCACCTGAAGTCAGCCTGCAAACCTCCAGTCCTCTCCCGACAATCGCAGAGGAAGTTCCTGCGGGCCTTGGGGAACTCCTCGTGAAGATCCACGGGCACCGAGTTCGAGGTGGAGGCCTCGATGTCTTCGGGAACGCAGAAGAAATATGGCCATGCCGGGCGTGAAGGACGGCGGAGGTTTGAGACTCAACAATGCATTGATCTCTCCTTCTCCTTCTCCTTCTCCTTCTGCTTCTGCTTCTTCTTCTTCTTCTTCTTCTTCTTCTTCTTCGCGTAGACTGCTAAAGCTGATTGGCGCCCCCTTTGTTGAAACTACTGTACCATAAAATCACCATATATAGTCTATCAACTCCTGCTAAAACATGCTAAAACCACTTTGAACAGGCGAACATCATGATACGTCTACAAGACAGTCCAGCATTCTCCAGCAAGAAGCCCTTGTCATTGTGCTTTTGGGTCGCTTCTTCAAACCCCTCAGGACCGCTCCACTGGTCTAAGACCCCACAAAGGTCGCCACACACCGCCACACCGACCCGACGAACAGACCCTTTTGAATCGCTCCGCGCCCTCCTCCGCGGAGCCGGGCACGGCCTTCATCGCCTTGACGTGTTCCTTCCAGGGCATCTCCGGCGCCGCCATGGCCCTGAAGGCAATGCACGGCGCACCGAAGGGGTTTTTCGCCAGGTCGGTGGTCTCGGAGGTCGGACGTGCTCCGGAATTCCCCCAATGCGTGGTGTTCCACGCAGCGCGAACACGGAGGAAAGTTGAGAGTTTGCCGCTATGAGCCAACCAAATTAGACATCAGGCATGGAAAGTCGCCTCACCTCAATCACGCAATGAGTTTTGACACACAGCCTTGTTTGTCCTGCTGTGATTTACCTCAGCGAGGTCTCAAATTGGTCATCACATCCAGTGAACTTTCCCAGTGCTGAGTGCCCGAACAAAAGTTTGTGGATGTCCATGAGGGTGTGTTGGAGATTGAACTCAAGGCACAAACAAGATATACAGGTAATAAGGGACATTGACGTGAGCGAACCATCTTGACAAAAAACGCATCAAACTCCTGACTGATACAACAACTATAAATTGGTGCCTGTTTTATTGATACGAAACATCAACAGTGAAAGTTAGTATGTGATCGTGGGAGACTCAGTCCAGCAACCCCCGACGCCGAACGGACGGAGACTCCGACGCCGGGCCGGTCGATGGAATCGAGGGAAGCGGCTATCGATCGTCATTGTAAATCTGGATCTTCGAAACGGCACATGTGGTTTTGTCGGAGACATTTAGTCAGTGAAAGGTCGAATCATCCCGTGGTCCGTGGTCCAAAAACCATGTCGTTTCACGGGCTATCTAGATGGCCTGGCATCATTTGGCTATTTTTTCGCGATGTTCAAACCTCTGTGAAGACGAAGACAAAGACTTCCAGTCTTCACTCCGTTCAGCCATCGAAAAGATCCATGGACCCTGCATGGACCGAGTCTTCTTCTCTCCAAACAGCTTGATGGTCCGAATTCGTAAGACCACTCGCAGTCCACACCGTGACCTCACCTCATAAAATCGAAACATCAGGCCGTATTAGGCCTAAGGGCCTGTCCCTACTATTATAGTAACAAGAAGCTACGAACGGAACAAAGGGTATCGCTACGAACGGAGCAAGAGGCTTACAGGGTGAGAACAGATCCTTTCCTCAAAAACGTCAGACCCGACTGAACCGTCTCTGACCACCCGTCCCACGACTGTGAAACACCGCACCGCCCACTCTCTCGTTCCGCCTGGCTTCGGCCCAAGGGCTCCATGCGCGGCGGCCCGTGAAAACCCTGCGTCCCCCGCGTCCAGCAGAACGCCGCCAGCGATGAGCCGATGAGCCCCAACGAACCACGCCCCGCGCGCCCGCCACGAACGACGCCACGCACGACGCACGGACGCCACGTCAAGCAAAAGCGCTCCGGCCCGCTTTTGCCACGCTCGCGATGTTTGGTCGCTCGTTTTGTGTGGTCGAGTTGGAGGCCACTGCTTTTGGCAGAGCTAAAAGCGATGGGCATCCGGGTCATGATCACAATTCTTGTATTGAAAAAACGTGCAAATCCCAAGTCGTACAGCCAAGTCGTACCCCATGATTCCCCACAACATCAGGTACCTGCAGCTTCATAAATGGCATTGTCCTCATCCGCTAGATATCATTAACCCAGGTTGGATGCCGTCCCCACCAGCACGGTATGGCCAAGGTGGCCGAGTGCGAATGTGGGTCTTCGTATCCCTGTACACGTGCGCTCCTCGCTACATCGACACGGGAGGTCGATTCTGAGATCTTTTTGTCCGAAGGAGCCACCAAAAGATCACGGCGAGTTCTCGGTCGAAAGATTGATATGGAATATGAACATCTGGATCTGTTGGAGAGAAAAGAGAAGAGAAAAAAGCCGCCTTAAAACCGCACAACATGAGATCTGATTTTGGACTTCCCAAGTGGAAGCTTCCGGAAGATCACCCTTGCCGCAAAGCCACGTATATAGCCACGGGGCTTCACTTGTACCTGCAACTGTGGCAGCCAAGTGAACAGCAAAATGTTGGATGGCAAATCCGCTTCACATGACATGGTGACCTGCTCTCAAAAACAATATCAAAAAGAGTTGTCTTGAGGTCCCCGGATCTGGATAGTCTGAAGTCGAACTCTTTCAGCCGGAAAGTTGCGCAGCCCCATTTGGGCGATATCGTCAGTCCAACCTCTCCAAGATCTTCTTCTTCTCGAGCTTGCCCATTTGATTGCGCGGCCTAACCGGAAGGAATGAGGATCACCGTGGGACCATGGGGATCAGCAAGGGGACCGTTTGACCAGGCTCAATAGTTGGACAAAGGCACGCAAAGGCTACTGGTTTTATACTATTTTACTGTGTCTATCCCACTGCTAAATTGGGGAAACTAGGAAGCCAAAAGTCTGGGCTGAACCATTCACACAGCTACCATGTGTAAGGGGCTAGCAGCTACCATCCTCTCTAACAGTTGAACATATAAAATGGGTGTGTTAGGGAGACCCCTCACAAGACCCCTCTGGAAGAAGGTTGTTTAGAGCAAAACCTTAATGTAGACTCTTAGATTCATAGAAACCCCCATATGAAGAACTGTTTCAGTCCAAATGGGGGAGCTATTCATCAAGAGCCTACACGATTGGGCCACGGGGTCTCCTTATTGCAATAGACACCTATTGTCATGTAGTCCTCCATTTAATGACCGCGAGTTCGCATCGGATTGTCTGCACATCTCCCCATCTGCACCAAAAAGCGGACGCAAACCCGACAGCTCTCCTCACGAAGCCCGGCTTGCCACTGGCACCCACTGTCTTTAGGGTGTGTCTGATTGAGGGTGTTAGACCATGTTAGACCTTCCTTAGAATCGTGAATCAACAAAAAATTATGATTGAAACATGGCCACCTTCCGCTCCTTCCCCCAAGCTCCGCGATCCAAGAGGCAACTCGCTGACGATCTCCAAATCCTGGGGCACCTATCCACGAACCCAAACCATCGAAGGAACAACCACCTGGTTGGTTCCGATGGGTCGTTTCTAAGCACCGACGAAGAAGAAAAAACATGCAGCTTCCGAAAGATTGATGACATAGAAAACCTGAAAACGAAGAAAACCGAACACCCCACCCGTCACATGTCTGGTTGAGTGGCTTTACTATAATTAAGCATGTTCAAAAAGGGAAGGCGGCAAGATCACTTTTGTTTCAAGTTGATGGAACTAGTCTTTGTGGATATGATTTGGGTTTGTAAGTATCAAAATGAAGGGAGGCCCCGTGGTCTAATCCCCGACATGCATCCAAACCGCCAGTTCGGGCTGTCAAAGGAGTAAAGAAAATAATAGCTTTGAGGCTCCAAGAACAACCAACCCATGGACCTCCTCGCTTTCTTAGCATTATACATCAGTCCCGTCCCACCAAACGACCAAACCAAACGCACCAAAACGACCGGAAGTGGAGGGCTGCTGTCAACGCCCCGCCCCGGGCTGCCGCGGGGAGATCTCGAAGCCTCACCTTGTAGGATGCCATCCGCTCTTTGCCCCACTCCCTGAGCTCCTCAGCAGCGCTGAGAGCGCCTTTGTTCTTGTGGGAAGACGTCTTGCTGGGGGCTCTTGGGGGGTGGGTCTTTCAGGTGAAGATCCAAAGGCGACACAAAGAGGTGGATCATGGCTCACCTTGCGCAAGGGTCTACCCTTGGTCGCTGGATGGAGACACCAAGCCCGTCACGGTTTCCGGCGTTTCCGGCGTTTCCATCTGGCGTCCACCGTCACGGTCCGTCACGGTCCGGCACTTCCGACGGACCATGGGTCCATGCCATCCACTTCGGGTCCGTTCGGGAGTCGGAAAGGGAAAAGATGTGAACTATATACTAAGTGGGATGATAGCCAAATGTCAACATCGATGTTCGACCTAGGTAGGAAAATCCAAAAGTCTGTCACAACCATTACTGTCATTTGCTGTATACTTCGAAATGGGACTCCGTGTGGGGCATGTGGGTTGTGGCTCAGACGGCCTCAGGCCCGGCCTCTGTGCAGCAAGAAGCACCCAGCCCTGAATAAAGGGTGCTTCTTGCAAGTTCCATGAGTGAAAGGATCAACGGATGGAATCTAGGCTTGGTTCGTTCCCAAATTGGTCCGCTGTCCATTCCTTCAGCTCTGGGAGTGGAATACGATCACGAGCTAAAGCGAATGCTTGGATCCCGCCTACCTCGAGCTCAACTCTTGGAGCTTTGGAGAATCCTCACTACTTGTAAGTCAGCTTGCACTCCAAGGAATGCACCACATGGAAGTTCCAGACCTGCTTCTAGAGAGTAGGGCCGCACACGGGTAGCAGTCTTCCCAGTCTCCGAACCCAGTCTCCTTGATCGTGAGCGCCGCGCCGCTCTCCAGCACGCACACGGCGGTCACCTCTCAGGTCGTTCGAACTCAGGAAGAATCGGGTTGGCGCCGGGTTCAGATGGTCCCAAAACCTACTATAGTATATGGTCTCCAAATGGATAGTGGCACGGTGTCCAAAACATGTTGAGTGGGGATCTACTTCTCTATCTAAATTTGGGGGTCTATATAACATGAAGATACATGAAGATTCCGTCGCTTGAGTCAAAGCTTCCAAAGTGACAGTGGTCTAGACAGTGTTGTATGTAGGATGCCCTGCCAAAGAATATATATATATATGTATATATATATATGGTAGGCAAAACGCAGCCTGAGAAGATGTCTGTCACCATCTACCCAGTCCAAGACCCAGGAGTGGAAACACAGATGGACACCTCGACTGAGGCTGACGAAGAGGCGGCTCGAGCCATGGGACTTGAGGACTGATGACAGTGTCTGCCTAAACGCAATGAATGGGATATTGTGTTGGTGCAGCCTGCAGCTTCTCTTGCGCAGTTCCAAAAAGTGGACGCTTTCAACTTGTTTCCTTATCGGTTGTTTGCCAGTTGATCCTACAGCAAAGGTAGTAGCCACGCCTGTCGTGTACATGTACCATGATACCGCATGTTGCCATGTTTTTCAAACTAGCCGTAGTTCTCAAAGCAGCGTGCAGCACCTCGGGTCATAGGTCATAGTCACACGTTGTGCTGCCGAGCCTCCATGTCACGCCTTCCACCACTTGCTGACGGACGGGACAGTGAACGTCAACTACATCCTCCTCTTCTCAGCCCCAGGTCAAGGTTGAAGAAAAGACAGAGCGCATACGACTCCCTCGTGGCCTGTCACTATGAGCTTTTGGATTGCTACCCAGACCTTTGGATCATTCTTCCGCAAGCAGGTGATGCATATTCAAAACGAGGCTGGGAGCAAGCTTGCTTCAAAACTAGAGAGCTTTTGCGAGTCCTACAAGAATGCCAAGACAGTGGAAACAGAGTGGCTTGCCGCAACTTCATCCTAACAACCTACGACAATTTCTTCCAGATGAATGCGCATTACCGGCAGCTTCTCCTTGACCCAGCAGATGACATTTTGGATTCTGAGTGGCTTGCATCTGAGATTGGAGTGCTTGCTTTGCTCAGCCTCGTCTGTCCTGCAACAGTCAGGTAGGCGCCTTTCAAGATCGCCGCGTAGAAAAAAGTATGTGCACTAAGCGTTCTCTCGCAGTCTGAGTCTATGGCATACATGGTTGAACCTCTTGCTTTGCATGGTTGAAGAGTGCTCACGCATGTCTGCCACCATGTCACATGACTATGTGCTTCCAGATTGTCTCGATTTCCTGTCAATGCTTTTCTGTCTGGCTGCAGCTTTGTCGCTCAGTGCTTGTTATAAACTTTAGTCCGGCCATTGGCAGTCCCAGGCCGAAACTTCCTTGCATCATGGCGCGGCAGTTCAACCCTTTTCCAGATCCCAAGAAAGGGAAAGGGCGCATGGTGCTGAAGCGCCCAGCTTCTGCGAAGACACCTGCTTGGAAGAAGGTTGCCTATGTCAGGGGTGTGCTCACAGTGCCGCCGCGTGGTGTTCGTAGAGAGCAAACTCATTGGAAGCGCACTATGACTCAGTTGCTTTCCCGCTCTGACACCCAGATTGTCAAGACCCTGATCGAAGACAAGCTGCTGCCGGATTGGTCAGGGAAGGTGTGCCCCAAATGTAACAAAGGCATCCTGTCGTCTTTGAAAGTCCACTGTGGTGACAAGACGCCCAAGTATCGATGCTCTCACTACAAGTGCCACCAACGGGTTCATCCACAACATCTACATCCTTTCTTCCAGGCTTGTCGCGGACCAGAAGGGCATTCTCTCCAAGTCCAGGCCGCGCTGCTTTTGGCACTTCTTCTTCGTGTACCCCTGGCATCGGCGCTTGGAAGAGATTCGCAGAAAGTTTGTGGAGAAAAAGGAAAAGCACATTGTCTTCGGGAAGTCGAAGACTTGGATTGATGTGGAGGGTGACGAAGTCACATTTGACAGGCATGACATCTCCCAAGATCCAGTCCTTGGCCATGAAGTCAAAGGAGACAAGTGCGTTCTATGGGAACAATGGTGCGGCCTTGTGCGGAGAGGAAAGCCAGAGACGCTCATCATGACTCGTCTCAAGCCTGGCCTCACAGTCCATCGTGCTCCAGGTCCTGGTCCCATCAGCAAGCATGACTGGACACCCTTGGGCAAAAAGCACTTGGCTGGCAAGAACATCATCTTCCACACGGATTCTGCGCGTGCCTACAAGCTGAAGCTTCGTGATGTACTTCATGATAGCGTTGTACATAAGAAAAAGCGCGTCAAGAAAAGTGGCAAGTGGGTTTGGACCAAGCCTACGTTTGTCAAGGTTGTGACGCATAAATTGCCAGGAGGCAAGAAAATTAAAGTAAAGGCAGGCACTCAACACATTGACCGGTGTTGGAAGTTTATCAAGGAGCGTGTGTGTAAAGGCACCCACTCCCGTGCAGGCCTGAAGCGTTTGCATTTCAAAATCCGGGCGGCCCAGTACGAGTACTGGTACCGTGGGTCTGATATGTGGAAATGCACCGGGGATCTCGTGCAGGACCACATGTCAGGAATTGTTGCCCAGCCGTGACCGCATCTGTGCTGAACAAAAAGGCCCTTGCCATGCATATCCCAGGTTGCTGGAAAATCTTCATACAGCATCACTCAACAAAAAAACTTTCTGCAACTTCCCCCCATCTTCAAGGCATGCTAGGCCCCACCTGAACAACTATATCTCCAAGATCCCTTCTGCTTGCTGGGAAACATTCAACAAAGAGGCATTCTGGAATCTTCTTGGCACCTCCAAAATCATAAGGTTAAATCCAAATACCAAACTTTTGCAAAACTCTGGCTGCTAGTTCCCAAATGAACAACTTATCTCAAGATTCCTATCGCCCAATGCACAATATGGTGACATGCAATTCAACAGACCAGACAAAAAAATCCTCAAAATGTACCCCCAAAAAATGAATGCCAAAATATCATCAAACCACTGTAAATACTAGTGCAAGCCGAAAAAATGTGGACTTTTTTTGGGGGGGTATCATATATATATATATATATATGATCAGAAGACAAACTGTGTCTCAGCAGTTCGCAACAGAATCATTTCACATTGAATAGTGCTAAGGAGATGAAATGCTGAAAAGTGCCACTGGTGTCAGCTATTTTGGAGCTGTGGCACTCTCCGAGTGGCCCGATCCACCGGTCTGGCCAGCCCTGGCAGCCCTGGCCTTCTCGCCCCAGGTGGCATCCGGCTTCCCGACCACGGCGCACTCACGGATGTTCTCGTGCTGAAGGAGAACCTATATCATATCATCTCTATGCAGGAGATCGTTGAGAATAGATTTGAGTGATTTCAAGGACCCCAGGAACCATTCAGGATCCCCTGCTTGTGGTGCTCATGAGGTCTTCTTGAACCGCTGGTGAGGCCGCTTTCACATGACTCAGAATAGATGACAAGTACGCCTTGCAAACGTGATGAGGAGAGGAGCCTTTACAGAGCTTACAGAACTTCTCTGGATCCAAGTCGAGGATAGCAATCAAATATCTTGAGAAAGACCATGGCTGTTGGCTGAATCTGGGGTCCCCGGGGTCCCGGGGTTCCCTCCCCCAGACTTCGGGAAATTCCTCAACACTTGGTTGTTTCGTCCCACTACCGGCTGGCCGACCCCTTCCAACTTCCCGACAGGAAAAGCCACCGGCGTCGCCACGAAGGAACCCCCCAGGCGACCCGCACACTCTCAATCTCGAGCCCAGAGATCTTGTAGCCTCCACTCTTGATGATGTCCACAGACGTCCGGCCTGTGCGGCCATGCGGATCCTATTTTTCACACGGCCATGCAGAGATGTGTGGCCATGCGGTCATGTGACATGGTCTCTTGTATCAACGGAGACGCATGGCCGCTCCGCCCCGGTCCACCGTCCTTTTCTCAGTAGGAGTTATTTGGCTGTTCGTAGACAAGTCGATAGTTTTCCATCATGCCGACTATGATTGTGATACAGATTGTTGAACAACACTCCGACCATCTTCGACCCATCCTGATCTCCGGACCTCTCCTTGCTTGTGGCTGGGGAAAAGAATGGGCACAAATCATCAGACGCAGACAGATCCTGATCTACGGATGTCGAACGGTCGAACTACTTGTGCCCAAATCTCGGAGGGGTGGTCTTCGGACTCTCCACCCGACCACTGGCGAGTCGGGTGGTCTTCGGATTTGCCACGGCCGGACCATCAACCGGTGGAGATCGATAGAAACCGAACAATGAGATATGCCGACCGATGGATGGATGCATTGTTTGACCGCGGATAACGTCTCTTTTGCTTCAAAGCTTGAAGAAAACATGACTTTTTTTAAACGATCTTCAAGAGCACCTCACAAACTCCCAAGCTTGAATGTAGACTCTTGATATTTCACCCCCCCATTTGGATTGAACAGCCTCTTCATGCGGGGGGTTCTATTAATCAAGAGTCTACAACCTCGGCCACCAAGCCCGTAGCTCGGTCCCGGCAACACAGCTGTAAGCCACCCGGCCCAAGATCCGATAGATGGACACCAGTTCGGGCTCTGCCACCTCAGAGCCCCGAGTTCCGGTCGAGTGTTCGGTCATATCCATGCCCGAGGCCCTCGATCTGTGTCCGCCCTCCAAAAGGAATCTGGTCTTTTGGGGTTCTATGAAGTGTGTGTGTGTGTGTGTCCATGTTTCATGGAGGTGTCATATGTTTCAAACAGTTGTCATGCCGCTGATTTTGAGCTGTTACGGCCCCTTAGAGTAGGGTTGGAACAAGTGTGATCGAACCAGAAACGGACGGGACCACGGCGCTGATCGAACGAAGGCCTCCGTCCTGAGACGCTTGTAACAAATCGAGCTTGGTGAGTCCCACTGGCGCACGAACATCACCAACGTATCAGGAAATGCAAGACTTGCACCACGAGTTTTTGCTTTTGGGGTAAACGAGTTTTTTCTATTGGTGGAGGCTTAAATAGTCTCACTATTCACTAAGCACAACTACTGTTTAACAGTTTAACTTCTTGTTTACAAGATGCTATACCACCGTCTGACATACAAAGCACATCAAAGCACCATGGACCCAAACACATGGTTCATGGCGGCTCCATGATTCATACCTACAGAGACGGTCGGAGACCTGCCCCCCAATCGAGACGCGTGCCCTTCTCCCTTGTGCAAGTGCCCCAATCGCTGGAAAGCTTACCTTGACCCTCAAAACTGCCATAAACTAAATATAGGCACATAACTAAGCAAATTCTCTAGCCGCTCTAGCCTTGAAAACTTAAAAAAATGGTTGACCTGGTCCTGTAGTCAAAAAAGCACATGCTGTTTCGGGGAAACATCCTTAGATCAATGGTGCTTGGATCCCATAGTTAGGGCATATTATTCTATAAAAGGATTCTACTAATATAATATAAACATATATATATATGTTGTAATACATATCCATACATATAGATATGTACATTATATACTACAGGGATTCTTTCGGCTCAGTCACATGTCTTCACCTCAACCCACCCCAGGGGCCGCGGCCTCCGTTTCTCCAAGTCACCGCGGGGGTCTCCGCGCGAGGCCGTCCCGTCGAGGCCTCGACGTCCCGCGCATCGTCCTCGCGGAGACGGCAGCGGTGGGTGGAGACGCCTGAAGTGCATGTTGGGTTCTTTTAGGGTGTTGGTTCTTTTCGTCAAAGGCAAAGACAAAGGCAAAGAGGTTGGTCTTTAGATGTTGAGCAAGTGAATGGGATATAATGTTGATAAACACTCGCCGGATTCCTACACATGGAAGTGGTGGTTTGATAAATGGAAAGAGCAAAAAAGACGGTGGTTGTCCACTTCCGTGCGGGGTTGTGATTCAGAGGGTATCAAACTTTGGTGACAGCTCCATGAAGGTTGTTCAACATGGGCTGAAAAATGATCGAATCATATGGGTGATATATATATATATGTGATATATATATATATATAATCAGGATGCAGGGCTACCAGGCTACCACGCCGCAGAGAGCCTGGGGGCCCACTGGGGGCATCCTCAGGAGCACAGCTCCACGAACGGGGACCACTGGCCACCTGTTTCTTAGGCCGATGTAGAAGTGTTGACACGATTGGATTGGCTAATCAACTCTATAGAATCATCATTGTAAAAAAAGGATTGGATTCTGCCTCTCTCAATGTGTTTTGACTTGCAGACGTTGAAGTCGCGGACGACATAGAGGTGCCATGCAGGGGGGGTCTGAGACCTCACTTGGTGGCTGGTGACGCACTAAATCTCCTCTAGCTAACTCCAGGTAGGACCTGGTAGGACCGGAACCAATCAGCCACTTCATGCGGCTTGATGTTTCACCTCCATTCCACGGGGTCTACTGCACCTTCCACTCTCAAGTTGTTCTGTTTTTCTACGAGGATCTGAATGATCCCGCGGTCAAACAACACAAGTCTTTTCTTTGATCCTCCAAACACTCAAACAAACACCCACGAGATCTTCTGTAACTATGAATGATGAGAACCAATACCGAAATCCTTAAAGTCTTTTTTTATATAAACATTATAAACGAACACGTGTTCCCAGTTCCAACTGTCACAGCTGCATAAGCCCACCCTGATCTCCTGCAACTTCTGCAGGTCCTCTGCTGGTCCGCCCTTCATGGCGTTGTCACCGGTCCTGCACGAGTTCGTGACGGTGCGGACGGCCACCGTCAAACAGGACTCACTGCGTTCCACCCAAACAGTGCTGCAAAAATGTTTAACAAAAAAGCGAGGCACTTGCCAGAATTAAACATGAAAGTCTTAGTTCCGAACCAAATCCTCGGCGTTTTTCATACTATGTCACATGAATCACCAATTTTTTTGTAAATCTAATACAGCAAAGTGGTTGCTAAATGAATCAAATTGTTGTATAATATCTGACCAAGACAAGTCCATATGTAAAATCTGAGACTTGTCTCAGCCCTCGGGCTTCGCCCAGCCCTCGCCTGAAGAATCCATCGCTGGTGAACTCCTTCTCGGTGGCTTCCTGGGTCGTTTCAACGGGGTGAAGGCAGCAACCAGCTCGAAGGCCCCTTCTCCAGCTTCAGTTCCGAACACCTTTTTTTACCTGTTCTGGCCAGTTCTGCCCCATTTCCACGGTGAAAACACGATTAAAACATCTTACAGAGGCCCTTGCCTCCAAATGGTTGAATGTATTCAAAAGAGGGCTGTCGTAATCGACATTTCTTACAAGGGGTGGACACGGACCTGCCTCAAAAAGACTCAAAAAGATTCAAAAAGCATACTTCAAGCGACAAAACATCTTCATGACCCCAAGGTTCCAATAAACCTTGATGATACATCAGAATCAAGCATGCCCAGGACGAGCGGCTTTTCGCTTGTAGTATTCCTTGAAGACTGGTCCACCTGACACAATAACAAACTCTTGGGCTTGCGGCTTGGGCGGAGCGCCCGACTCAAAGCATCCGCGTGTGGCTCGGAGTGCTGCCCCTGCCTTTCACCAGGATCCCTCCATCCTGCGGGTGGGGCCAAGCTATTCCGCTCACAATCTGGGGCCAAGCTATCCATGGGCATTGGACCATTGGTTACACTTCAGTTGCACTTTGCACATCGGCACAGAGCTGTTGAGAACAGGATATACTTTTTTGAAGCCGGATCCTATTGTGATAGTCATAGTCATATTGCACGCCGAACTCAGCTTCGTGAAAAGGATTGGAAAACGATCCAGGGTCCTTCACAGGACCGTTTCAACGAACCACCAAACCCGCTTGGCCCATATGGGTGTGTACTAGAATAGGGAGACCCCCGTTTGACTGCCTGGAAGAAGGAAAATCGACCAAAAACTCATTGATTGGTGGGAGGATTCTCCATTAAATACACCAATATCATCCCATATCACAGAACCCCAGCAAAGGCACAGGCAATGTTGGACTCCCACGTCGTATCTCGGATGTCGATTCTCACCGTTCTGCTGCGGCTCCTGATCCTGCTTCACCTCCACGTCAGGCAATGGCCATCCGACACACCTGACGGCCCCGAGGCCCCTGACGTCCGAGGCGAAGTCCAAATGACTTCACCCAGTTCATGATGCGTTGTGACCAGGTGTGAAGTCATTGGAAGATCCGCTACGATGCAAATGAGCTTGTTCACCCTATGCAAAAGGCACCACTGAAAAAAGGGTATCCCACCAGTGTCCAGAGATCTTTCAAATGTAGCCCAGACACTCCATGTCTGGCACATTTGCCGATCGATCGGGGTGGGTCAGTTTAGGGGTCAACTGATTGGTAAATATTCCACAATTATATATATACATCTATAGGTAGGGGTCATGTGTGGTTTTATGCCACACCATATTCCATATACACAAAACCGGGATCAGTGTTTGGGGAGAACTCCTGCCTGTTGCTGGAGCGCACACTGTGGGGCGGTCAGAATACACTGAGACTACACTCAGTACCGAGTGCATCGGAGTGTGGCGTACCATGAAATTGATCTAGATCAGGGTGTCTAATTCAGTATATAATAACATGTGCTATAATAACTATATATTTATTCAATGCTTTTCAATGGTACCCTGTATAAAGATCAACACGATCAAAACCATTCAGTTCAAGCTGAATCTAATATAAATCGAATAACCAGTCAGTCATTTATACATGGTTTCAGAATAGATGGCACAACCCCCAAAAGGTGGTTCATATGGATCCCCATCTAAAAGACATCTTCGGGTTTGTGCCATCTACTCTGAAACCACAGACTGACAGACTCCCGACCGCGTCAGACGGGACTCCCGACCCGGGGAAACGTGTCCCATCGATCCGATTGCTCAAGGCCATGCCAATCTCCGTCATGCCATACCTGGCACCCGTTTTCGCGTCGGAGCGATCCGGCACCCGTGTCCCATCGATCCTCCGGTTTTTCGAAGAAAAACGCCTCCACCGACATCTGCTGAAATGGATGCATTTCATTGCATTTCCATGAAATTCCAGATTAGCACTTAGATGTGTGGCTGGCTAAACCAAACAAATCTGTTGGAGTAGTAACATGTTTTTTGGAAGAAATCACTTTGGGTCACCGGGTCACCCCCCCTCTGTCCCTATCTGTCCCTCCTGTCCCATCATTCCGTGTGCTGAGATACCCACCGTTCCAGGAGGACATGTCCAGAGATTTCGGCCCAGGATTTCATGGTGGGCACCTGAGCGGCCGGAACCCGGAGGTATGAGGCACGAGGCACTCCGAGGCACGCGGCTAGCTGCTAAGGTGGTGGGAAAAACCAAAGGCGTTGCTCATGTTCCTGGTTTTCCCTTGCGATGGGTGAGGACGAAACCCACGGTCCGGGAGGTATCGGAAAAGCTTCACATAACCAGGTCGACCTTTGGCAGGTCCTCTGGTTTTGAGAAAACAGACCAGCTGAGATCCGCGAATGGTTTAGAAGACAAACAATGCACACTTTTAATGTGTCTTTTAATCTTCAACCCAAAATGGAATAGGGGGAGCCCCGCAACCAGCCTAAACTGGTTGGGAGCCCCGCGACCTTTGTTCAACACTGCGTCCTGGTCTTTCTTATCGAAAAAGCCCAGCAGTGCCTGGGGCTCAGGCGTTGCATATGGGTTTAACCAACAGAGGTAACCCATAATCCAACAATCCTGGACCTGGAAGTGGAACAGACCCAATTTGTGGAGGAGCATGGTCTTCCTGGAGCACATATGTTCCACTTCCATCTTTGATTGTTGAAGAGGGGGTTGTAGGATGTTGTAGGATCTCTTCCTTGCAGGAACACATGAAAATACACATGGAAGATATCTTCTTCAGGTGGTACTTGGTTTGAATATCAAAAAATGAATGGCTGTGGCTGTGGAGAGCAGAGGTCTGTGCAGGTTGCTTCGAAATGTGAGACAAGTCCACGAAAGTAGAAATAAAAACTCAACGAATTCTTTGTGTTCTTCATCACTTATATATTATATGACATTGTATATATAGTATAGTTATATATATATAATTATATAAATACTTCCATGTCACTATGTCACCCATTCTGGTTCATGGGAACTCTTTTGGCACAACTGCTGTTTGCGTCCGACGTAGACGACTGCCAGGTACGCCAAGCAGCAGGAAGGGCTGCAGAGCCAGAGACCATGTACCTGGCGCTTTGGAGCAACGCACTGAAGAGCTGGAGCACAGCTGGAGACTGCAACAGGCATTTGTTTTCGAATATCAAGATATACCCTGCGTTCGCAGGTTGCATGTTTTGGTACTGGCTAAAATCACTAAAAAGTTGGAGTGGAGTTTTATGGAGTTTTCATCCCCAGTTTGTACCGCATGTGCATTGAATGTCCGACGATAAGTGTGTGTTGAGCGAAAAAATGCCAGCAGGGAGCGAATGTGCTTAAGCAGGGAGCGAATGTGCTTAAGCCTTAGGTACAGACTCTATGGATTTCAGGACTCTAGATGTCGGACTTGGAAGTTCGAGGGTCCCAGAGGTGACCATTCTGATGTCGGACTCCATCCCCTGTCCGACATGTGGTGCCTCAGAGATGGATTCCGCAGTCCTTTGCCTCAGAATCTGCAAAGAGGTGAAATGCTTGAATGCCCAAGGCCCCCAAGAATGTTGATGAATGTTGATGAATGTTGATTATATCAATCCCCCCCAAGACATGGATTGTAAAGCCTCTGAAGAGGCTTGTTCTTTTTTAATGAATCAACAGTCTACATCATCCTCATCCAATGGATCCTCATCAGTTGTCATTCCAAGGCTGTCGATGTTTTGACCCCGATGGCCTTCACTGGTCACCCCATTGGACAGCCAAGACCGGTGAATGACAACTGATCAGTGCAGGACCAGTGGATGAGTCATGATGTTTGGAACAGACTCTTCCAGAGTCCGTTGCTTCTTCCAACAGTCTGCCGAGCATTTTCGGGTGGATCAACATGACATTCGCACTCCCCTCCTTCACTCTGCGTCTGGGTACGCATGTACACGAAAGCATCGACCGGAATTCTCTTTGACGAGGATATGATGGAGGAAATCTATGTGGCGCTGCAAACTTGGTCCAATTGGTTCCTACAAGTTCCTAATCTCATGAGCAAAACTCATCGATCCTCTATTTTCCAGAAGCTTTCTTCTGCTTCTACAGTGTTCTACAGCTTGGAGTTCGTGTCCAGGTTCCCGGCAAATCTCAGCCTTGTCGCTGGCTGACAGTTGTTCCAGGTATTGGGTGAATTTCACCTCGGGAGCAGGTGACTGGGTCGCTTTGGGGTGGTCGTTGTGGGGCGCTTCATGGTCCGGAGCCTTTCTTAGAATTGCGACACAACGTGCGACTCCAGGTGCAGGATCTCATCAAGATTCAGATGGTTCAAAACAAGTCTTAGACAACTCAAGCTTTCCACCTTGTCAAAGCAGTCGACACCTTCCACCTTCCAAAACCCACCTTCTCAACGGTCCACAGATGCTTTCTCCACTCAGGAGCAACATCAAACTGTCCACCAGAAGTCTCAAGTCTTCCACCTGCAGTCTCCATCAAGTCTTCCTACCTCATCCTACCTCTCCCCACTGCTTGTGGCGACTAGTGCCCACGTGCCCGTGCCAAGGGACGTAGACGGTGGGCACCGCATGGAAGCAAGTGATGTCTCCACTGATGAGGCGCTGCAAGCAGAACTTCGCATCGAAAGCCGTGACCTCCACGGCAGCTCCATTGAAGAGTGCGGAGTTCAAGATGTTTTGCACCTCAGAAAGTCCGACCAAAGCCGGGGGCATCAGTCCGCTCAAGAGTCTCGGAGTCTCGGAGACGAGTATGTTGCTACTGAACAGTGGAAAAGGTAAAGACCTGACACTCATTGGGTTCTTAATGAGCTGGGAGGCTTCGAGAGTTGTCTACGCAACCGCGAACCCACCACTCGTGGACCACGCGAACCCCTGAGTGGCAGACGCCATGAATGTGATGAAGGGGCAGTACATGCAACGTTCGATCCTTGGCAGACCACCTGGAGCTGCGTGAGATGGCTATGGGTCATGCACCAGCGGGGGGGCCGACCGGTTGACCACAGAAAAAGAACAGAATGGACTACTGGGGAGGTCCACCTTCTAGGTGCTATACTAGATGTGCTTGTACATCACCAGTCAAATGGACAGTGTCATAATCAGACCCGGCCGAATGACCTCTGCAGGTGAGGAGGAAGTCTTATCGTCTAGTTTATAAAATTTGAAACTACTCTTCACCCAAATGAACTCGTTTCCTCTTTTCCTCCAGCTCCATCCAGAGTTCTTTAAACGGGTTCCATGTTGGATGTTGTGAGTGTTCACCCCGTTTCCGGACGTGCTTTGTCTCCCTCCCAGACGCTCCCACAGCTCGACTGGTCCCTCAACACCCAGACCGATCCCCGGACCGATCCCCGGTCCCCAGCGGCTTCCAGGCTGTACTCAGCGAGAGCATCTGAGACGTTAAGCCTCAGACTGTCTGACTGGATTTTGCCGAAGGAAGGAAAGGAAAGGAAAGGAAAGGAAAGGAAAGGAAAGGAAAGGAAGGACTGGGCACATCAATGCAGTTTCCCCAGGTGCCAAAAAGGATTGCTTCAAGCAGTTTGCCCAATCCAATGACTGATCAAAATTCAAAAAATAAGTTGGTCAGACCGCCCATGCATTCGAAAAGTTAATGCCTTATTTAATGGTACGTATACATCATCTTATATATAAGCTGAAGAATCCTCCATGTTTCGAAAGCATGACTGCGATCCATGCTGATATGCTGAGATGGATCTCTCAAGAAAAGGAGCTTGCTTTCTAACTCACAGACACCTGACACATCCAGAATCTCCCCACATATCACCATAATGTACATGTGTATTCTTTCCGGAAATCGGAGTTCCACGTCGATCGTAAACCAGTCAACCACCCCTTCACTGCCCAAAACACCTTAACAAAGCCGCTACAGTACATCCCCAAGAGGCAGGCCGTTCTCAGATGTTCTCAGAGACCAAAATGAAACCAAAAGGACGCTACTAGGTGGAGGCCATCGCTACTAGGAGCAAGGACGCTACTAGTAGCTCCTGGCCTTAGGTGTCCATGGGTGTACCATCGGCCATCGGCGTTCGGTGCACCGATGGCCCTCCATCGACCCATTCGCTTCATTGCTTCGAGCACCCAATTGCTCATGCTCATGCATTCTCCCTCTGGGGCAAGGGCTCTTGAAGGTGTGAACCACACCTGGGCAATCTTCTTTCGTGTGAGTTTGCAGTTGACCCACAGGAAAAACTCAAAGAAAAGACAGGAGGATCAACATAAAGTAGACCTGTCGGAGTGTTGAACGATGAGACCCAGGCTGACCTGGCGGTAGACCCAGTTTTCATGAGATCTTCAGTAAAGTAAAGAAGACCGATCGCCGACCGTGCCTCGACGTGCCTCCGGGGTCGACACCCCACGAAGCTTGTGCAAACAATGCAAACTGCTGATGTTCAGATATGTTCAACCAGTTGACATGAACAACAGTCTACAGATATGTTCAACTGCTGATATGTTCATGGAAGTCGGGATGAAAGGGCCTCCAACAAGAAAACACCGAGTTAGGCGCATCGACCAAGGGAAGCAGAGGACCGCACAGATCAATATATGAGATCATGGACTTGGGAGAAGATGCTTAACATTAAACTGCACACTCCTCAAATACCACAAACATTGAAAGCTTTCGTCACATCATTGATTAAGGCACATCAAACACCTACTACTCCCTCTTCCCGGCCGAAAAGACTCAGTTCGGCAGCACGGCACAGTCGGACCCGAGTTCTCCGTCCTTCTGGGCCGTTCGAACGGCCGGACCGGTTCGCACCGGTTGCGGCCTTTGGGCTGCCCCGTGGTGCCCGAGGTGTAGAGGATCAACGCGTTCGTCGAGGACACCTAGGGCGCTTCCTTCGGCCGAGCGATTCGGCCGGGTGGGGGCGCCGAACAAAGCTGAAGGTTAGCGGCCAGCATGTGGCAGAACAGCCGGTAAGTATGGTATCGGTATTGGGCATTATTAGGCCATTTGGAGCATCATTGGAGTCTGTGAACTGGTGCGACTCAGTCATATGGTCTTAAAGAGTAGAGAACGGTATCCATAAGTAGGAAAGAAGATGAAGAAAACAATTGTGTGGGTCTTGATGTTCAAACAGTCAAAATGGAAGCCATGGGATAGGCAAAATGCAGAGTCCAGCAGACCATGTTTTTACTGTTTGTAGTGGGTCCCCAATGTCTAGACCACCAATTAAGGGAAATCGAGCAAATAATCAGCCCCATCCCCACATGGTTCCAAGTCATGCTTGTTTGACATGCACAAACATTTAAGCACAGATTCGGAGTCCCTCCTCCACGCTCTGTCTGAATGCACAAACTAACTAAAAAACATATGCGTAGCGCTACGCCCTTTCTGAGCATTGGACGTCGGCTGCAGATCCAAAAAACTTAAAGAATCCCAAAAAGCAGCGTCTAAGGCAGCTCGGTTCCTGCAGTAAGCGCGCACGACCGATCACGATAGGATCGACCGATCCCGCTCGAGGGCTTTGCCGACCAAACACCTCCAAGGCTAGCCGTTGGTGAAAGGAACAATCGACCAAAGACGAACCGGCTTTCCGTCATAGACGAACACAGCAGTCGATTGATGGGCAGAGCGGTTTTCATCCCTGGATCCCCGTGGATCGTGTTGGTTTCCTAAGTTGAGGTCGTCCTCCCACTGACCCAGTGGCTTTTTTTGTTTCCTGAGACAGTGACACAGCGGCTGCAAGTAAAAGGGGGCGTTGGATCTGCCAACAAAAAAACGTATTCTGGCACAAATCTGACTGATTCATAGTAGGGAATAAATTGGAATCAAGGAACGCTCCCGAAATATAAGAGGCTTTTCGAGGATTCCCAAAACCCTAGACCCTAGGCATCAGGGATGACTAGGAGACTTCTTTCTTTCAAACTCATGTGGCAAGAAGTTAGTAACAAGGGCGTCGCTACTAGCAACAAGGGCATGACTACTAGTAGCAAGAAGCTACGAACGCAGTAATGCCCTTGTTAATACTAGCGAAAGAAGGCCCTTCGCTTCATCTCCACAGATCGACGAGAAGCGTCGCCTCGGCAGTGGCACCATTGCCATTGCTGCCTGAAACCACGACAGCGACAGGTCAATCAATTGGTCGAACGCAGACAAGCTTCTTGCACTGTAATTACACAAAATTTTATCGTCACTGAGATGCAGAGTGATCCTGGTTGAGTATGTTTGAGCTCCAAGCAGGCTGGATGAGTCTATTTGTTGCCATTCAGATTGCAACTGGCAAACAGGATTTGTGCCACGCAACCTCCTGCAACTCCGACATCACATCTCAGGATGACAACACACCCAAACCCTTTGTGAAGCTTCCTGTGGCACAAACATAGCAGCTTGCAGCAACTGATACGATAGAGAGGTTCTAAGGCCATGCAAACCGCTCGGGATCAAAACATAAACTCCGCTCGTTTGCGCCTTCAGCAGACAACTGATATTCGCCGGAGGGTGCCTGAAGGGTTCGTGGGCAGCGATCGAGAGCTGATCAAGCGGAAGGCCATGTGGTATGCCAGAGTAGGGGTCACTCCATGAAAACTCCACGCTCTTGCATGGTTTCATCTGTGAAACCGACAAGAGTTGTCAAAAAAGAAGTCTGTGACAACGAGTATCGGCCTGAGATTCATCTTAGGAGCTTGGAATTCGCTTGGGCCTTGATACCGGTATCAACACAGCCTTTCGGATCGACCATCAAACCCCACTCCAAAAGTTGATCATACGTATCATATGCACCACATATTGTAGATATATAATAGCGCGGTAGGATATTTTAGATTTATATAACTGAAAAACATTGTGTGTATATATATATCATATCATTATATCAATTTGATTTGGTTTGATCTAACTCTTGGAACATCGGCTGGTTTGGACTCCGACACGCCACCAAACGCCCGCCCCGACCGCTGAAAACGTCACCATCGACACCCACACGACCTTCAGCACTTCCGCGAAGCGTCTGGAAAGCTTCTCAGCGACGGTCCTGTGAAGAGAGAGAACGACATCAGCGGACAGGACAGCGGCCGGTCTGAACTGACCCGAACTGACCGGAACGGATAAGAGAGAGGACAGGACATCGGACAGACAGAGTAACCAAGGAGAATGGTTTGACCAAGGTTTGTTTGAGAATGGTTTGGCCAACAGTAGGGGAGACCCATGCCACAGTCTTTGGTGGCAGCTTCTGAACTTCTAGCTCCCAACAGCACAACTAATAATAAACATCTGTTTGTTTGAATCTGGGATTAAGCGTCCCGCTGCAACTCCAGTAGTTAATCCTTTAAAGGATCCTTTAGGGGTGCAAAAGTAAATGCAAAACTTGGAGGCCAAAAGGTCTTCAAAGTTCATCGGATGAAGTGAGGCTAGTTGCTGAAGATTGGCATGCCTCCCAGGTGGTCTTCTCTCTCCACCCAAGTTCTCCTCATCTTGCTGGCACCAGCAGCATCGGCCAGGCATAAGCAGCTCTCGCTATCCTCCAAAAAGAACCAGGTAAGCTGTTTGCACACATGAATCCAGGCATGTAGTGGGCACCAGCAGTTCCAGTTCCAAAGACCGAGCTTCTAGAATTTACAATGATTCCAATGATTCCCCTTTAGATGCAACTATAACTGGGATGCACTGGGATACATTGGAGTCTTTCCCCCAAGGCAAATACAAGAAAATGATCAAGCCTTGCTATACGTTTGCACTGTTCCAAAGGGTGATTCGTGAAATGATCGCCGGAGTTCAGAATGCGTAGGGATCATGTGATGGCAGGATACGGGGGGAGCACCAGTCAAGCACCCTTGTTGCGACTCGGGGACCGAGAAAGTCATGGAAAATCCAAGTGGCAGTCTCTTTTAGATTGGGCAGCTGAGAGCCCAGTACAATCATGTGGGGACAGTCAAAACCTGAAGCCCTGCTCCACCATGTAGCTTGCTTGACCTCATAGGTAGGTCAACCAAAGCATCCTGGTGTTGACCCTCAATCACATGAATAGCTGTGATCTAGCAACGGAACTCGGCACCGGCTGACCCAGTACCTTTCTCATCCGGCTGAAAGACCGTGTCACCGTCGCATGTTTCTTTTGAGATCAATCGCTGAGAGGCGGTTGATGTTCTAAGCGAAACAAATACACCCAAGTTGCTCAGAACGACGATTGACTGATGATTCCATGATGCGCTTCTTCTAAGATTTCTATGGAGAGGGTGGGGCATATAGAACTTGATCAAAATCCTCACCTGTGTGGAGTGCATGGGCTTGGGATTGATTGATGCTTGTGGGAGAAAATGGGGGTTCAGGCCAAAATCAGGGCAGTCCAGTCAAGATTGAGTTTGAGATTCTATGAGGTTGTCCCGGGCTGTGAGTCCGATCGATATGCAAATTATTGTTGTTTGCTCGTGTCCTGCTCGCCTAAGTCTGCCACAATTCAATAAAAACTAAAGTCTTGCCTTGTCGTTCAAAACCCATGGGCAGTTCATCATCTCGGACTATGTCCCAAATCCTATCCACAACAGGAGTACAATTCGGAACATTCGGCTGATTTCAGGCCCAACCCCTCAACTACCTACTCAGAGGTTATCATCAACAAGTGTCCCACTCCATCAAGCTGGTCAGAAGAGGAAACGGCTGCAAAACTTGTCCTGATGCCAAGCTGCTGTTCACACCCAGCTGCATCTATATAACTGGGGTAAAACCAGTACCAGGGCACTTAGGTTGCAGGCCTTATTCATAAATAGTGATAACCCTTTACCCACTGTTACTGGTAATGAGACACCCTATATCTGACCAAGAATTGTCCGAGAAGCTGACCCGCGTCCTTCACGAAGTACTCCAACTCAGGCACAGGCGAGTGCACCGACAGAGGTACCTGGAGGGATTCGCTGGTTAAAAAAAACAGACTGATTGAGGCTTCCACTGCCCACTGTATGCCTCAACACTCACTACAGTATCATGCACATGATCTACCCAAAAAATTGTTGTGACATCCCGCATGTCACTGTAGCAAGGCTTTACATGGTTTGACTTGCCCCGCTTCACCGGCACGCAACAAAAATGGCGCGGCATGACACCACCAGTCGTTTGCCTCCTTCACCGGCAGACCGGGCTGGGCGGCACATGTTTCTCGAAGCCGCCGTGTGAAAATTCCAGCGGTCTATGCTTGGGTCCGGGTTGCTGTTCCACCCAGGATTCCAAGAATTCCAAGAAACTTAATGAGAAAAGCTCATGTCGAAAATGACAGGCCGAAAGGGCCTTTAGGCCAAAAATTCAAAGGGAAATCGTGTCATCATGTCAGAAGTGCCGAAGTGGCTTCTGCTCAGGGCATGACCAAGTCATTTCCCTCTTCTACGGAAACCTTCAGCCGTGAGCTCCACACCGCCCTGTGGCTGCTTTCTAGCCTCGCCTCTTGCCACTAATCGCAATGGCCTCGGCCTTAATAGATCTAATAGCGATTGCCTCCAACCTAATAGCGGCCTCGAACCTAAGGGCGATGGCCTCCATCCTCCCCTCTTCTGCCTTACACCCAACTTTCTTCTTCTTCTCACAATATCACTGTTCAATGATCATTCAGTACATCACATACGCTTCACACAGCGCTGCTTCACCAATTCGGTCCCCAACATGATACTGCATGATGCCTTCAAAAAGCCAGCAAAAACAGCAACAATCCCAATATATCCTGCATTCTCCCAGCAAAACCTTTGACTTTCCCAGCAGCAAACCAGCTCTTTTTGACTCTGGTGGAAAGGTTTGTCAGGGACTTTTGCGAGCGCCATTACATTCCCTATTATCCTCTCATGGATGGCTTCCAACACACATTTCCATCTTTTGGTCCACCCACTTCATCCACTATATAATGATGCAATACCACATCTTTCGCACACCTTTCGCGTGGTTTTCGCAATTTTTGGCTGGTGTTCCATGTTGTCCCACTTCTTTCCCACTATTTTCTCTGCCTTTTCCCACTTCTTTCATTCCCGAACATTATCCAACTTTCTGGGATAGCCCTCTGGGCTACAACAAAAAATGCTAAATGGTTTGTGAAAGCTCATTTCAAACCAAGGTCGTTGATATCCAAACATCTCCCATCAAGCTTCCAGTCCAATCCCACAGTGATTCACATGGAAAACTGAGGTACATAAAATGGTGTTTTTCAGTGTTGAAGAAGCACCTTTCGAAGCAACAAATTGATGTACTATAGCAAGAGTCTCACTGCAAAACAAGTCCCGTGACCCTTTCGAGTCACGTCGCCTTCCCTCTCTCTGGGACATCTTTCCCCTCAAAACTAAAACTAGACCTCCGTTTCGTCGGCCCCGAGACTCTCTCTTCTTCTTCCTCTTCTTCCTCTTCTTCCTCTTCTTCTTCTTCTTCTAATTATGAGACTCTCTCTTTCTCTACCCGACGAAATTAAAAGCATGTCCTGCTCTACATTGAATTTCGTGATGTATCTACATGTATATATATATAGATATATGTCCGAACAGACTCTGTGCATTCCGCTGACACAATTTGATACGAGTACCATTTCAGACGTGCCTCTCAGGAAGTGGTCAGCCACACTGGCTGCCTTCATCCAGCTGCGAGGTGTCCCAGCTGCGGTAGCCACCTGTGGTGCGACAAACCAAGAGAGGAGGATCAATGAACATCAGCAATTGTATTTTTTAAAATATACCTGGACCTTCCAACTACCCAAAAAATCAGGTCGTTTTGGCTTTTATGGTCGGTTTGGTCGTTGGAAGATCCAGGTATGTTTCCGAATGGATCACTGATGTGAGTTGGTTTGCGGCGTCTTCGGACCGCAACACCAGCTCCTAGGACCGAAACCTGTCGACATGACCCAAAACCAGGTGGGCCACGGGTCTTGCTGGCTCACGTAGGCTATGTGGTCCCTGATAGGTGTTGACGTGAGCAAAGGCCAGGTGCCATTTGACCATCATGTGCGGCTTGCATCAAGCTTAGCCGTCTACGAAGAACAACCCGCGCTAGGAGAATTTGCTGTGCAGTTTTCATATACGGGGTCTCAGTTCTCTTGGAGGTGTTGAAAGCTGTCCAAAAGCACCTTGGTAGAGAGATGATTGCAACACCAGCCCAGTCTCAGACCCCCACACAGCAAGGTAGAATCAAAAGGAACATGGTTTTCCAAGGACATGGTGTCAAATTTCCAACAAGGTGGTTCGATGATCATATATATATATATAAGTTCTCACCGAGAAAGGTTTTGTCAATGTTTGAAAAGCTGGTAAGCTGATGAAGCGTGCACAAAGGTATATGCGAAGGGGCAAAGTCATAGCAGTTTCAAAGCAAGACCATTATAGTAGCTGACACAGCTAAAAAGTAGCAGACCGCCCAACCGGGCCCGCTTTTCCGCCACGAAAACAAATATGAAAAGCGCACGCTCCCTTTTGGTTGATGCAAAGGCCATATTAGCAGGTATCAAGACCCCCAAGGGGTGGTTAATGGACACCCCTTAACAGCTAAGGGGCAAAAAATAGACACCCCTTGGAGGGGCCATAACAGCTAAGGGATATGATGTCATGCGCTTTTTGGTTCGTTTGTTCCTGACTCGAGTCAGGCCGTCGCCGTCGACCACGTAGGGCCGTCCGCGACCCACGTATGGTATGTTTTGAAGTAAGAAGCCTATATATTGGGTCTATCCTGTGACCAGTAGCAGTGGATGATGCTGTTACAGCTAGTAGGACGGACCCAAGCTATACAGCTATCTGACTCCAGTCTGGGAAGAATCTGACTCCAGTCTGACTTCGTGCCCTCTCAATAAGAGACTACTGGGAGATAGACATGAAGCCCGTCCGCAAAACCCATCTTCACAATTTCAGTGCTCATTCGGGCCATGACCTGGTCGGCCTTACTAGACCTGAAAATTGTGAACTGGAACTGACCAGGGAGCAGAAACAAAACTGAAAGTATGAGTCGGTGGTTTCAATCATCCCAAGATATCCCAAGTATGTAAAGGTTGAAAATGAGAATCTCTGAAACCCACCACCTGAGGGACCTAGATCAAAAGAACGACCATGGAAGTGAACTGACCGAAAACCACTGAGGCCATGGGGTGGGACTTGATCACGCATCACCGCTGATCTGGGTGCGACATATCGATCTGACACATCGATTGGCACGGACCAGAACTAGACGTTCACCTTCTTGCCACAAAGCTTTTGTCCCCCTGCCTTGCCCTTTCAGATCTGAATTTTAGAGGATATGGTATGGCTGCATGCTCTCTTTCCTTTTGGAAATCCATATAGCGTCATTATCCTGACCTTATATAAGTGTTAGTGGAGATCTGTACAACTTATGTGCCTGACGCATGCTGCAAAAAATCGCCCATTTTCAGCCAGCAGTCTCCTGTACATGACCTTGGCTGCTTGGCCTATTTTTCAAAACCATGAAACTTGCAAAAGGCCACCGTCTGCTTTACATGACGTTGACCTATTTTCTAAGCTTGGAAAAAAGTCCACGTGTGAAGTCTCCTGGCTTGTAACCCCGGGAACCTTCATTGGCTCCCCTTGCCTCCCGACCAGCAGCCAGCACCCCGCTTGTGAAGTCACCCAAACGATATTGTCCTTCAGCATCCCCGCGCGCTGTCTTGCCCTCCGCCACGGCGCTGCTCACCATCTTCTGCACCTTTGTGCCACATTGGCTGACGCCCTGCGACACGCGCCGCGCCGCGGTGCTGCCGGCCGCCATGCCCGCCGACACGCCCACCATGCCCAAGGGTGCCCCAACGGTCCCCCCGAGAGCCGCACCCAGGGTGGAGGACACAGCACTCGTCTGGTATGCATAGGAACAAACGCCCGACACCGAGCCCACTGCCGCCGCTTTGGCAGCGCCACCGGTGTCATCGTAGGTCCCTAGGATGTGGCGGCCTCGCTCGTGAGAGAGACGAAGTAATCCTTTCGTAAAATCACCAAACTGGTAACCATCTTTGCCATCCTTAGAGAAGAGTCTGGCTCTCAGCGCAAAGCAGGAGTTTGAAAAGGGGCACGTTGGCAAACCTGAAGACAAAAACATGCCTGGAAAACCACAAAGAAACGGATGTTTCCCCAAACAACCATTTCCTACGTAAAGGATCTCAATTGACATATTGGAACAACCATTTGCTTCTGTTTTTTTTGGGGTTAACAAGCATCGACATGTTCTTTTGTCCGGCGCGCATTGAAGGCGTTGTTGACACCAGCGGAAACGGACGAAACTACACTAAATGCATCTAAAATCCAACCGTTTCCACAGCCAAGCCACAGTGACATTGGCTCCCAATTCTGGAATCGAATTTCGACCCACAACTTGGTTCGGCGAACCAAAACGGAGAAAACATGTTAACACATTTGGCCCATGTGTCTCTGATCTCCTTCCCCTTGGCCACGGCCGCCCGTGTTGTCATGACTAATCCCTCGGCCAGGGTCCCTGCGGCGGCCCCCGTGGCCATTCCACCGAAGCGTAGCATGGCCAACGAGCAGCCCGCGGAGGAAGCTGCTGCACCGAAAAGGTTCCGACCGCAGACCGAGAGGTTGCAGAACCTGAGGTTGCAGGCAACCTCTCGCGCGCTGACCATTTTTTTGGGCGAGGAGGTTGCGAAGGTTCTGCGAAGGTTCTGCATCCCGGCATGACAAATGAAAAGTGATGGGGTTCGGGAAAGCTGAAGGCTTCCAGAATCTGAATGCAAGGTTGGGAAGATATTAGTGTTTGGTGTTAGTGCTTCAGATCCTTTGGGACATGGTCAACATGAGATTCATCATCTAGACATGATCATGGAGAGACCACCGTGGGTGCCACAAGGTTCAAAACCCAAAGAAGCGATCAAATACAGGGCGAGCCTGCACGTTGGGTTGGAGACAAAGAGGGGTGGGTAGGCCCCAAAAAAGGCCCTTGGCCCTTGATGTATATGATGAGTGTGGTATGCAGCATTCGATCACGAGGACTCCAAATCTGCCTCCTCCCAAAGCACTGGGCTTCGTTCTGGGAGTCCCACCGCTGAATGTAGCCCAAAGACAAGAACACCGACACGGAGCTCGGTCAACCCTCCAAGGCACAGCTTGGGCAGGGCCTCAATCGCCTGCTCGACATAGTGACGGCTCACCTTCTCCCCCAGATCGCCCCAGGAGGTGTGCGGAGAGTGGACACAGCTTTCCTGGCAGAATCCAGACATGGATTTTAACATCTACTCTCAGTCGGCGCTCGACGATCAAGACCTGAAACAACACTCAATTTACTTGACGTTCAAGCCTTTTTGGGGCTGTGCTTATGCTTCCAATCTCTCCAGCATGGAACTCATGGACCCGACAAAAGAAGAAATCGCCGTCTGACATGCGCATGACATGCATCGAAGAAACCACCAGGTCAACACGGTGGGACCTTCAAGGAGAGCGGTTGGGAACTTCAACGCGACGAATTCAGACGCATGGTGTTCTTTGCACAACATATGAAACATGATGACCCTATTTCATTGAAAGGACTTGCCAACCCTACTGACGGTCCGTCAACTTCCTCAAAAGACTCCGCCGCCCTCCATTTCTGGTTTGATCCATTTCACCCACGCCCTCCGCTCAACCGATCTGGCTCCCCTGGGCTCGCCTGGAACTGGAGCTTGGAGTTGGCCAAAACCACCGGCACCTTGGTCGTTTGCTCCAAGGAGATCTGGGTGGCATGCAACTCCAGCGCACTCACCGTGACCTCGGCCAACCCAAAACTCGTGGCACAGTGTGACCAAACACCAGAACCCGGCGTCGGGTGGCCTATGGCAGAACGCACCACCTATGGGGGGGAAGCCCGTGTTGGGCCGTCAGGCCGGTTTTGGGGACGTCGTTGGGACGGTTTTTGGAGGAAGACCAGTTGGGATGTTCATGGGATTTTCTGGCTCATGACTCACTGCTTAGCTATCCCGGCAAGAGACCCCAAACAGTGTGTCTGAGGTCCGAAGGTCTATAAGCAGAAAGTCTAGAGATCAAAATGCATTGGGGTCCAGAGAGGTGATGGTGGTGATGAAGGTGGTGACGGTGTGAGTGAGTGAGTGAGTGAGTGAGTGAGTGAGTGAGTGAGTGAGTGAG
>CAXAMN010002224.1:1990126-2008682 GCA_963970005.1 Durusdinium trenchii
GAGTGAGTGAGTGAGTGAGTGAGTGAGTGCGTGAGTGAGTGCGTGAGTGAGTGCGTGGGTGAGTGCGAGGGTGAGTGAGAGGGTGAGTGAGAGAGAGAGAGTGAGTGAGTGAGTGAGTGAGTGAGTGAGTGAGTGTGTGAATGACAGCGTGGGTGAGATGTGAGTGTGGGTGAGTGGGAGAGTGAGTGAGAGTGAGAGTGAGTGTGAGTGGGTGGGTGAGTGAGTGAGAGTGAGGGTGAGAGTGAGGTGAGAGTGAGGTGAGAGTGAGAGAGTGAGAGTGAGCATCTGACTGCGCTGCGCCGAAATCTGCACGTCGAGGTTCACAAAGTACTGCGCCTGCCACGAAATCCGCACTTCGAGGTTCACCAAGTGCTGCGCCTGCCACGAAAATCTGCACGTCGAGGTTCACCAAGTGCTGCGCCTGCCAGGAAATCTGCCCTTCAAGGTTCACAAAGTGCTGTACCTGCCACGAAATCTGCACTTCGAGGTTCACACAGTGCTGTGCCTGCGCCGAAACGAGGTTCACCAAGTGCTGTGCCTGCCCCTGCCACGGAATCTGCACTTCGTGGTTCATCACCAAGTGCTGCGCCTGCCACAAAATCTGCAAACGAGCCACATGTCCAAAAGTCGCGATTCACTGCACCCGTCACGAAATCTGAGCTCCTCGACGATCACCACCATGTCCAAAGTGCTGCACCTGCCAAGAAAGCCGCATTTCGATGTAAAACAGCTCTGGTAAATCAGCACCAAAACACGAGGTTTCCCTAGCACCTGCCACGAATAGTGACCACCGTGTGCGAAAATGCGCACGGCACCACAACGAGAGCGCAGTCGCTAGAAGCACCCGCCGCGCCCACGCAGATTTCGCGAGCCTGCGCAGTCGAAATGCGCTTCGAGGATTTCGAGAGACATGAATGTACTGTAAATAGCAGCGAATTAGCCGGTCACGCCCGCGCGCTTCAGCGATCTACTGTAAGCATCAGCTGCTTTACTCCTACCGTAAGAACCCCTAAGTGTGTTCACAGTGTTTGGGGAAAAAAATCCAACCCTAAGGCTTCTAAGGAGTCCACCTTGAAGTCGTACTTCTCGGGTGTTCGCTCCACCAGCAAAACCACGGGCGTCGAGCGCTCCAAAAGGTCCCTGGGCAGATCCTCCGCTGGCGGCTCCAAGCCGACCACCAAGCAGCCGTCGAGCAATCCATCGCGGTACGAGGATTCCTCTGCGATACACCCATCCTGGATCCTGAGAGGTTTCCACAACACATCTCCCGCTTTTCGGACCACAGATGCTCCCGTGCCAAAAACTCGAGTGCTAGGAAGAAGGCCTACTATTACTATAGTGTGAGGATGTGCGAGGTTGTGAATTTGGGTGACCCCTTGGAAGCAGCATGAAGCAGCTGGCCTGTTCTGCTTTAGGGCTGTTGTAGAGTTGTAGGGGTCTTTGGAGACTTACACTGTGGTTTTATGGCTCGCTGGGGTCTGCTTTGCTGTGTTGTGAGGCTCGAGCAAAAGTTACACTTCCCCAAACCCTTGTCCCTCCCACTGAAAGCAACATCAAACCGGTATCACGGTGCTGGGATCATTGAGTGCTGGTCATCACGCAGAGTTGTTCAGAACTCACGGATCTGATCCCTGCAATGCCCAGACCCTGCAGGCCTGAATCCAAAGGGCCTTTCCTCCAGCAAGAAAGGATCGATGAAGAGCGCAGATGTCAAGTCCACCCAAAAGTCCACCGCCAACTTGCAGCGGAGCAAATAGGACTCCGTGCTGTTCACACGAACGCCCGCACAGCGCACGGACACCTCAATGCGTGTAGGGCTCACGTCGGCATATTTGGAGATGTCACAGCGGAAGGGCTGACAGCTGATTGCTGCATCTTCGGCTGATGGGTCCTGAAAGTGAGAAGAAAAGGGCCTTCTAACTGGCCCTTGTACAGACCTTGTGCCTGAAAACTTATTGCTATTTATAGCGTATTAAGTGAGACTCCAAGGTCCAATGTCTAATACACTTCCGCTTCAGTTGCCAAATCCTTCTTGAGGTCTGAGGTATGAGTTTATGAAAGTCAGTCCGCGTCACTCAACGCAATGTGTGCATGTCGCGTATTTGTTCTGGCACGTCGATCCCCATCTACTGATTCAGTGTTTGGGTCTGTTGCCAGGTCTTGCTGGATCATTTTATATATATCGTAGCTTCGTCTTAAGATCATGGCTGAAAACTTGGTCCTTGGAAGATTTGTCTGTATTCTATGAGATCTATAAGACAGGTCCGTTTGTTCTTGTTCTTGGAAAGCATATCGACGAGTTTTGAGACGCCCTGTGCAGGTTCCGCCCGCAGTCCTCCACGCGCAGTTGCCCCTGCACGTGCAGAGAGCTTCGAGCACCCTCCAACTCGCACTGGAGCCAGGGCTTCGCTAGCTCCACACAGCCACAGTTCACCTTCTCAAAAAGATCGTCCCACAGGAACCGGCGAAATGAAGTGTTGGTTCTGGAGAATGCATGGTGGTTATCCCCCAGATCCAAGAAGGGCCCATCTCCCTCTTCCCTGTGGAACCCCGCCGTCAGTGAGGGAATTGTTGTTTTGAAGTGGCTCACTCTTATCTGATGAATACCTCGTCATGCGATCCGTAGGACGGGACCGGCTCACCAGCCGGACCGGGCTTTGGACGCTACAGTTGGGGCAGGTCTCTATAGGGAGCCCATGGGAGCCCTCCCAACTTGGAGCTGTTTGGGAAGAGGAAAGGGGTAGACCAAGCAGACTCTTTAGTTGAAGCTTTTGCCCGGTTGCCCCACCTCTGCAAGGTGCATCTGTATGGCCGCCATTTCCAGTGAGGCCTGGGTCATCTTCGTGCCCAGTTGCAGCCCCAGGGCATCGGCTTTGAGCACGAAGGAGGCTTTCAGCAAAGGGTCGTTGAGGCGCCATGCGACTTCGCCCAGGCTAAAAATTAGAAGATCGGGAGACGAGTTGTGAGGTAAAGCCACCTGGACTTCAGCCACTTCAGCTAGCTCTGGAGGGTTCGGAAGGTTCTCAGTGGGGATCGAAGTCGACGTGTGGCACACTTCATTCATGATGCTCTTCACCATCCGCACCACCGACACGAGCTCCGACACCTCGCAAGTGCCCGTCAGCTGTTGAGCTGCCACCCGCCATGGGCTAGACGTGGATGCCATCGAGCGTTGGAACTCCAAGTGGAAGGGCTCCAAAATCTCCCGCCCGTCTAGGTTGATGGTCATCAACACCTCTCCGGAGCAGAAGTCCTTCTGGTAAGACCCTGACATACAGCAGTTGGACACCTCATGATGCTGTCCACCAGTGGGGGTGGCCAAGCAGCTTCGAAAAAAAAAATAATAATCACCAAATTGGAAAGTCGCCACTTAAACTGAAGAATCCAAACAAGATCGACCGTGGACCGCGGACTCAAACCAACCGAGTCACCAAACTGCGAAGCTGCCAGGGTTGGCCCACATGAAGCGCCAAGGGCAACTTCCAAGTGACCTGCCAGTCAGTGGAACCTCCACACTCGGACTCCGGCAGGGCATTGGTCATCGCAGTGGACAGCCAAACCAGGCTACGGCAGAGCTTGGGAGTGAGATGGAGATCCATGGTAGGGCTGCTCAGGTTCAAGAGATTCTCAGCACCTTCACAGATCAACCCTGGAACAGTTCAACAAACAGAACTTCGTCATGCCTATGGATTCTTCACCCGGTCTTGTCCGTCAAACTCTCACGATTGGCACCTCTTTGTGCTTTGATCACGATCGGCTCTGACGACTGTGGCCCTGCAATCGCATGGCCCACATGGACCTGCTCGGCGCCCGGAACTGCAGCGCCCGTCTCAAGTAGCGCACACTCAGTAACGTCCAGATTGAGGTCCCAAGAATCAAGCTCCTCAACGGGACCGGAAAATGGATTGTACATGCAAAGAAGGAACGCGGGTTGCATGACGAAAACTTGAACACCAAGTACCCGCCTTCGTCCAACAACCAACGTTCGTGCAACATGAGTAGAAGAAACACAACGGAGTTACCGACGGAACACGACTCACGACGAGACCATGTCCTGGACCTTCAGGTTCATTCTTCCTCCCAGCCAACATTTTAAGCAACTCTCGATCGCATGCATCTCCTTGCATCGGGAAGATAATGCGAGAACCCGAGAACCAATGCATGGTGCTCCAAACCAGCAAAGATAGAAAACAATTCCTTAAGCAGCTTGCCAGGGCTCCAAACCTGTCATTAAGATAGACATAGTCAACTCATCAGCATCCTTCAGGGTTGTCTCTTCCATGAGCATCTTCACCTCGCTTTCTTCCAAGCTACTTGGGAGCTCCTCGCCCACCTCTGCCCCCTCGTGCAGCCAGGAACCTCTGGGCAGTTCTGTTCATCGCCAAAAAAGGATCAAAAAACGTTCGTTGCCACATTAGATTCACTGGGGCTTCGTCCTACCTGTCTTTCCCTTCACCAACGAACCCGCTCCGTCCCACAGCCGTCGAAACGAAGCGGGGTGCAGGGGTCGCCGACCAGGCCAGCAATGATTTTGGTTCCCAAACTGGGCCTCCACTGCGGTCAAACAACAAAACGGTGAAACAACAGGTCCACCTGACTTCAATCATCCAGATGAATTGGAAATTGTTCAGGGCTCCCCTCATCCCTCAAGCGCTCTGACAGGGATCGGGCATCAAAAGTGCCAAGGAAGGATGTATAATGATGTAATGATGCATATATATCTTTTACGGTGCTTGAGATGCAGAAGCAAGGTTTTGATTGTATTGTCTGTGAAAAATCCATTGCTGCCTATCAAAACTGATGGCTGCCTATCAAAACTGAGAAGCTAGTGTCACCTATGAGATTCTTCCTTCAGTGTCATCATGTGTCACTACATATACACATTTATATTACGTATTATACATACACAAAAGACTATTATACATGTAAAAAAGTGTAATGCATTAATTATTACTTTTACATCTAAACACAATTTATTTGCTAATTTACTCCCCTGCAAACGACCACGAGGAACCCCCCAAATCCACCTAAGAAGAAAATGGTCTTCCACAGGTCGAGTCTCAGGTTCAGTTTGCGGGTGGTAAAAAAACAAGGCAACTGTCCCTTTTCCCGGAAAATTCCAAGAAGGGGCCCTCAACATCAAGCCATGCGACGAAACCAGTTGGACCAACTTGGCCGACTGGGCTTTTCCACCGCTGGCGCTGGCTCTTCCTCGCACTCAAAGAAGTCCTCTCCGGCAGAAGCCGCTGGCCCCTCACGCTCCACAACCTCTTGACTCGAGCCACAGAAGTCTCCCAGAAGGGACATCAGCCTGACTGAGAAGCCAAACAACCTGCGGTCCTTGAAGGTGGAACTGTTTCGTGGGAAGAGAATCGAGAGAATGTGAACTAGGGTAGGTGATAGCCACCTGAGAAGCCACCTTTTGGCCTCCTGAGGAAGCCCCAGGTTCATGGCTTTGTGAAACAATTGAAACCACCGAATCATTTCAGCTCAGTAACATGAGAAGCTGCCGTCGTGTCCACTGGAGCTTCATGTCGTTGAGCTCGAACTGCAAGTCCAAGCCTTTCCAATCCACGAAGCGTCGCCCAGCTCGGCGGCGGGCCACACAGCGGGGGGAGACCGCTTCCTTTGTCAGCCAAGCGGCTGAATCATTGGGAGTTTGGAATGAGGGAGCTATCGTAGGTGTGACATGCTCAAGGTAAAGACTGGCATGGTCGAAAGTCACGGTCTGTTGCAACGTCGAATCTTCCGTTTCAATACTGAACTTTTGCAGCACCAGTCCGGCCACCGGCAGCTGGCCCGGTGTCATGCTGGTTCGTGACACCGGAGTCCGTCCTTCTACACGAAGATGCACATTGGAGACGGTGACTTGAAGTTGATCCATGACCTTCCGTTTCATGCGTTCCAAGAAATTGTTCGATGGCTGATCCAACGCAGCTGCAGCTGGAGCATCCTTTGAATCGCTGATCCCATCTACGCACGAAAGCCTCAGAGACAAATCCATGACCTCAATCTGGATCGGCCGTGTCAACAGCCCCGACCAGGACCACCGGGCAAAAATGCGACCCACCTGGCACTTCGGGCCAAAAGAAGCAGCTGCTAGGTAAAAGACATGGCATCTGCAAAAAAACAATGACAACTGCTTGAGATTTTCTTGACCCATACCTCACCTGCCCAGAGATTTCCAGACCATCTGCTACATGTTGCTTGCGAAGGGCCACCTGCGCCAGCGCGATCTCACCCCGGCGCAGATCCACGGTGTGATCCGTGACCTCCAGATACTCCGCTAAGGTGCGCTGGAGCACGGGCACCAGGATCTGCTGCGCCATGGCGCACAAGACAGAGGAACAATAGCAAAAAGGGTCATCTTCTCCTCCCAACCCAATCAGGGAATCAAGAATCATATCATAAGATGTGGCCATGTCCGACCAAACACAGATGATTTAAACAAAAAATCGGGTGTCTTTGCACCTCCTTCGACCTTGGACCCAATAGGCTGCGTGCAATTTCAGCCTTAAAATCAATGAAAACTCCTGTTTACCCTGACCATGATCTCCTTCAAGCTACATTCGCATTTTTCGTATTGATTGGCAACCTAGACATTCCAAGCATTCCTAATCAATCAGAACAAAGATGGAAGGCAATCCAAATGTCCGCTTCGTCTAGTTCCATTGAAGCAACCTGCCATCACTGGTTCCAGTACCTTCATGTACATGTGTATCTCTGGCCTTCTTTTTTCAGGGTGACCTTTTTCAGGTCCGTCACATCTCTCTTGTTCCTCCCCCTTCGTATGTGCCTCCACCTAAAGAGCGGCCCATGGCAGATGGCCGAGAGCCATGCGAACAAGTTTCCATGGACCGACTAAAGGCCAGGGAACATCCGAGGTGGAACATCTTCATTTGGAAGATTGAGTCTACATCCTGAAAATGTGAGCACGATCTACATCCTGAAATCACCTGCAATCACCTGCAATCCCCAAACACAGGGCCTCAGGGCCTCAGGGCCTCTGATGTTCTTCTTTCAGCTGTTGCTTCCGTCTCCTGGTGCCCCTGAGAGCCGCTGGCCGTCGTGGGATGCGGAAGATGTCGGCCATGTCCGTCAAATGTGGCTCTGTTCTGCCCTATGACCTAATTATTATGACATTTGCATGTGGTGATGAATCCCGAACTCCGCCCCTGAGAACCCCCAAACCGCTCCGCCCATGACCGGACGAATGACGTGGCCCAGGCGGCTCCGTCCGTGGCGCACGCACACACCGGCCGCAGCCCAAATCGACAGCTCCGTGACGACATACCTCCAGCTCTGGTGAGTCGGGAGCCGGGAGACTGCGAAGTGTATCGCTGGGACCCAAAACAACATGGTACCTCAACTGATCGTGGTTCGTCTCATGTTCATCTCGACCTCCTTTTGGGCGCCCAAGTGGGAAACCACCAGCGTTTTCTTCCCTTGCTCCCATCCGAGTAAGCACCACCGGGCTGGCGCTGGGCATCATCTAAGCTCCCGGCGCTGCTGACGGGTTGATGAAGAAGGCCACGTGCCTGGGAGTGGCTCGGCTGAACTGGCTGGCATGATCGGTGGAAAAGACCTGTTTATAGTGGCAGAGCAAGCTCACAAAAGCTCACCATCCGTCAAAGAAGATTGAAAAATAATGAAAAATCAACAAACAAAGAAAGAATACTCCACTTTTGCCTTGATAACATTTGATAATCCTTGTAGGTGTCATCAACCTTCTAGCTGCTGGGGGTCACCATTTTTACCCGAAAGGTGGGATGGGAACTCGCGACTTCCCTCTGGAGGGGCCCCAGTCTTCTTTTGACTATACTAGCCAGTGCATCAGCTCAAGTTCAGCAAATACTTCTGATACCTCGCAGACATTCTTGGACTGCAACTCCCAAAATGCAACCATGCTCAAACTGCTGCCTAATGTTACCATGCACAAAATCCGGCTTGGGCAGTCCAAGACTTCTTGGACTAAACCTATTCAGTTTCGTCTATATTCCTTTTTGGCCTTTCTTTGCTTCGACCAGTCCAGAAAAATAAGTGCTTGCGGGTGTCCTTCCGGGCCTTGGTCCATCGGAGGCATCCAAGATCTTCTTGAGGCTGGCAGACAAGAACACCACACAGCCTCAGCTGTCAGTGGAGAGTGGACAGCTGTCAGACCTGCAAGGTTCGGAGACGGCCAGCGTTGTCGAAAAGAACCGCCTGCATGGTGGACGAAGGAACTTGGATGGTGGGCATCTTGACGCACCGGCCAGCTGTGAAGATAGGATTATCTAAGGTTTCTGGTTTTTCCCCAGATAGATAGCGTAAGCTATTGGGGTTCTTACTTCAAGTGCTTCGTGCCACTGCTGTGTGCACTTGGGAGCTTGGGTGCATATGTTTCTGTCCATGTGATGTTTTCAGAAGTGCTGCGAAACGCGAGCGAACTAGCCACGATTTATCACAAGGTGTGTGAAAAGGCAGATCAACCTTGTCACTTAAGTACATGCCTTCTTGGTGGCAACCTGAAGATGATGACTCCATTTGACAGTGTCTCTCATCGTGCCCTGATATAAGCGGATGCCCCTTCAGGTAACGAATGCAATGATTCCAATGCTATCTGGGGTCTATGCTGGCGTACATCATTCCTGTCATTACCTTGCTGGTAACGCTTCCAATGGGCGCCCTGCCTGGAGACCCAGTACAAGTGTGGCTTTGGGCCCAACCAGCGGAAGCTGCTGGTATGTGCACTCTACATGTTGTACTTTGTTCACCCTTGACCACTTCACCCGGTCTTAGCACCGCACGTTTCAGCTCGGCATATGACAGTTGCACAGGCTTCTCCTGGAGCGGTCGCTGGTTCTGGGATGCGGCTTAAATTCAATTTGGAGCACAAAAGTGTGCGATTAGACTCATTTCGAAACAGGCGATTAGACTCAACTTGGAACACAGACACACAGGCTCAAGTCGGCCCTTTTTCGTCACGAAAAAGTATGCTACGTTGGAATGGATCCAGTTATCTCTAAATTTGACCCTCCGGCTCCTTTCTTCCAACACAAGGGATGCTGCGTTGGAATGGCTCTCCTCTCTCCTCTAATTCTACCCTCTGGTGGCTCACTGTCAAAGGTAAAACCACAAAAAGATAAAACACCAAGGAAAAAAACAGGAGAGAAGAAACAACAATAATATATACAAACAATTGGACATCACACGGAATCAAAAAAGACAGAACCGCCAAGGAAACAAAACAGGAGACAAGAAAAAACACCAAAAGATTTCTTTAAAAAGTAACAGACATAGAAGAAAACACACACACAAATGAATATAAATAGAAACATCTTTATATAAATGTGTAATTTGTAAACAAGTGACAGATCACAGAGACAACTCAGAAACCAAACCAAACCATTGAAATACCTCGACGATGAGGAAAAGAAACAGTGACAAAAAATGATGAAACCTTTGGCCTTTTCCTATGGATGCAGCGCATTCCAAAACGAGATTATTCTCACGCGTTCCAACATTGGATTCTGTTCTGAAACGAATGATCTTAGCATTGGCAAAGCAATCTATGTCTGAGTTGATCCGCCTAGTCAAGGTGGCCATGCAAAGCCAAAATCCGTTGTGCTTCATTGTCCTACAGAGTTTTCCGTCCTTGTTGTGTTCCAGCACGGCCAAAGACACATCATTCTGTGCGTGCAGGGAGATCTGACGCAGGATCGGAACCTGGGCAGCGAAGACTTGTGGAGAGATCCATGGCAGCGGCGTCGGCATGGCGGGGGCGGCTCTCTTTGGAAAGCGCCCAAGCGAGCTGACACACTACAATCACCTGCTGTCACCAGGCTTGAGGTTCGGTCTGGAAAGTAGTGACCCGTCCGGTTGGTGTTATGACGCACATGTCGCACCGTCGCAAAACCTGGATACATCGTGGGCTTCCAATTAGGACTTCAGGCACGTGCCATCACAAAAGTGTTTCAGCACGTTTTTAAGAAAGGCCGAAGTTTCCTGGTCCCATCGACTGACCAGAAGTCAGGACCGGAAAACTGAAACGCGAAGACGGCTGGGAAATCGGAGATGATCGACGGAAGATCTTTGGGGTCGACACACAGGTGCTGCGTGGCGTGTCCCCCAAACCGTAGCTTTTTAGACCGGTAGAAGAACTGGTGGCGGTAGAAGGTCTAATTAAGTAAGCATCTGTTGAGAAAATCAAGAACATCCACTAGAACATCCAAGAATTTCAGGAACAGGTCTCATCGTCTCTGCTGCTCACACACACCTTGCTCACCGACCCCAGGTGCCGAAACACCCCATCTGCCCCACAGACCGACGCGACGCGACGGCGGCCTGGTCCATGACGCGTCCGGACGTGAAGGTGCCACCGGTGTTCTGTGTTCAAAAGCTCTCTGATTTTCGAAAAACTGGATGATGTAGATTTCCTAGCTAGGATTTCCTGCTCTCTCCTCGCTAGCTAGGATGTCTGTCTCCAATGAAACTTCGCATCTTCCTACGACGATTGGCCCCCGAATTCGGGTCACTCATCCGTCGGCTCAGGGGCTCATCCCCCGGTTGACACATGTGGGCACTGGAGACTTCAATCCTTTGATCCAGCAAGAAGCTGCAGCACCACCTGCTTGCCAGTCGCGCAGGTCCGCGTTCCCAAACGCGTTCGACCACTACGGGTTTTTCTCAAACCGGGCGACCGACCAGGTGACCATGACCACATGATCAAAATGGTGCTGCTCGTGCCCAGTATCCGTTTACGACTTGCACCATTGAACGACCAAAGGCTTGACCTGCAGAGTCCAATGCTCTAAGTCGTCCCGAACTGATGGTAGAAATCCTAGCCTTGCTCTCCAGCCGTACTCACATGCTCATAGTGTTCCCATCCATCTGTGCTGAGTCCTTTTGCACGTCTTGGTCTCCAATATGTGTTATATATATATAACTTAATACAATATCGTATATCAGTTGAACTTAAAAGAAACCCCTGCAACACCTTGAGACCTCAGTCCCTCTGCTGCGGTCTGACCTGGTCTGGCCACTTTCTTCGGTCCGCGACGATGTGACACAGTAGGTGTCTGCGCGCTGATGCTTCACGTGCAGACGGATGCAGCCAACCTTGGTGTGGCCATGATTGAGAGTCTCCCCAAACTGGGACAGAAAAATGAATGGAATGACGTTGGGACGCGCACCCGTAACAGCTTTTACTGAGCCCAAAGGGGACAACCCGCATCAAAGTCCACATAAGAGCAACCTTTCGATGTGTGTTCTTGGTCCGAACACCACGAGTGAGTATGAATGCCAAATCCGCCGACCCCACACCGTGGGGTGAGGCGTGACTGTCGATGTTAGCCTTAGCCTTAAGCCTTAGCCTTAGCCTTAGTCCTTAGCCTTAGACCTAGTCCTTAGCCTTAGACCTAGACCTTACCTCCCCTACCCCTCCGGACCCTTGTTGCAGTGACGAAATCCGGCCCGGAATTCTCCAGGAAATTTCGCTGATTGCGACGTGGATTGTCCAAGATTCTGCCATCCCAATTGATTTACATCTTGGGGCACCCTCTCAACCCGCGCGGGAAAATAAGCACGGTCCAAAATGGTCCTGGGCTCGAATCCCGGGCTGGTCGCGGCATGGTCCCGGCCAATGCCCTTGCTTTTTCGTAGATTTTGTCACGTTTACTGTTGGTTTATGAGATGTTCAAAGGCTTTTCTGGCATTTTCCTAGGAATGCTGTAGGCTGCTTTTCCAAGAATTTTCTCGCGCTTCCTCTTGTTTTTAGGTTCCCAGATTTCCCCTCAAAATTGGTAACCTTTTGCTAGTTCCCGGCCAATGCATTTGATTTTTCCTAGGAATACTCTTGGCCGCACTTAGATTTTGTTACGTTTTCGACTAGATGTTAGGAATGCTCTAGGCTTTGTTTGTTCGGGAGGGTGCTTTTCCAAAAATTTTCTTGCGTGTCCTCTTGACTTAGGTTCCCAGATTTGCACCAAAAATTGTTAACCATTGGCTATTATGCCGGTGTTCCCGGCCACACACGGGGCCCCTTAGACAACGACAGGATGATCGTGAGAAAACAGAGACAGTCCTCTATCGTGAAACCCACCTTTGCAGTTTGGCTTGCGAGGGGTCCTCGACGATAGAGTGTGCCTGGACAGCAGGATATAGACGCGGACTCGTCGGTGAGGAACGCATCATCATCACCACGGGGTTCATGCAAGAGATCACGTATGGTAAATCTGGGAGGTACCCTTTCAGACCCATCACCACCACAGCAGGTACCCAAAAAGTCGACTTTTTGGGTACCTGCGTTCATGCAAGAGATCACGTATGGTAAATCTGGGAGGTACCCAAAAAGTCGACTTTTTGGGTACCTGCTGTGGTGGTGATGGGTCTGAACTCTTAGGCAATCATATCCTCTATGGGGAGAAGGGTTCAGCATCACGGGGTTCATGCAAGCGATGACGTCCGATGGTAAATCTGGGAGGTACCCAAAAAGTCGACTTTTTGCGTACCTGCTTTGGTGATGATGGGTTGGGTCATCGGGAGAAACCGATCGATTCAGCACGAGTCCGGGCGCTGAGTCGACTTTTTGAGTACCTGCTTTGGTGGTGGGTTGGGTCGCCGGGAGAAACCGATCGATTCAGCACAAGTCCGGGCGCCGACACTTGTCGCACTTGAATGTACTCGAGACCATGGGCAGCGCCCTGCGGTCCCACAGGCCGCAGAACCCAACGCGTCACGGGGTTCATGCAAGAGCTGACGTCCGATGGTAAATCGGGAGGTACCCAAAAAGTCGACTTTTTGGGTACCTGCTTTGGTGGTGCTGGGTTGGGTCATTTATGGGGACATTACGGGGTTCATGCAAGAGATGACGTCCGATGGTAAACCTAGGAGGTACCCAAAAAGTCGACTTTTTGGGTACCTGCTTTGGTGGTGAAGGGTTGGGTCTAAATTCTTGGGCAATGATATCCTTTATGGGGAGGAGGACTCCGCATCACGGGGTTCATGCAAGAGAAGATGACGTCCGATGGTCAAGCTGGGACAAAAAACCCGCGGTCCACCCACGCACAGCTAGCCCAGCAGCTCCCTTCCGTGGTCTTTTTTCTCGCAGGCGTTTTCTTTGGCGACTGCGTCGCGCGAGACGACGTGGTCCGGGGGGCTTCCAGGAGCAGCTATGCACGGATGGCGTACGTCGGGCAGTGCGGCAGCGTAGCTTTGTCACAAAACCTACCCCTGGTGGTCACCAAGAGCATTCCTAGGAAAAATGACGGGCATTGGCCGGGAACACTGGCACAAAATAGGTTGGCAAAAGGTTAACAATTTTTGGAGGAAATCTGGGAACCTAAAAACAAGAGGAAATGCTAGAAAATTCTTAGAACAGCACCTGAATTGTACCCTATACCATGGGCACGGCCCTGCGCCGCGGCTCCTGCCGCCCAGCTTCCTTTTTTTGTCTGGCTCAACCCTGCTGCGGTGGACCATACCCTATAGACACGGCCCTCGACAGAGCATCTATCATTCCAGCTCCTCTAGTGTGCTGCTCCATGGGAAGCACCCGCCTGGCCCCGCAGCTCCTGGACGACAAAGCGCCCCCAGGATTCCGACAGCAGCGAATGCCTCCGCCTGGGGGCAGGTCTGCGTCCTCTGCCCCTAGCCCACTCCTGCAGCGGCCATGGGCAGCGCCCTAGACACTGCCACCTCCTCCACATTCCAGGCCACGATCCCGCTCCACTGCCAGCGTCCTGCTCCAGCGCGTCGTGAGCCCCACTTGCCGCTGCTGGCGGCTCATATATCCCATCGCCCGAGCTGATGTATATTTCATGGAGGCCACTCTCGCGGCTGAATTGTAGCAGATCTGGACACAGTACAGCATCGTCTCCTCGGCGCAACCATCACAACCACACTTCTCCAGCCAAAAGTGCTGCCGGCAACGCCCAACTCACGCTCCGCCCGCGCTAAACCCGCTCCTCGCACCCCGGCGCTCGCATTCCCTAGCTTCACTCCACACTCCACTACACATCCCTTGCGCGCCTCGTCCAGCTCCAGCAGCCGTCCGCTTCCGCCAGCCTCCCAAAACACTGCGCGCCGGCGTTTTCCGCTCACGACAACTACACCGAGCAGTTTTCCGTGGCCTGCATAAGGGCATGGGCAACGCCCTCGCTGGCTGACGCGACCTAGCAGACACCATGGGCAGCGCCCTTCTCCCGCAGGTAACGCACAACACAAACACCGGCCGCCTCTCACCCGACAACTTGGGTGACGGGGGCTCTTCTCGACTCCTGCATTTGGCTCAAGGGGTGCTCCAGGAAACCCTACCCTTCCACACCCTTCCGTCCCCCCCTCCCCCCCCCGGCCTACCGCACTGCAGACATTCGGCCACGCGCGCGTGCCGCCCGCGTGTACATGGCTACGGTCTCTTCCCTGGCTGGCGCGAGAAGCTCGCCATCACCTCCCCGAGCTTCCGTTTGCGCTGCTCCGTCCTAGAACCAACACGCCACATGGCGCAGACACGGGCGCCTGACAGGCATGCGAAAATCTTACCAGGGCCTTTCGCGTTACCGCGGGCACTGGCTGGACCTCGTCCAGCACAAAATCTAGACAAAGCCTAGCGCATTCCTGGGAAAATTCCAGGGCATTGGCCGGGGTTAAAAATAAGTTCATCAATTTTTGAGCAAATCAGGGAACCTACATGCAAGCGGACATGCTAGATAATTCTACAACCATGGAAAAAATGGGGAACTCCTACCCGGGGGCGGTCTAAGGCTAAGGCTAAGTCTAACGCTAAGGCTAGGCTAACATCAACAGTGAGCAAGGCTAGCGCTAAGGTTCTATCCCTTGGGGGTCGGCGGCTGCAGGCGGTAGCCTGGTAAATCCGGGCGCCGGCCACGGGCCCGTGTCCTTGCCGGAGGCCTTCGGTTGGTAACCGAAGGTTATATACGCTCGCCGCCCCTGCCGCCGACCCTTTTGTTGGACCGCGGGGATACCCCCGCCCGACCCCCGGTCGACCCCCGCCCGAATCCGGTCGACAGATGTATATGTATCTTGCGCAGGATGTTCAATAAATGTTCGAAAACATCGTGCTTTACAGTGTTTCGTGGCTTTCGGCGTCCACGACTTCCGCCTAACAGGGCGCCGGTGGTGTCGGTTATGCGCGCCGCGCGGACAAGCTTAATCGACATTTCGTGGGTGTTGGGCACATAAGTTGCCTAACATATCCCCAACATAGGCCCAAGATAGCCAACATATGCCCAACATAGCCTCCAAGATGGCTCAACATAGGGCCAACATAGGCCAACATGGGGCCAACATACGCCAACATAGGCCCAACCTTGGCCAACATAGGCCTAACATAGGCCGACCTAATCCCAACATAGGCTCAACTTGGGCCCAAGATGCGCCCAACATAGACCACATCAGCTCAACTTGGCCCAACCTAGGACCAAGATGCGCGCCAGATAGCTTAACTTTGCTCAATATAGGCCCCACCAAGTCTCAAAGAGAGAGAGAGAGAAAGAGAAAGAGAAAGAGAAAGACAGAGAGAGAGAGAGGACCCAGCCCTGCACATACCCAAACCCAAATAGGCCGGCGCCGGGCTGTCAGGCGTAAGCCTCATAAATAGTATATGTAGTGGTATTAAAGTAAGGAATGCCTGCTGAGCGAGATCGGGAATGTGGTGATCAACGAATCAATGTTGTGTTTCAAGTGAAACTGAGGACCCCTGAAAGCGAAACGGAGGACCCGCCTCACTGCCAGATGAGAATCTACTAACCGAATCTACTAACCCACGTGGACATCAATTTCTGATTGCTTTTAACAGCTACAAATTGTGTCTCGGGCATCTGAAACTCACAGCACGGTGGCACCTTTCTCCACGGGTGATCACAAACTTCGAGTCCATCGACTCAAAACCGAGCTGGTCCCACTGTCATCAGTTGAGCCGAAACCAAGCTAGCTTGCAAGTTTCAGCTCCTGAATCCAAGCTCTTGAAGTGTCGAAACATGTCGAAACTATGGCAATCGCTTGCCACTTGATAAAATTCCGAAGTCAAATCCCCTGCGGCCCTATGACTATGACTTCATCAGCTTTACGAACTCTGCATAGTTGATCTCTCCATCCTGGTCGGCATCGACCTCTTCCAAAGCCTGGAGAACAACCGCAGCCCCGAGATACCAAGATTTCGCTGAAATGGACGGGTCTGCCGTTTTGATCGAGGAGATGGCCCATTTTCAGCATTTCAATGAAGGTTCCGCCTATGTATGTTCTTTCATGGTTTCAGCAGCTCAGTGGCTGCAGGTCTTTAAGCGCTGTTCGAGGCAGAGAGGGGGGTTGGTTCGACCCCGCAGAGGCGGCATGGCTCCGATCGCGGCACGGTTCATTGGTTCAAGCCGTTCGAAGTCAGCAAATTTATCATGCTCAAAAACCAGATCTAGCCTTCCACAGAAATTCTATATCACAAACCTTCAGACACACACTTTGACAATGGGTTTGCAGTTAACTCTATTCCCAGGTCGAAAAGGGTGAAGGAACGGAAAGGCGAGTGAGTCCGAAAACTTGAAGATGTTTAACAAAGGTGTTGCGTGACTGCGGAAGCTAGTTACTGCATTAGCACTTTACTGCAAGAACGGTAAGGCGAAAGGGCCCGAAGAACAGAACTGTTTAACAAATTCACTAGCACTTTACCAAAGCTAAGGAAACCTGTTTTGGGGGATATCATGCGAAGAACCACCATGGAAACAAAAAAGGAAAAGTGGAGTCACAGCGTAAACAACAGTTTTTAGCTTGTGGAGATGGCGTCCCATTTCCATATCCTCGGATGCATCGCCAGCTTCGTTGACCAGGCGACGATGCATCCTGCCTGGTCCCCTGCTTGTGGAAAACTCTTAGGAACAGAGTGTGACACACACACTCGGCCGCTTTGCGGCGCTCACGCGGAGGACCTAAATAGGCACTTGAAAAGTTTTAGAAACAAGAGAAAGAAAAACAGAAAGAGCAGCGCTAAAAGGGCAAGAGAGAAAGATAGGAGTAGCAAAAAGTGAATACTTAGCCCTTGACTGGGGTAGGGAAACGAGCCTGAAGAACAACCTAAAAAGCCTGAGAGAAAGCCCAAGAAACGACAAAAAGCGCAAGAAGGAAAGTGGGGGTGGGGGGAGGTGTATGTACATGTGTGTATCCGTGTGTGTGTGTATATATGAATACCTAGCACTCTAGAATTACTGAGTACTTAGACGAAGTGAATTAGGTGCACTAGTTAGGGAGCGGGACTTTTGTCTTACACCGCCCGGGTAGAGTAGACTAGAAAAGGGACAACAGAGGGAAAGGCACCGACACACAAGTGTGTCGAGTACCATTTCCCTCTGTTACCCTAATTAGAGGGAGGGGGGTTGGGGTGTTTGGGGTAGAGAACACGTCGTGGTTTATTCTCCGATGCCCGGCAGCTTGGAATTTCCGTGAAGCCCGGCGGCATTGATTTGGAGAATACAGTAGTGAAACGAAAGTCGGTTAAGATAATCCAACGCACGCAGAAAACCGTTGAGTCAGTTACACGGTAGTCCGGAGTGAGAACGGCGCCTCCTTGCGGAGGATCACACTGTGCACCCAAGTGGGACGGCACAGCGGCACACACTTCGACAATGGGTTTGCAGTTAACTCTATTCCCAGGTCGAAAAGGGTGAAGGAACCGAAAGGCGAGTGAGTCCGAAAACTTGAAGATGTTTAACAAAGGTGTTGCGTGACTGCGGAAGCTAGTTACTGCATTAGCACTTTACTGCAAGAACGGTAAGGCGAAAGGGTCCGAAGAACAGAACTGTTTAACAAACTCACTAGCACTTTACCAAAGCTAAGGAAACCTGTTTTGGGGGACATCATGCGAAGAACCACCATGGAAACAAAAAAGGAAAAGTGGAGTCACAGCGTAAACAACAGTTTTTAGCTTTGTGGAAATGGCGTCCCATTTCCATATCCTCGGATGCATCGCCAGCTTCGTTGACCAGGCGACGATGCATCCTGCCTGGTCCCCGGCTTGTGGAAAACTCTTAGGAACAGAGTGTGACACACACTTATGATTTTGTGTACTGACTTGACAGCGGGGCCACACGCCAGCCTAAGAAACCAAATCCTGAAAAGTCCAGGAGAACCCTGAAGCCTGGAGGTCTTCAAGAGGAGAAAGGGCCAAAAGCTCAAGACCGAAAGCGACGAGCAGGTCGAGATGACGTCGTACGCTCATGTCTGCCAAGCTCATTAGCACTTTACTGGAAATTGGAGTCAAAGCTTGTTCAAAAGCTCAAACAGCAGGTACGCGCAGCTGATCAGGCTGCATATCCTCACCGTATCCATGGGCCTCCTGTGCCCCCTGCTCAAAACAGTTCAAAAAGAATCCCAGTGACTACAAGGGGCACACACACACACACGGGGAGGCGCTCTTACCTAGTAGCGTCCTTGCACCTAGTAGTAAGGCCAGGAGCCCCTAGTAGCGTCCCACTCTAAGGTCCCGACAGGAGGAAGGGGTAGGGAGAGAAGAGAAGAGAGAAAAAGAAGAAAGGAAAGGAAAAGAAGGTGTTCCCAGCTACGACACAAGCGTCCA
>CAXAMN010002224.1:2020826-2037405 GCA_963970005.1 Durusdinium trenchii
GCTGGATACCCTACCTTTCCATTTCCAGCCAGAGTGCCAGATATGGAATGGTAGGGTATGGCAGTGTCTGAGGATTTGGGTGTACCAGGTGCTGGTCAAGACACCAAAGCCACTAGAAAATGAGGAACCCACAAGAATACGAGGATCACGGTGGGATCAAGAAAACAAGGTGATGTCTAGAAAATGACCCTGCCAGCATGCCTATGAGACCTGTGATCCTCATTTCTAGTGACCTACATGTCACTAGAAAATGAGGCTCCTGGCCCCTTCTCGGTGAGTTTACCTTTTTGAGACTAAAGAATGACCGTTTTCTACACACGTCGACCCCTTCCATTTTCTAGTCCGAATATCATGGGGATTAATATATACAGATACATGATTGTATATTTCCATCTGAAAGAAAACCCAGCCACAGTCTCCACCGTGCAAGAGACCGTGCCACTGCTGCAGTTCAGGGCCTGCACTCGCCAGTTGCTGTTGTCTGTGACCAGCATCCGCTCCCCATCGCAGGCGGCCCCGGCAGCAAAGCTCGAGAGCTGGAAGCTCGCATTGCCGGGAGTCCATCCATCCACCAGCTTGCAGCTCTCGGTGCAGTCTGTGAGCTCCGGCATCGCAGCACAGGCACAACGCAGCACGCCACTGGCTCCTGGGCCTGCAAAGACGAGGTAAAGGGCGTCCTGGCACCAGGTCATACCACCCAGGGAGAAGGAGCGATTCACCCGCGGCAAGGCCCGGTCCACATCCACCAGGACTTTCACTGGGCAGGAGGTGTCCTGGCACCAGGGGTCCAACTCAACGACCTGATGGCTCTTCAGAGCGGCCAGGAGGCGACCATTCCATGGCACGAGGCCACTGTAGGTCTCAACGTGCTGGGCGATGGGAAGAGCTTTGCCACAGCCACTGACTCCACAGTCCGCACGCATCAGCTCGTCCTTGCCCAAATTCGTGAAGAAGATGCTTCCGTCCAGCGCATGGACGCCGGCCCAGAGAGCCACTAGTAGGAGTTTCATGGCCATGTACTACAGTGGGAAAGATTCTAGGGGCGTCTGACCTGCCCTGCGAGAACTGCGGTCAGGCCACAACTCGTATCCGTGTCAGTGGGCTCCAAGCATGTCAATGCAAAGACTTCGCGAACTCGATTGGAACATTGACATTATTATGACATTAGATGGCACTGGATCTTGGCATCGCCAAGATCGGGCAGGGGTGACCTGAGCAGGCGCATCTCCTTGAAAACATCCATACGTGCTGCACTGGCTACAGCATGCCGTGGAACGCACACTCCACTCACGTGGAACGCATACACATGCGTGCGCGTAGTGGGCCATGGGGATGCCTCACATCAGGCAATGCCTCACGACCGCAGGTGGTTTCCCATGACCCAATTTAGACGAGTCTAGCAGGTTCCATGTGAATTAAGTCAAACGTTCGTCCAAAATGGTCTACAATCCATGTGTGAATTAAGTCGCTTGTTAGTCACTAATCGATGATTCTTGGGGGATCTCAGCCAGCAACGCCCCTTTTTAAGTCCACGCCATCAGAGGAGGATTGACCAAACGACCTTCATGGCTGGTGACCCGAAGTCAAATGCACAGATGTGACGCGATGCCTCGCTCCAACCAAAAGCAGGAGGAAATGAAGTGAATGCTTTCGGGTGTCAAAGTGATTTCTGGGTGATGCACTTGCCAGCACCAATCGACCCCTTCTCAACAAACCCTGAAAACAGCGAAAAGATGCGAAAAGTCCTACTCTACCTCCAACCCAATCCCAAGCAACCCACCCCCAACTCCTCATCCTTTTCCACAGCCCCCATCCACCCCTCCATCCGAGGCACAGATCGTGCACAGGGAAGCCTTGCCCCCGCACAAGGGTCGGAGTAGCCCGAAGCCTGACTTGGGAATGATTGGATAGCACGCCACTGGCGGGAGAGTGTCTAAGATCAGCTCTGTGATCGAGTGTGTCGAACTCTTCGGACTGAAAAAAGCAGTAGCAACTGGCTGAAACAACAATGATCTGATCTTACAGGACACAGGCAAGCCAAAAATCATGTATATACTTGTATAGACTTGTAGATGAACTGGACCTCTGTACCCTTGCCCCAGGGCTGCTTCTACTGTCTTGGCACTAATCCTCTTCTTGTTTCATGAAGTTTCGTTTGTGGCAAAACCATGTTTCATGAAGGAAGCACGGCGGCGCTCTCACGTCTCCCCGCCTCACGTCTACCTGTGCTGCTTCGAGTGAACAGCCGGAGCTTCCGCCCTCTTCGCCCTTGTCCCCCAACGCCGGGAACCGGCGCGACGCGTCGTGGATGACTGTCTGATGACTGTCTGAATGAAAAATGTATAGACTGTCTGATAAGCTGAGAAGCCAAGATCGAAGAACTTCTTAAACAACAGTAAGAGCCAGGCAAGAAGAACAATAAGCAGCAAGCCAAACGCGTACTTTTCGGGTCATAGCTTCTTTTAGGGAGGGGGGCTCTTGGATGAACCCCAGACAGGGTGAACAAACAAGTAAGGCCTTGGCTTCGGCTTCGGTCGTGTCAACCCAGGGTCCCATGCCTGGAGAGGTCCCGTGCATCCGCTGTGCCACCTGGTCCGACGTCGAAACCGGACCGGAAGTGCAGCTCCAGTTCAAACCTGATGTTGTTTGAAGAAAGAACTACTAGATTTCGTTATGACTCGACTGACCTTCCTTTAAGCAGGGCCTAGCTTGGTGAAGAACTCCACTGAGTCTTCAGAGTGATGGTCATCATGTCTGCAGAATGGTTTCTTGGTCTTGGAGTCTCATCTTTCGGGCTGGTTCTCCAACATCTGACCCTTTTCTGCACACATCTTTGCCTGGCTGCCACACAACATCGCTTGTCGTGGCACAGGAGGGTTCGTTAGCAGCATTAGCAGCATGATCATGCATTGATCCACTGAGGAATGTGCTAATTCTTGAAAGCAGCAAGGGGTCTGTTCACAAGTCTGGTCGAACTAAAAACGTCCTATCCTATCGCGATAGCACACCTCATTCTGCAGGTCTGAGAATCTGCCAGGCCATGCGGGCATGCCCGAAAAAGGGCTTCGGGTTTGGACAATGAGGCCTTCCCAAACTGGATCACAGGTGGTGGACAATCCCTCATCTCGAGCGGCCAAATGACTCAAAAGAATGGAAACGTCTTCACAGAATCGTCATATGTTATGCATGCGTGCTCTCGGACATGAATTGCCACAGGTGGACTGTTCTATCTTCCTGACCCTGAGGTCTTTTTCGGAGAGTCCACTCTCCAGTGTTTGGTGCGTTCGGTGCCACGCATCTCCTGCGATCGGCTCTTCGCCGGACGAGCCCAGCTACACCGCACCGGATGCCACGCCACGGCGCCGCCACGGCATCAGAGCACGGAGTTGGGAGACTCGGGCAGCATCCCTTGCAGCCGTTGGACTTCGTGACGCCTCGGCAGACGGAACACCGGACTGTCTCGGCGCCTCGGATCCAAAGAGGGGAAGTCTATGGGGGATGTCTTCCATTGGATTCCTTGGTCTATTGACTTGGACGTGCCTTCGTTTCGATACGAAAGCAAGGGAAGCCTGCCCAGGAGACTGAACTGGTACGAGGATTGAGAATCATCCAGGAGACTGAATCCGGTTGGTGGCTTCCAGTCACAAAAAGAAAACTTTGAGGACCTGTGGGTTCAATCATCCTAAGTAAAGGTTGAACATCAAAATATCTGCAACTACTACCGGACGTTTTCTTCGCCAGACTGGAGGGATGTCGTCCGTCCCCGCCCCATCGGTGAAAAACGGCCGGCTCAGTCGATGGCAAGGCCAGCTCCCGGCGTTGTCCTGCTGCCCATCACCCGTCTGACAGCCCCAGCCCGATGATGCCTATCACCCACGAAACCAAACAACTTCAAAACCAAAACAAGAGCCCAAAATAGCTGTACTGGATGAGTAGATGGACAAATGTCCAAAATCGGTGGTTCATGGTGGTTCATATGGATCCCCATCTAAAGGACATGTAGGGATGCCAGTGGCCATCTCTATAGTCTGAAACCACTGTATGGAATTGGTGCATTGAGGAGAGTGAGGAATGATCATCCCCATTGGGACGCGGTGTAACGCGTCATCAGAGTTTCGAGCCGCTCTGCTGGATCCTTTTGACCCAGGGTCGACTCCACGATTATGTCAACGCAGGGAGATATACCCTGATGCGAAAGAGATCACTTAAGATTCATTGCTGTGCTTCTGAGTTGGTCCATCATTGGTCTTTGGATGTCTTTGGACCTTGTGCAAGTTGACTGATTCATCATGATTCATCTATCTCCAACGATGGAATTCAGAGAGGGATCGATGCTGAAAAGAAACTACTTAGAACGACCGCTTCAAATTGAAGGGATTATATAAAGAGTTTGAGGCATGAGCAAGGGCCTATATCCGTCCAAAAGCTTCGACCCCGAGGAATCGTAGCTAAGACCTTGTGACAGCCGTGACAGCAGTTGTTGATCAAGTCAAAGAACACCCGTAAACCAAAACAATTTTGGCATCACAACCACCAGCGACTACATAACGAATCCCCCCCACAGCTTCAACATGCTTCAACCATCTTCAACACCTGCCAACCGCCTCGCAGCACCCGAATTCCGCGGAAAGTTGGCAGAACAGCGGTCCCTCCTTCTTCCAGGTGTTGAGCAAACGCTTTCTTGAGCTCTTCTAGCTCCTGTCGTCTCACGAGAACACCACCGCCGTCTACTTCCGACCGACCTGATGGAGTCCGACCGACCGACCGGTGATTCGAACCGCCACCGGTCCACCGTTCGTTCGAGAGCGGAGAGCGGCCGCGGCCCGACGGGGTCGGATCGGAGGATCGGAGTTCGGTGGTTTGGCCTCGGTGTGGGAGATGAGAAACAGACGAGGCACCCGATGTTCTGGGGTATGGGCTAAAACGGCTAAAAGTAGACGCTCCAAAAGTGAAAAAGCCTCTGATGGCCACTTGTAAAGTGGCCTGTGTATGCCTGTGTGGGGTGGTTGATCTCAAAGATCGATGAGACACACCCAACTTACTATAAACTGATGGTCCGTGCTGGTCCAGTGCTGGTGTCTGCACTCCTTGCCGTCCAGGACTCTCTCACCAGGCGCCACCATAAGCTGGTCACTCTGACGGTGCGACCCCAACACCTGCTCTCCACCCTTCCTCTCACCTGCCTACCACCCACCTCCCGCGGGTCCCAAAAACCGCTGCCTCTCGGTATGGTGCCCCGCGCAGCCCACGGAGGCCCGCCTGGAACGGAAGACGAGCGAGCAGCGCGGCGCGCTGCTTAGTTCGGCGCGTTTCGAGCGAGGCCGAGCGGCTTGGCTGCCCACAAAGAGAGGAAAATGGGCTGCGGTTGGACACTCCTAACCTGGTTGGACTGTAAAGACCTGGGTGAGTCCAACCTGTGAATTTGGAGTGAGGACATCTGCGCTTGGGGAGCATGTCTGAGCCATGAGCAACTATTTCTGAGCCTCAGCTTCAGCCAGACGCTGCACGTAGCCCAAGAGCCGTTCCCCTAAAGGCACTGTAGCGATGGGCTGCGCAGACTCCTGCAGGCACACATTCTGATGCTGATGCTGGTCAAGGGCTTCAGCAGTGTTCACATGATCCGTCAGAGGAAGAAAAGCGTGGACAAACCCACGGTTCACATAGGTTCGCCTTCTAATCTAAACTCTTGATGAACAAGACCCCCCCGACATGGATTATAAGATATTGTAAGACCTCGTTATGTGCGGGGCTTCGAAACGTCAAACTTCCCGTCGCCTTCCTTGTTATTATGGACTCACTTCCCTGCTCTTCACAAGTTGGACTCTCCTCCAGTTGCGCGGCCACTTCCCGCACTTCAGACGCCCAATGAGGAATGTCCACCTGCGGCTGCGGAGCAGCGTTTAGATTGGCCACGGGCGTGTTCGTCTGTGTAACTCAGTGTGTGAAATAAAAGCGCTAAAAAAATGTCAATGAAAGTTCTGTAGTCACTCAAGTCAACAAACTCTTTCCAAAACGGACGATCAAGGCGTCCCAATCCTCGGCTTTCTTCCGCAGCGTCGCGTTTTCCTCGAGCAACCTGGGCCAACGGGTTTGGCCCCTGAAGGCGCAATATGGTTTGAAAGGCTGGGTCGCTCCGGAACGATTCGCAGCTCTGAAAGAAGGATGGTCTTGGATGATTTGGTCTCAAGGATGAGCTCCTTCAGGTTTTGGAGCGTTGGTTTTGGAGCTCCCTCTACTTGGTCTCAAGAATTGACCTACTAGGGGAACCTCCTTGACAAACCACCTCCTGGCCATCGCCCAACCCTCCTCGCGCAAGCCCGCCATCCGCCTGGCATGGCTCTCTCGCAGTGTGTCCAGCTCTTCTCGCATCGTAGCGACCTGTGGCCATCAGGGAGGCCGTCTGCTCGTGCTCCGGGGTCGGGGGTGGAGGGGGATTCGAAGGTCCCAGTGGTGAACGATGTTGGAACTGCAACACACCCTCAAAATCATCGCAAGACGGGACTTGCTGCATTGCCCTTCGTTCATTACAACGCACGCAATTCTTGGTGCAAGCTCGCCTCAGGGTTGCAATGTGAGCTCGAACAAATGTCCCTTGGTGTCTCTAACTAGGCCTTTTGCACTAGTCCACAGGGATTGCCACACGGGGAATATTTGGGTGTGCGTCCAGATGTTGGTGTTTCTTTTTGAATCTCTTTCGTGTTGTGGAAAAAATATTGGAGAGTATTGCGACGCACGCCGCCTTGGAGGCTACTTGTTTGTCGAACCACTTGTGGGCCGGCAAAGGCTTGGCGGAGAAATGTGCAAACAAAATTGAACAGAATGGAGGTCTGTCAAAATTGCGGTCCCCACTTTGGGGTCCTGATCAATAGAAATAGCATGATCTACGGAGTAGACAGAGTAGGCAGCAACGAATTCAGCATTGTTAAGCTCCCATTCACACCACCGAGCGCTGCTTGGACCGAAAAGGAAAGCGTCGACGAGGTCCAGTGAGCAGGGTGGGCCTGGGAGAATGATCAAAACAGTCCTTGCGATCTTGAAGGACTTGGAACTCTTCCCGGATTACTTCACGGATCGCCATCATGTAGGTGTCCAGCTGTTCCTTGCTGGTGCTGAAAAAGAACTCTAAGATCCTCTAAGCATGCAATGAGTTCAATGTTGTCTTTTAGGCTTAGATATATATACAAGAAAAGTGTTCCAAAGGATTCAACCACCCAGTTTCATCTAGCATCTCCCCTCCAGGCAAGTCCCCTTGGAGTATTGAATCTGTCTGACCCCCCGTGCTGCTTGAGCTCTGGATATGACCTTCGCGGGTCTCACAAATCCAAAGGTACCTCTTGCCTTAGCTGCTCGTGGAAACCTAGTACATCACATCATGTTTGAATTTTAGTTCCTGTTTGCCAGTTTCAAGTATGAAACGAAAGCTCAAAAACGACTGTTTTCATGAACTGTGGCCCAGTGGCATGGGTATGCCACGATGTAGCCGTCTTTCTGGGCTTCCATGAGGTCGGAAACGATCGTATCATCAGCACTTCCCATGCATTGAAACGCAGCTATGGAGAGAGCAGCTATGGAGAGAGTCACCTGGCACCCCAACAAGGCAACGAGCTGCAAATATCCTGGCAGCTGCTTACCGTAGACAAGGGCCATCACTTGTTGACAGAACATTAGAACGATGCACACAACTGCCACGACTGAACCCACAAAGCCATTGACAATCTGGCAGGGAAGCACACACACTCGGAAGAGGTAAGTCAAACACGATGAAGCACGGAGGTTGGCGAAGCTGAGAGCAGCACGTTCCCTTTCAAATTGATAGCGATCATTGATGACACCAACAAAGATGTTGAGGACGAAGATGGAAAAGAAGAGTATGCCACCACAAAGCACCAAGAGCTCAAGACTGTCACTGGGAGAATCTTCTGGCAGTCCCTGAGACAAAAAAGTGGTGAAAGTCATGAAAAGGGTCTGTGGCCATAACCTTGTGGCTTCCAGCTGCACTGTCAACATGGCATGCGTTAGCGCGGCGAAGGAGAGCATTGTGAAGACCAAGGCAGGCAGCAAACCTGGCTGTGTCTCAATTTGTTTAACGCTACCCAGCGAGCTAAGACACCGGTTTCAGCGCTGTCAACTTGGTTTGAGCGCTGTCAACTTGGTAGATGGGTCTGCTGTGGGCTTGCTGCTGTGGTGGGTGTTTGCCTGGATGTGTTGTCCGGATCGAATCCTTAGGAATGGCAGTTGCTTGGTGGATTGGAGATGGCCAGGTGGGTGGGTGTTCACACCTGTAAGAAGTGACTGATCCTGGAATCACGTCTGACTCTACCGATATGTGTTTCTTATCGTTCTTCGTGGCGTTCCGGCAACATTTCTGAACAGGGGTTGACCTATAGTAAAGTACCAGTACCATACTGGCTGTTCTTTGATAACCGGTTTTAGGGTCCACTGATACAGCTGGAGGTTTTAGGATTCACGGGTGACGTAAATAAAAATGTTCTGAACTCCGCACCTTTCAAGAGCTTCTGAAGCGGGACTAGAGCATGTCCCATCGCCTTGGCTGCCGGAGGCCTTCAATTAATTTTCCAACACACTATATATACTGTATATATACTGTATATAGTTATATATATATATATATGTATAGATAGATTTATATATACTTATTATATATATATATGCTATATATATATATTATAAGGATTGTTTAGGCTGCTAAGGGGCACAAGACCTTATTAGGATTTGAAAAGTTCTTAGGAGCGGCAACCGGGTCACCTCCGAGAGGGTCAACCCCTCGAGCAGGCGCGCCCAGTAAATCAGCACGACCAGCAGGCGCAAGCAGCGGTGCCCATGGAGGACCAATGGCAAGATGGGAATGATGCTGCGGCTCAAGTCCCAAATGTTGCCAAGGGTGGCCTCGGTCTGCCAAAGATTCTTGTTCAGACATTACGAAAAAAGCAAGAGATGTCTCAAAGGCGAACCTAGCGGCATAGCTGCGTAGTTCCCCTACCAGATCACAGCCCCAGATCTGCACAAGCTCCAGCAAAAGGTCAACGATGCCTTTTGCAATGATCCAGTCAGCAACCACGCCATGCGTCAGGCTGTCGGCAGCATAGCTTGGGTCAAATGCCTCTTCTGTCATCTCCCTATCACTTCCCATAGCCGCCATAGCCGCCTCGTGCTTGTGCAAGGTCTCTATAACAAGAAGGATGAGGCCCCAGAGTGCAAGGATGAACTGAGAAACTTCCATCCACACAGCACCGTTCCAGAAAGTATGGGACACTGCTGCGCGGATTGCGGGAACCAAGTGAAGGAATTGGCCTTGGTCTGCACTCCGAACAAGCGGTGCAAAGACTTTGGGCGAGATGATATTTGGAAGCCGGCAAACCTGAATCTTGACATCTTTGTACGGAGCAGACTTCTGGGCTGTAATCTGTTGGTGCCACGCTGGAGCTGAATATGTGGCGTCATTAAATTCCCATTGTGTGTCCTGCACGTAAAAGGTTACAAATGAAGGCACCCCAAAAAGCCAAACATACATCCTCGTGAAAACATGTTGGCCGGCGAAGGACATGCGCTGCGGTAGCGGATGCCAACCTGGGCACACTACTGCCGGCCTTGTTGTGCAAACGTTTAGCAAGGAAGCAAAAGCCTCCGGGAAGTCAAGAATCAAGCGGGCAATGTCCAGTGAAGACAGCTTGTCAAAAAGCACATCTGCCACACCTCCAGAGACGGTCACACCTCTGTCCGATTCGGCACGCATGAGACGCACCATAAAGGAAGGAATGCACTCCGGCGCATGGTGAATGAACACCCTTAGGCTGCTGAGGTGCGGGGGCGCCAGAGCGGCAAGGGCTTCCTGGCTCAACTTCCCAGCTTTGATACCCAGCTCGAGCGGAGTCTCTGTCCGCTCAGCCGAAGAAGAATCATCATAAAGAAATTCATGTGTGTTGCAACCATCTTCTTCCATCTGGTCTTGCACTGCGCGTATGGTTGCTTCGTTGCCTGTCATAAAGGCAACGTGCAAGCATGACCCCCCGTCGGCTCTCGTGCTGGCAATGTCTGATCCCCGAGCACACAGGAAGCTGATCATGTCTTTATCCCCACCACGCCCTTCTTTCCAAACAGCAACATGGATGACGTTGTCGTAGGGCAAGCCATCCCTCTGAACCATGCTCTCAATGCTGGCTCCCCTGTCTAGGAGCATCTCAACTAGCCATCTGTGGCCGCGGCTGGCTGCAAGATGGATAGCGGACCCTGTGACAAGTTGCTCTGACATGTTCGGACCCACACCACTGTAAGCGAATTCCTCAAGCACGGACGCAAGACCTTCATCAAGCTGCTGGCTGGCCTGCTCCGCATCGCCACTCAACACATTGGTGTGAAAGGAAGTACCAAAGCAGGTTCTGTTGTTCCATAGGAACTGCTTGTCTCAGCCGAACTTCGTGGCCTCCTAGAGGCGAACTCCTCGTACTCCTCCTCCACATCGTCACTCCTGAGGGCCTTGAAGTTTGCTCTGGCAAGCTCTACGTTCACCTGCTTCTTCACCAACGGCACAAAAGCCCCACTCGCAGACTCAAGGTATCTCAAGGTCCATGTGTGCACCGTTGCGGCGTTTGACTCCACCTGAGCCAGCTATGCCTTCGAGCAACTGCTGACGCATACACCTTTCAATTTCTCCGCCCCTGTATAGATGGTAGCTCATAGACGAATGGACAGTGACCAAGGCCCAACTAAGGGTGTCCAATGTATATAACTGGGTCCTGCCACAGTGCGGCTCAAAAACTCGGACTGATAGCTTCTTCTTCTACGGTGTTCCATTTTCCCTTGCACATGTCTCCCTGCCTGCGCAGGATCCAAGTGTAGCAAGTGAGATGAGGTCTTGCTCGTCTTCGGCTTGTCCTGCCAGTCACACATGCTCGCGCCGCTCGCGCGCCGCTCGGCGACAAAGGCGCGAGCGGCTCGCGCGGGTTGAGGGGTCCTTGCCCTGCGCGATCAACGGGATGCCCAGCTTGGGTCCTGGGACGGATGGAGTGGGAGACACTTAGTGCATACACCTTGAAGTAGATATCAAATATCAGATAAAACATGAAGATCCATGTGAAACATCGAGAGACGCACCCAGTAGTGGTGGAAAAGTCCGCAGGAAGTAATTAGTGTCAAACCTGGCATGAGGTCTTAAATTCAAGTCGAATTTGTCCAAAGGTCTCCTGAAAATGGACAGTCTCCATGTTTGATGCCAATTGGAGGATGTTACCCCCCAGAAAAGGTGCCACTCAGTAGCTTCACCTGCCATGTCCATGTCTGCCATGTCTGCTCCGCTTCCGTCCGCCCGCCACCGCTCCCGTGAACTCCGGCCGCACGGTCTGAACGGCACCTCCCAGTGCCTCCGACGCGGACCGCCGTGGGGAGGGAAGTTTCGGCCCTCCAGAATCGACCGACACGACCCAGAATTATCTCACATCTTTTGGGGCAACCATCGCCTGGGAAGTCTGAGGCTGCTTGAAGGATTAGTAAAGGAATCTGGGCCTCTGTACGTGACCAGATGGGGCACGCCTCAACCCCCCTTGTGGGCTGCCAAAACCATCCAAAACCTGTCATCATTCTTCATTCTAGGGCGGTTGGTGTGTGCTCGAATGGTTTCGTGGGGAGTTCATATTTAGATGTGGCTCAAATGCCTCGACCCTCCTTGCTATGTGAAGCTGCCAAAGCCTCCGGTCCGTTGTGACCGTAGGTGTTTCAAGGCGAATCGGGATCAACTGTTGAAGTATGGGGTGTGGAGGGCTACGCATCCCAAATGGAAGCTTCTTTACCCACATGCCCTTCCGCAGACCTTCTTGGCAGCAACAAGGTCTGAGGCCGCCACATGCTGCTGGAGAATTCTAGACTCTTGACAGTAGAGGGGACTTAAACCCAACAAATCACCACGTGTGTGTTCATCCGCCAAGTGATCCACCATGTCATGCAGTTGATGAACAAAACCCGGACCCTGCACATCTGGAAACTAGATCAACCAGAAAAGAAAACTATATAGATGCTGTATTCTCTAGGGTATCTTTGGAATTGTATGGATCATCTTCTACCGTGATTCTCAGGGCGTCAACTAGCCAAGATCCCCGCGTAAATGCAAGTGATCACCTTGGCCGCATCCAGCGATGTTGTTTCGGGCTGCAAACGTACTCTGTGTTGTGGGACTCTATTGTGGCCTTTAAATAAATGCCTCCAACATCCTCCAACAATCACGGAAGTGAACAAGTGCCCCTGGAAGGACCGGACCTTGTTGGAGGGCGAGTATTATGGTAATCATCGAAATTGATCACATTGACCACTCAGTGGTGTCTGAGGATTTAGCAGAGTCCACATTCTTCTCCTCGTACCTCTGAAGAGGTCGCGCAGCAAGACCAGCTGATGAGGGAGAATTCAAACCGTCCGAGACCTACTTCTGTGAAGTGCCAAGGCAATGGCCTTGTCAACTGACATGGAAACTGAGGATAACTGAGGCAGACCAAAGGAGCACCTGCAATTGACGGGCAGTTCTCCAACCCTAAATACGTTGTTTTGAATTGGGGGTTGTTTGGGGTGGATCTTCATCTAATGAAAGATCGTGGTCCTATGAGAAAGGCCTTGGTCATTCGTGCTCACGGGTCACTTGTCTTCTGCTGCAAGGGTCTTGAAGATTGGGGGCTCGGTGATGCTTTGATCACACCACGAAGAATCCAAAGTCCGGCGGACAAAACGGATCCTGGTGCCGTTTTTCCCAGGGGCGCATGGATTGAGAGGAAAACTCTGGCATCAGTTGACGAGGCAGTCCTGACCATTCCTGACCTACTCAACTTGGAGTGGTTGCTGCCCTTCAGTGTCCTCCCACGTTTCCCTTCGCACCGGCGTCGGTCGGTCCGGTCACAGGTCCGGCGTGTCGAACATGGAGCTCTCAGGAAGGCCCAGTTCACGGGCCTTGGAAGCCGGGCCCGTCGTGGAGTCATCACAGTGACATCGAACGCTCTCCACGGTCTCTCCACGGTCGCGCCCGGCTTCGCCGCGGTGTCGTTTCGGTGTCTTTTCGGCGCGGCGGGGCTGAAGCCAGGTGGTTCCCGGACGTGGGGCTTCTGGAGTGTGAGAATGCGAGCGGATTTTGTGATTGGAGAATCTGTCCCATTAAGAGTAGTGACAGGTTGTAGCCATTCATCTTCAAGTGCTCCATACTAGTCGGCACGGCGGACAAACAGAGCCAAGCTACTGCTGAAACACTCGGCTGCCCATGTGTCCGTTTTTGCGATTCATTCCGGCCAAAGTCCAAAGTGTGCCAGCCCGAAAGTTTGTCGAGGTGTTTCAATCTGTGTTTCATGGATCTTTTCAACAAATCCAACATAATCCAACTAATTTAATCAGTTGTCAGTTTGGTGATGTTTTCCCTTCCGTGTCCGTGTGTTCGTGTCCGTGTTCGTGTCCGTGTCAATGGACGAGGCAGTGTCCGGGTTGCCTCTCCAAGGTCTAAAACTCCGAAGTCGTGGATCGATGTGTATTCCCAATAAGGAGACCCCTGGCTGGCCCGGGTCAGGTCGGTCAGAGTGTTCCTTCTGACCTGTAGACGGGTCTGTGGGAGGTCTAGAGTCTATACTATTTTGATACAAAGCCATGTAGACTCTACAGCGGCACGAGCACCCAGCTCTTCCTATGCTTGAAGTAAGAACCCCTACAGCTCTTGCTATCTGTGGAATAGAACAGGACAGGCCCCCAAGATCTTTTCACAATCCAAATGAGGGAGGGTGATGAATCAAGAGTCTATACCAGGACCCAGCAGCGGAGTGGTTCATCAACACCCCTTATATAACCTCTTCAACACAACTATGAACAAACACCCCACGGCTCCGGCGGTACTGGTCTCATTCGATGCTGTCGAACCCCCGTAGCATTCGACTCCGCTCGACTCCGCCCGAGTGAGTCACGCCGTGCGCCGTGATTCATCTCGGTCAAAACCGCTGGGGGACGGGACTGCGTTCAGGAATTTGGTGATGTTCTCCTCGGAAACGGCAGAGAGGACCGGGCGCATCTGCTGCGTCCCAGGGCTCAGTCACCATGCTTGGAAGAGCTTTGGATCAGCATCCGCTACCGAGCCAGGGACCTTTCAATCAGTTGTAAACTTATAATTACGGTTATAAGATATATGCGTTTAAGACTAAGATGTTTAATAAATTCGTCACTCTGAAACATGGCCACGCTCTCAACTGGAATCTGGTTGGCCCCATCTTGCATGTCTAGTTGCAGAAGCTCACATTCTTCTTTGACTCCATCTCTCTGAAAATGATCCAAAATTCACGTGCGGGGCCTGAAAGACCTGACCAAACCGGAGCGCCTTCGCCTAAACACTCTTTCAGCACACGCCGGAATTGGCGTTCTCCACCCCCAAACGTCGCCCAGCAGCCATCTGTTTGAAGGGCACACACTGCTGGTTCACCGTCCTGCCACGCCGTTCACGGCGCGCGCGCGGGAAACCGTTCCGCGCGCGCGGATTCGACCCGACGGGCCTGATGAGACCGGGCTGAATGGCATTCACCAGGTCACACAACACCACGCCTGGAGCAGCGCAGCTTACTTCCGGGCCGAGGCAAGAACGGGCTGGAGAGGGTGGAACTTCAGATGCTGAACTGGGGATGTAGAATTTGGCGTTCGTGTTCTTTCATTCTGTGCAGAAAGCTCATAGTCTATCCGCAAATGACACTGGAACGGAGACACTCCCGACAAAGAGTTCTCCCCCTTTGGGGGTGCGGGTTGCCCCTTGAATGCTTCAATCTTCTTGGGCTCTGACGCTGAACCATGTAAGACTGTTCTGAAGATGTGATGATTGTCATGTACAAGTCTGCAAGCAGCTCCCATGACTCCAGTGCATCCTTGCCTGAGGGACTTCGCCAATCGGTTGGTGAAACAACATCTTTTCAAGAAAGGCACGACGAATTGTGCAGATCAGATCCGGTTTCTGATGCACTAGCTGAAGATTGTCCAAACTGAGGTGATCGTACAAGCCTCGAATTTCCACTCGAAAGTATTTAGAAAATGGGAGAAAAACAAAGAGACTCACCTCTTCCCACCCAGACCTCACCTCTTCCCACCCAGACCTCACCTCTTTCCACCCAGACTTCTTCTCCCCGTTGCCCTCCCTTCTTCCCTTCTTCCGGGCCTGACTTCAACCACTCCGCCACGCTCGCATCACCCTTCTGACCTCTGCAAAGCACCACCAAAGGAGCCCTGGCTGGGGATGAACACCCCAAGTGAGGCCACTCCAAGTGAGGCAGGCCACTCCAAGTTGTGACCGTTGCTCAACCCTAAAGCTAAGAGCCTGGCTTCCAGCGATGGCTTCAATCCATTGCACCACATCTTGCCTCAAGCTCAACCCCCGTCTCAGACGGACGGGGACGTCGAGCTCAACTCGTGTGTATTTCTGATGGGAAACTCCAGCGTCATGAGTAGGAGAGTCATGAACATGCTGGCTAAAACCCACTGAAATGGTTCCGAAGTACCTAAAAGACCTCGTGAACAAACTGGTGTAGAGTCAAACGCCAAGTTATAGCTCAAGGTTGAAAATTATGATACTGCACTCTCGTCAATGTAACACGAGCAAGTGAAGCAAGTGCCGACATACTTCTCCCCATCTTTCAGCTCTAAGTTCCGCGCTCGTTGTTGGCACTGCGCTTGGACTTCTGGTCCCATGCGGCTTCCGCTTCTGCTGTGGAATCCGCGACGGTGGCATCATCGTCCATTGAAGCCGACAGCTTTCATGCAAACGTGCGAGAAACACCACAGTTGAAGCTGATCTGAGCTGCAGCTAAGAAAGAAGCTCGGCAGGCCAAATCTCCCCTCTCCTTTTTGACTCTGCTGCTCAAAGGGCTAAGCTGCTGTTATGGGTGGGAAACATCAGCGGCCCAGTGGATTGTTTCTGTCTGTGTTTTCACCATCTGGTTCAACAGCTCCCAAGAAGAGGGATGTTGTGAAACATGTCTGCAGAACAACACGTCAATGTTCAACAACATGTCGTGGAATTCCTACGGTCCTACTTCCACATCCCAAGAGTTCTTTGGCTTGAGATGCAATGGCTTTTTCGAACATCAAATTTTCGCTGCACCAATGAACCACAGTTCTACAAATGAACCACATTCATCTGGCGTTTGGCAACACCAAGTGCTTGGATGTGCTATTTATTGCTTGCAAGAAGGGAGTAGCAGCTCATCAGGTGGAGCTGGTTGGCCAGACTGTGACACAGGAGAGAGTAAATAACCAATTGAGCCTGTCCGAAGCATCAAAAACGCAGTTCCTGTCCATGTCATCCAAGTGCAACGCCAAATATTACATTGTACAATTGTATATTATATTCATTCACATCATTCCTGAACATGAAGATCTTTGAAGGAAGTTTTTTCCGCGTGTTCCCCACTGGTCTGTCTGTCTGTCTGTCTGTCTGCCTGCCTGCCTGCCTGCCTGGCTGCCTGGCTGGCTGGCTGGCTGGCTGGCTGTCTGGCTGGCTGTCTCTCTGTCTGTCTGTCTGTCTCTGTCTGTCTGTCTCTGTCTGTCTGTCTCTGTCTGTCTGTCTCTGTCT
>CAXAMN010002224.1:2047405-2092405 GCA_963970005.1 Durusdinium trenchii
TCTGTAGCCCGCCTCTTCAGGTATGCCACCCCTCTTGCAGTCCTGGCATCCACCCAAAAACAAAATGCAGATGCGTTCGCGTCTCAAACAGAAGAGTTCGAATGTGTCTTTCTTCACTGTAGGATGTTTGCCATGCTGGGAGTGGGTGCCCTCTTCAGTTTTAGTGCCGCATGCTGAAACGCCTCCGTTTGGACGAGTTTTTTGCGATTCGCGGTCCTTTCTCCTGTACCCCGCGAACCCAAAAGCAATTTCAACCCGGTGGTGATTTCTTGCTGCTTCTCAGCCTGATGTTCGCAGCTCCTGACCTCGTAATAACACAAGGTTGCTGCTGCTGCTCCTCCGCGGTGCAACGTCATTCCCAAATGTGCACAAGACCCTGAAGAAGTTGCATTGGTCGGCTGTAAGTAGGCAAGAAACCTTTTGAAAATGCATACCTGCAGTCACAGGGGTGCCTATTGGAGAATAGGGGTGCGCATTATCCACTCACTTAGAGACTAACAACCACCTTGTGACTCCTGGTATGTATGCATATGTTGAGTTCATAGCAGAGGGCTCCTTTCAAACGACGTGTCTTCACTTTTTGTGGGGATGCAAGTCAATCGCTCAAGTCATTCAACTGTGGCTTGGCTCCTGCTTTCAGGCTCCGATTGCTTTCAGCTCGGGTGGCAAGTCCTGGGCGCAGATGCCTGAAGCATCCAGTTGTGTCTTTTGTTTCTTGTGTTCTGCGTGTTTCTAAAGGGCTGGGGACGTGGGCAGGAGTAGCAGGAGGCTTAAGGAAGCCTCAAGTACCCGGGTAAGTAGGAGACCAACAGGAAACGACAGAAAGCTACTAGGCTTGGACGCAGAAGGGCACAGGCTTCATGATTGGAAACTTACAGTAATGGGCGAGTGAAACACAAGCAGAAAGAGAGAGAGAGAGAGAGAGTTAGAGAACGTCCAGGATTTCAGGCTGGTCGGGTAAAAGCTTCCTCTGAGAGAAAAGTCAACGGCATGGCTCGTCTGTTCGACCGTTACGGGCGAACATGCCTGACTATATATTATGTTGTCTATTTTGTTTTATATATATATACAGTATCTTCAAATGATTGAAGCTTTCAAGAGCTTGTGGTTGAAAAACGAGGCCCTGGCTTCCTGGTGAAACAAGTCAGTCAACATCGATCTCCATCCGAACGGTGAACCTGACGCGGCTGTGCCGTGTACTCATCTACTCATCATCTCTTCGACGCAGCTCGTGCGAAGAGAATGATGTCTCCGCAGCTTTGTGGCTGCCACGCTGCCCAAAAGAGTGCCCCGCCTCCCTGTTGCTCAGCATCAGCTATCTTCGGTGCCCACCAACGCGGGGCATGCGAGGCCCCAAACATGGCCGCTGGTTGCTAACGTGGTGTTCCCAAACATCAATGGCCTGTGAGCCAAGGTGGATGCAGAACGCCTTCACAAAATGCAAAAACAATTGGCCAAAAGTGTGCTAACTGAGAAAAAGAAACCTTCTGGTATTGCACCTGATCGTTTGTCTCCTGCTCATGAAAACACCCCCCCCGGAAGCTCGCTTGTGATCGTATGTGATCGTCTGTCATCTGAGCTTGAACCCACCGAAATCGCTTGGTGGAAAGGGCCCAGCACCGGTCTTCAACGACGACCCATGGGAACGGTGACACCGCCGAACCTTCGGTCAGACCGTCGATCGGTCCATGGAGGCGATCAGGTTGCGCCCGATCGCCCCCCACGCTGGTGCACATCGGTCACAGGGCTCCAGCATGCTCGCTGCTTCGCCCCACCGACCCCACAGCGAGGGACCGGTTCCCCCGGTCCCCGGACCGGAACCGTCGTCTGCGCGGCAAGGCGTTCCACGTCCGTCGCCAGAAGCACGTTCCTCCCCAAAAGCTCGGACGGTCGGCCAACCGCCCAGAGGCAGCAGGTGGATGTTTTCGGGGTTTGGCGGGTCACTGCGAGGCGGTTTCGTGCACCGGAAGCAAATTCATTCGGACAAGGATAGGCGAGTTGCCTAGGAAGTCAACTCATCCTCTTTCGCAGACCAACTCCCACGGCCTGCTTCAAAAGCCAAAGACTGTCATGGGAAACTGCTCACCACGAGGCACGAGGCAACAACCCTGCATCGAGGAAGAACTCGGCTGAACGCATTTGAGGCACTAAGTCTGCTCTGTTTCAGATGCGAAGTGTCAGACTAGTTGTCGTGTGTAGTACTCATCAAGGTCTATAAGTGGTCAAGGTGTATTGGTGATTCTTTTCACGTCAGCTTCCCATGAGTCAACACCGCTTCGGCACATGCATCACTCTGCATGGCTCGGACCGCGGCAGCTTGGCTCGCCGCACGCGGAATGCTGTCGTCTCACTCGGCATCGCCCGAAACCCAAAACCCCCGGGTGGGACCGATGCGTTCGTCTCCCAGCTGCGTGGCGCTGGACGGTCGTGTCCGACATCAATCATTTGTCGGCATGGCTCACGTGCAATGTTTCAAGCAGGCCATGTAGCCTTCCGTCATCTTCTCAGATGGGAGACCTCTGTCGAACCAGATGTCGACTGCGGCTCCCGTCGCATGTCTTCCACTAGCAAGATTCAAACAAGAGAAGATCTAGAATCAGTTCCACTCATGCACAAAATGTCTGTCTACTTGTATCATTTTGTATCATGTCTTTTCAAAGTATACGGAGTCTATGATATGATGTTGCATAACATTGGACGTACATGGACGATAGCGATTCAGGTTCATCTTTCCTACCAAGTGAAGGGCGCTTCATCTCGGCTTCTTCGTCGCCGCTTCGCGCCTGGGCTGAACTTGGCCAAAGCCAAGCTCTTCTTCATCCACTCTTCAGCCCACCTCAGACCGGACCAGTAGAACAGCGGTCTCACTTGGTTCACCCTGGTTTCAAGAGAGTTGAACACTTTGTAGAGGTCATTTTGAGTGAACTGCATACAATGTGAGCAAAGTCAAACTTGATGACAAGCAAACTAATGGTAGATCAAAAGAGAATCAAACATTTTGCAGGAGAACGCTTGGCTCTTTTCTCCGGCCGTTTCTGATTTTGAATGGCCAGGTAGCCGATAGTGCTGCAAGCGAAAGAAGTGAGCTCCATTGTTCCTCAGCAAAGGGCACGATGCAGAATGATGATGATAATGATACCCAACCGCAAGTTGCAACTGAGTCTTCCCAGGTGGCGGTGCATACAGAATCCGTGTTTGCCCTTGCCGAACTGCAGAGGTCCTCGGGATTTGCATTAAGCCTGCATCTCTTCAGAGCGAGTGAGTGTTTTGTCCTCATAGGGAGTCCAGAACCTCTCGCCACAATTGTGGGTCCTCTCAATTTTTGTAGGGCTTGGTTCAACCACGGTGGATCTTTAAAGAATAAGGAAGAAACTCGCAGTCCCTGTAGAAACCGAACCCGGCCTGAGAGTCACTTTAGTCTATATGAGCACGTAGCGGAGCTTCGTCATCTCTTACAACCAACCACAGAAAAAGTCATTTGTTGCACATGGCCCCACATGGACACGAAATGCGAAGGTAACTGCCTTCAAATCCTGCTGATTCATGGAACAGAACTGTCGATGGGTCGGCACGACCGTCGGCTCAAGTCGATGGGGCCCGGATGGGGGAGCCCACGACCGTCGGCTCATGTCTTCTCTTTCCTTCAGACCAACGGGACCAAGACGGACCGGTGGGACCAGGTCCTGTTTATTCAGATCGAAATCAACCTACCAGTCTTTGCTTTGGACCAACACCAACATCTTGCAGTCCTCTCTTTTCGCCCCCCAGTTATGCGGGGCAGTGGATCCCTGTTGGCCCCCAGACCATGCAGTTGCTACCAGCCACTGGATCTCATCCTGGCAGCAAGAATCTGAAGTTTGAAACTACCTCAAAAATCTGTCCCACCAAGGAATCGGCAGATGACCTGGACTGCTTGTCTTCTTCAGAGTTTGGAGTGCGAACCTTGCTTCTCCCGCTTCCCTTCGAGATAGTAGATGAACTGCGACCAATCTCCCATTGCTCCTTGGAGTGTCCCATATTCTATCCGATATCTACTTCACGATGATATACGATGCTTCCATGCTACAGCCAACATGTTCTCCCACTTGCTTCCATCGTGACTTCCGGTCCCACACTCTTCCACGTCCACGTCTTCCACACCGTTTTCCAAACGTGTTTTCCACCCCCGGTCCTTGACGCATGGCTTCTCCTTGCTGGAGAACGGTGTTCGAACCGCTGTGTCGGACTGGATGATGACCCGGACAGATGTGCCAATCGATTGGGGTCGCCTTTTGGGAGACTTTGAAGAAGGACGACACGCGGGGGGGGTGGCCAGTGGCGTGAACAGTGGGGAGGAGGGCACGTGAAAGTGAGAAAGTAGTGCACTTCCAGGCTCCGCGCCCATGCTGTTGCGAGCCAGCATCACATGTCATTTCGTGTCAGTGCGTCTGAAGACCAGGCGGTGATTTCTCTCAGGTAGAGAAGCACGAAAAAGATACTGTATGTGTTTGTCTTGCTTGCAACTTGGTCCCTCTTTTCAATCGGAAGTTACTGGAGACTCAAGGGCTGAACGAATCGGCAGCGTGGGGGAGACCGTCTCGCACTGAGCGCCCCCGGCACGTTCATCTGATACATTTACCGACTTGCTCTTTAGCACGTTCAGGATGCCTGGTTCCAAGGCTGCAGTTAAGTCTCCCCAAATTGAGAAGCGGGATTGCTGCAATAAAAAACATGTAGAGTATCTTTTGTGCGCGGAATGAAGAACCAAGAACATCGTGTTCTAGTAGACTTTTGCTTTCTTGGGAATGTGGCGAAAAGGTACTTGCAACTGAGATATCAATGGCAATATCCCACCACTTCCAAAAATATGTAAAAATCTCATACGCAAATGGCAACTGTGGCCTGGTTCATTGTACCAATCGTTCCCATCATTCGAAGGCGCTTCTCAACAAGGCGCGGTGGATCCTCGGAGTATTCACTAAGGATTCGGCCGTCAAAGACCTCCAGGCAGTCGTTGCGGCAGGCATGCAAGGACAAGATCTCGCCTGAAAGGGAAAGTTCGCATGGGGCAAACAGCAAGAACAATACTGGAGGGTATGCAGGTACACTGCATATATCTATCATAGCCCCATCCTGGTCGAATATATGGACAGCTCTGGTGTTCCATCTTCAACCTTCCTTGCCTCAAACATGTGAAGGTTGTTCCCCACAACGTGCCATCCGTGTGTTTCTTGGTATTATCTTAGTCAGAGGCAGAGGCTTGCACCCGACAATGATCCTTCATGGCTTTGCACCAGGCTTGGATCAGAACCGCCCAGAACGCGCGAGTGTCAGGTGCGGTTGCTTCGAGCGGCGATAGGCCGGTAGGATCTGCTCAAAGTCTGGGTCCTCGAACGATTGGCAGCTGGCTTGAAAGCTGCCAATGGGTATGCTGCCCCCCAAACCATGGTTGGCACAAGCAATATGTTTACATATCTATATATATATATTATATATATTAAACCATATTATAACACAGTGTCTGTGATACAAACTGGGTGTTTGGTACGGCTTGCTGAAGATGTATTTGTCTATATGTCTTCAGAACATCAAGCCAAGAAGGGGGGCTGCTCCATGGAGGGAATTGATCATCTGTTTGTCTGACCCTCTCAGTGTCCTTTTTCCACATGTTCTATCGTTCTTGCCATAGCAATTGATGGCAACACTATGTTCTGTTTCGTGGGGCAGAGACCCAATCCCAACAAATCAGCTCTTGCAGATGCTCCAATGGTCGGGCTCAAAATCCACTTGAAGCCTCCACCGATCACGACATGGGTGTGAAGCCTGGAAGCTTCAGAAAATCGATCAGTCTACTGATTGGGCCAGGGGGGGGTCCCCTATTAAAATACAAACCCACATCTGGTGACTCCTTTTTTCGCGTTCCGAGGACCCGCTTCACCCCCGAAGGACGCGGGAAATGGGTCTCCTTCGGTGAGCGAGCAGTGTCACGAGTGAGAAAAGCACTCCAGCAATATAGACTCTTGATTCACAAACCCTCCCTATGAAGAGGCTTAGTCAATACTAAATATGGGGTGGGTGAAATATCATCAAGAGTCTACATTACTGGCACTACAGTCACTGTTCAGTCTCAGTGAGAGTCTCAGGTTCCGGCAGACCCTCCGGTGGATCGGATCAAGTAACTTTGAAGACAATGAATGGCAAGCCTCATGTGACAGGAAAGGACTTCGCCAGTCGCAGATGTTTATTCCGGACACGAGCAAGGATGGATTAGATCATAAACTATTGCGCTAATTTGGTTGACAGAACCATAAGCCAGCTCAAACCAACAGAGGGTTTGGAAGACTGTTTTCCTGTCGTAAGTAAGGGCGACATATAGAAACTGACGAAGTATGTAGATTCAAGCAAATGCTTACATAGGTAATTACAGTGGTTTCAGAGTAGATGGCACAAACCTAAAGATGTCTTTCTGACATCTACTTGGAGACCACTGTAAGTCAACATAAGCCAACCACTACGTGTCTGTCTGTCGACCGCTCACTGTGCGGTCCCCGAGCTTGACCCCGCGCCTTCGGCGGGATTGGGAAGCTGCAATCTTCGACAGCCTCGGACTGCAAAGCCAGATGTTCTGTGATGAATGGAGTCAGATGTTACTTCGCTGAACCTTTTGGGTTGGAAACAGCCGAATATAAAATCCGAAATTGCAGATGAACCGCAACCTTTCAGAAGGAAAGATAAAGATATATCAAGCCCGGATCTCGTTTATGGATTTGATGGATTTGTATGCTTCAGCGAAGCAACATCCTGCAAGACAACACCATGTCGGCATCCACGCTAGCGTTCCAATCCAAAATCATGTCACTCAAGCACCATGAAGTTCCATGAAGTAAGAAATTGGTATTCAAGGCAGCAGCTCAGGCTGGCAGTCCATCTCATTCTAGCGATTCTAGCAGCCATGCTTTGGGCCAAACCTGTCTCTGTACCAAGCAACGCCAGCAGGCACTTTACACTCAATCTCTCCGACGAGGTGGCCTCGCAGCGCAGGGTACTGTATGCAGGTTTGGGTACTGCAGAAAAACATTGCCAACAATAGAGTTGAAACTGGGCCTGAAAACTAGTTTACATGGAGAAAAAAGGCGCGCAATTTTGTTGACCCAAACATGCAACTATACTGGGAACTAGACTTTGTGACGGTTAGTGTGACAAACGAGTTAAACAACCTCACAACCACGGTATGGGGCCTCCCTAATCACCTATGAAGACCTACAAAAAAGTTATTGATATGGACACGTCTCCAACTGAGATCTTTTGTGTACTACTCCCCTCCCTTGCTTCGGGGAGCTCATACCGAACAGTTCAACGATACCGCAACACCGAACGGCCAGCAGTTCAACGATGCCGCCTCGTCAACGAAGCATCTCAACTCTTGCTCTGCCACCTGGGAACACTTGCGTAAGAATTGTATCGAAAGGAACGCCGTCCATCCCCGTCCCATTCAGCATCGCCATGCGCCATGTGTCGCCACGCGTCGCCATGCGTCGGCATCACCTAAAAACCCAGGGTCTCTCTCTCTCTCTCTTTTTCCTGGAAAAATGGGGGGCCCAAACAACGCCGCGCGTTAAGCGCTCGCCGTTCTGCGCCAAAAGCCAAGAGTCCCCCTCAAGACATCGGACCTCAAACTCCAAGAGTACCAGAATCAAGAAGCGCCGCTGACACGAGGCCGCACTCGAGAAGGGCACCTAGGCTGCTGTTCTGCGAGTCGCAGCTAGTACGGGGGGGGGGGCACGGGGGGGCCCTTAACCGGACTGAGGATCGGAGTTTGGTATTTAAGGCATACTCTATCATACTTTATCTATGTTCTAAACCCTGTAAACAACATTAAACAACCATGTACAGTGTTTTGAAAACAGACAAGGCCTACTCCGGCAAAACAAAAACACATGGCATGCTGCACTCGCACTCGCATTGCTTCTCGCATTGCCCGAGTTGAGAAGATGTTTTCACCTCGCACTGGCGTGTTGAGAAGCCCCGCCTCTCCATGAATGCCCTGCTTCTCAAGTTCCCGGGAGCGCTGGCAAAGCCTCCAGCAGATGAGAAAAGCATCTGCAGAGGGGCCTAAATATCCTGGATTGGAGAGGAACAAAGGATCCACAGAGTTGCCAGTCACCAAAGGCATATGGGATATCCTTGAAACAGAATCGCTGCTTAGATTGGTATTCAAAAACCGGCAGGCAACCAAAAATGATCAAAAACCGCAGGTATCGAAAGAGTGAAGGTCTGTGCTTTTGAGCTTCCCCATGACAAACCTTTACAACCGCCATCGCTCCTGAAGAGGAGATGGTTCGCGCCCGCAGACCGTCGGTTTTTCGCCGCAGACGGCGTCCGCAGCGGTCTGGGTTCCGTCTTGTCTCTGGTCTCCGGCTGTGGCGGCACCTGTGAGCCTTCTCCAGCAAGGCCATTGCACCCTTCAGGCTTCCACCATCTTCTTTGGCCTGGAACCGCGCTGCGTGGGCGGCCCGGTTTGGTAGAAAAAAGAGGGAGGAAGGCTTCAATTGTTTCAAGAAGTGAAAGGAGCTGTGGAAGGTGCTAAGATTGCCACCACCAGAGGAGAGATTTGTCACAACTCATAACAATAACAAATGATTGATAACCGGGGGAACTCTATCTTCCAGGAGAACTATGGATGTGTGATCGGTTGCTCTTGGGGCAGGCCCGGGAAGGACGTTTCGACTGCATCGGCGACCATCTCTGTCGCCGAAGGGTTTACCTCCCAAGCACAAGCATTCTTCTGCGATGGTCAAATGGAACCCAAGAATTCAAGCATCCAAAGTATAAGAACATAGAACAAGCCTGTTCATCCATGAAACTCATCAAACATCCCAAATCTTTTGATACAACGGCCCCCACTTCCCCCCCAGTTCTTCGAACGCGCTGAGACCGTGGGCGCTAATTCTCCCGGTCCGTTCCGCACGGCAACCTGCTGCAGCTGCGCTGAAGCATCGCTGATGAGGCACCAAGCACGAGCATCCACAAACTCGCGCGCCCTGGAGTGGCATGACGGGAGTATATAAGTCACATGAACTGCTAATGGATGCTAATGGCATGACTAGAGTGACTAGTGGTATGACTAGAGTGACCGGCTGGTCGTATGGTCTTCCAAAGAAATCGAAGAGTCTTCCAGGATCTTAGGATCATCTCCTCTATACTGCAGTATGGTTTGAGGTTACTTTTCTTTTGACCCACCCCCACCTGTTGCACAGTTCGTAGGGCCAAAAGCGTTGGGGAACCACATGTTGACTTGGAGGATTGGAAGATGATCACAAAAAACGAAGCTTCAATTCATCAACACTCAATAGGGAAGGGAACCACATCTGTTCTGCACCAGCTCTTTCGATTTCACCCCCTGACACGACCCGCCTCGCCGAAGACCTGTCCGGCGCTGGACTCGGTGGCACCGGTGGCGGGGCTTCGCAGCTGGCCAGGAGCTGGTGGCCGGCGGCAAACATGGCGGAGGACCAGGACCACTGACCGCTGCGGCCCAAGGCTTGGCCTTGACCTGACTCCAAGGCCCAACACCACCCGAGCGTCCAGGCCACATGGGGACTTGACATCTTTGGCGTCTGTGCATTCGCCAAGCAAACTGGGATAAGTGGCACTGAGTGGGATTAGTGGGGAATAATGAGGTGTTGCATGGTTTTGGGGTGGGTTCCGTCGTCTGACTCCATGGCTCACCTCTGGCCCGCCGCCATGATTTTGGTGCCCTAATGTTGTTTGGAAGCTTGAAGAAATCCATTTCCCGTGAGAGATGATGCTCTTATTCGTGTTTGCGTTCCATGTTTCGGGGATCAGTTTGACCTCCTACGTCTAGGTCGGAACTCATCACAACCCCCCCCGAGTCCCGAGCCTGTCCGAGCAAACCAAAATGCCTGCTTACTCGCTTATATATGCTTGTATGCCACTCAGGCCACATCTTTGGCAATGGTGAGTTCAGGCCCTTCATCCAAGAACATCCAACCTTTCCCAATCTCAACCCAACAGAATACTTAATACTCGACTGCAGATGTTGCAACTCACACAAATGGGGGCCTGGAGCCCAGCTCACTACATCTACCTTCATGTAGCCCTATATACCCAGCCCATCCCAGCCCATCTCTGACACGAGCAACTCCACGTTCCAAGCGACTCCATGCCACCAGCACCAGCTGCCGAATTGCCCAACTCCCTGCACCACTTCCGGAGCGAAGCTCTGCCATCAAGGGCGCACGACAGGCATCGGCCGCTTGGGACGCCAGTGCCAAAAGCCGCTGGAGCTCCTAGCTGTGAGGAGAACTGTGAGCTCCATGCGACTTACGGTTACAGCTTCCTGAAATCGGATGAGATGCAGGCGCCGTGTTCACGTTCCTTCGATGATGTCAGGGACTGCAACTCCACACACCAGCGGCTTCGCGCGAGCGGGGAAATCGGGCGGCTTCCGCTGCTTGAAGGGCGAAGATCTCAAGTTTCTCGGAAGCGATAGGGAGACACCCCTGGCCCTGGCTGGGTAGATGGGTCAATTTGTCCTTCTTGCATTGGGTCTTTGATGGGTCTCCCTACTCCAATACACACCCATGTCCACCCTGGCATGAACAAGTCAGCATGGCACTTCTCTGACAGATTTGCATAGAATGTATTAGCCTTGCGGAGCTTGGTCGCTCAGCTTTCGGGTGTCCCCTCGACCGGACAACTAGGGCTCAGCCGAGGCCACAGGACGGCTGTCCCGGAATGGCAGCCTCCAAGGACCAGCCAGGTCTGAAGACCAAGCACGTCTCGCCCCCCATTGGAGTCCTCCGACCCGGTCGAAGAACCATCACCGTACCCGGAACACCTCTCCTCGCTGGGCTTCTGGAGCTCTGCAGCCCGGGTGACCAGCTGCGCAGCCACCGTCAGGCCACAGAGGTCCGAGTTCGACCCACTCTCCTGCCATCCGAGGTGCCCGGACGGGAGGCGATCGGCCAAGAAGATGAGTTCGGAACATGCGACGGTCCGGTCCCATGGTCTTGTAAGGCCTTGCACTGACGAATCATTGAGGCACTTGCTTTGATTCCGTGCTTTTCCCGTTGGACTCTTCGAACTGTAGGACCCTCGCCGTCGAGAACAACCCAAACACGCGCGGTGTGGCCGCGGAGCGCAGGACCTCCGGCCTCCTTGGCCGTGCACATCACGAACAGCTCCCATCCGGCCAAGGTCAGCTCCTCCAATCTCGGACGACGCGGGTTCCGCGCTTCGTTCGGTCCACGAGTGATGAGTCAACGCGGAAGGCAGGAGCGAAGGTGCACAGCACCGAGGAAGGGCTGCATCCAAGCCGCAGACCGAAGGCGCGAGGAAACATCCGGTTTTGTGGATTTGTGGTCCAAAGAAAGGAGCGAAATGGTCCAAAGGTTCTTTGAAGCATCGAAAATAGCCTTCTCACATGAAGAAAAGAACCCAAACGCATCCAAACGCATGAATCAAAGCAAACAATATATTGCTTGGGTCTTGGCGCCTATCATTGCTAGTCAATCTCACGGATGCATCTGGCCTCTGAGGGCTGCTTCTGCACTGCCTCTGCCGCCCTCGCAGCTTGGGAACGCCTCGCAGCTTGGGAATCTGCAATGCTACCTTGCCAAAAAGCAACATCTGGAGTCAAACCTGGAGTCAAACTTGGAGTATTACTGTCCACCATTACTGTCCACAACAACTAGCGTGTTCTTTTTTCAGTAGAAGAAAAAAGAACAACTATCGGACCCCTGAGGCCGCATAAGGCCGAGCCCCACACCGTAAGGAGGGCTGCTTGTGCAGCTTCTGCATGCATAGGAAGGCCTGTCGGAAAAAGTAAAAATAAAACTCCACTGCAAGCATCTGCAATCAGATTCAGATGTCCTATGTGTGCTTCTACAGTTCTCACTCAAACCGAAACCTATGTTGTCTTAACAACTTTATTGCCTCGTTTGCCTAGGGAGTTTTGGAGGGTTCACCCATATTGAGACAAACGCGAGCATGTTGATCCAAGTACTTGTAACCAAGTAACCTTCAGAGTGCCGTCCACGTTTGCAATATTCATTGGACTGTGGTCATCACAAACAGTCAGAGGAAGTGGCCGCAAGTCATTTTTGAGGTCGGCTTCTTGGAATACAAGAAGCTACTAGGGGCTCCTGGCCTTACTACTAGGAGCAAGGACGCTACTAGGGGCTTCTGGCCTTACTACTAGGAGCAAGGACGCTACTAGGGGCTCCTGGCCACACTACTAGTAACAAGAAGCTACTAGAATACTAGAACCTGTTTCATATACAGTATACAGATCATTGAATGGGTCGATCAAGGCGGATTCTATGGGAGCCGGGTCGGACCACCCGCGGATGAACACGCCTCTGTAGTCTCATGGCCCGCCTTCTGCGAAAGCACAACAATCAAATCAGCACGGCCTTCACTGTGCTCCACCTGTCCCGCCTTCACTTGCTCGCAGCTCAGTTCCAAGCACAGGAGCTGGGCCTCCGCATCCTCCGACACCTGCACGGCCTCTTCGCCCCGGTGCCCCGGCCAACCCGGTGCCATCGATTCGGCCGACCTTCGGAACGTCGCGCGCGCGCCTGGCGCGCGCACACGAGGGCGCCGTCCAGATCCCCCATCAGCCGGAGGCACTGCCCTGAGGTGTTCGGGAGGAGCGGCCGGTCAGCGACCAAAACCGGGACACGTGGCAGTCAGAACTCCCCAGCGGAACGTGGTGTTCATGGTGAGTTCGAAGGAAAGAGCTGGACATGTTGCAAGCACAAAGGATCAGAGACTGGTGGGATGGATGGACTGAAGATCGCTTTCAACTTGCCCTCTCTGGAGAAGGCGCCTGCAGATACCCAGCAGCCAGCTGCCTCAGCGGCTGCCTGGAGAAGAGTTGTGAGAGATGACCTTGAGAAGGGGTCTGGAGAAAGCACCGGTGCCTCTGGCTTCACGGATAGTAGCTCTGCCTCAATGCAGAGACATGAACAATCATGAACCACTCTTCCTCGGAATTGCCTTGCTGCGCTGGTGATCCTGTGTCTGAGACAATGACAGCTTTCTGCGTCCATCTGGCCTGAGAAACATCACAGCAAACTTCATCCTCTTGCATGGGAGGAAGGGCTCGAATGATCACCAAATCAGCTCCGGTTTAACCCAAAATCACTCACTTCATGTCGGAAGAAGGTGCCGATCTAGCACTTGAGGGCCCTGCAGCATCTGTCTTCCTGCCACTATTCCACAGCTTTGCCGCCAAGGCTGAGAGCAACCTGGGACACAAAGAAATCTCGACAGCACCTTCTTGGAAAAGACCTGGTGACCCACATTGATGATGTGAGATACGCTCAAGTCACAGAAGCATGCTAAGCAAAGTGGTAGTAGGAACTAGAGTAACTAGAGTATGTATGTTGCTGTCCCAGATCTCACTTTGCATCAAGTCCACTTCATGACCAGCTAAGCCCAGACTGGATACCGCTGCAGGGTACCCTGCTGAAGACTAACATGGACCCCACTGGTTTATAGAGGAAAAGAGTCTTTCAGGGTCCATGTGAGAGATTCCAGGAGTGTAAGGCTCTCATGTGGATCAAATCTGCCGAAGTCTCTCCCGCCTGCCAGCCAAAGAGCAAATATCCATCGCCCAAGATGCCTTGGAAGCAGCCAGTGCCTGGCAGATCTAAGAGAAGAACGAACCAAACTCTCGTTTGGAAGGAGTTCCGAGGTGCCAATCGAACTCTCGGAACTTGGTGTTGATATCTTGCAATCAGTTCATACGCTTAGAACTGGGATCACCGAGAGGAACGCCCAAAAATCCGCATCTTCTTCGATCCGATGGTGCTGGCGTTCTGCGCCTTTCCTCTGCATGGTTCCTTTTTTCAGCCAAAATAGAAATCCGATGGTGGTCAGGGGTTAGGGCTTCAACTTATCTATATATGTTAATATATATATATATATCTATATATATGTTAATATATATATATATGTGATCTGAAGGCAGGTCTCCGTCTTCAAGCTTGGTCTCCTGGAGGCAGCTTCTCCAGTCTCCTGGAGCGAAGCGCGAGCACCCTCGTCATGCGCCTCGAAGTCCGGGAGGAGCCTCTGAAGCCCATCAGGTGGAGCCTGGCAGTGTGAAGTCGGCCCAAAAAAGGCTGGTCTTCAAGATCCATCCAAAAGAACTTCCCTCACCCTCCCACTCCCACCCTTTCTTCAGTAAGTGAAACCATTATATAGTTCACTGGGGAAGCCACTGGTTAGTTGGATGTGCTCTTGGCCTTGAAGATTATATACATGATTATGACATGCGAAAGCCTCTCATTTGGCAAATGATGTACTTCTTCCACGTGGCATATGGGAGACCTCAATTTCTTGAATTTGTGGTGTGCTGCATGCATTGTACTGTTGGCGGTGGGTCTCGCTGCTGAGAGACAAGCTCAAGCGAACTTCACCTCACTGCACTCCCTAACCGTCCTAACCCACTAGGCCACAAGCCCAGGCAATTGGAAATTGGGGTTCCACTCTCGGGTTCTCCAGGTTTTCCAGCTGTCCAGTTTCAGCCTCAGTTGGAACCAACGCAGGCCGTTGGACCCCCTGAGGACAGCAGCACACCTGCCGTTCAGCAAGCACCGCCTCTGCCGCCTTGGCTACGACCCTCGTCTTCAGCCCCTTCATGCTGTCTGACCCTTCTCAGGGCAACATGCAGTGTTGAGATGTCAAGTTTACAGTTCATTAAGCTAGATCACCTGGGATATCTATCTATGATATCTACATCAACGATGAAGATGAGGTCGGCTTCTTGAGACTTGAGGCCTAAATTTCATTCAGACTTCACTAGGATCTGCAACGAAAGTCTCAGTCTTCACCAGGATCTGCACAGGTGTTCTCTAAGCTCCCAGCCCTCTGCAGACTGTAGAGAAGCAAGGCTTTACACTTTTCAGGATCACCTTGGTTCGGGAAACGGTCACCAGCACGAGCGCATTCGCTTCTTGTTTTGGCGACCACGAACTCGTTCCTCGTGCCTGGGCACCTTTGCGCTCCCAGAGCTGGCAGCATGGCAGGGTGTTCGAACGGATTGGCCAATCACGAGCATACAGCATACAAATCAAACGCACCGCGGCAGGTTGGAACACAAAACCGCCGCTGGCCACGAAGATCGTGGCAAAAACCTCCAAAGAAGAAAGCGCTCATAAAACTACGGTTGAATGTAGAATCTACAAACCACCAGCTCTAAAGGTGCTTCCTTTAAGACCTTCTGGGCCCTCAAGCTGTGGATATCCTTCCTCGACTTCAAGATCTTGAGGACCTCCTCCACACCAATTCCATGGTCCTCAACTTCCAAGCATGGGCTCATTGATGTGATCCAAAACGGGAAAACCGGAACAGCTCACAGAGCTTGCATTAGCAAAACGGAAGACGCATGTTTCTTCGATCGCAAAAATCCGGCTGGAGATTCACCAGAGGCGGTTTACACCCGGCTTTCTTTCTGCGTGAGTTCCACTGCTCGCGCAGGGGGGCAAATCCAAGGCCCATGCAAGAAAATCCAGGTCCCTCGCGCTCCAAGTTCTATCCATGTCAGCATTGGGACAAAAGCAACCCAAAAGCCCGCCAAGCTGTTGGCGTGCCAAGCCCGCTGTTTACTACTGAATCACATCGCATGCGTTACGCAACTCACCCAGCAAGCGAAGTTCATCTCCCCCTTCGTCGAAATGGTTGGGCCAAGTTGGGGTGCATCAAGACACATGGGACAGTACACTAGAGGCATCAAAGGGCTAGATTTGCAAATCGACAAATTCCTTGAGTGTGAATCATTTGATGTCGTTTGATGTCATTTGCTTCCCGTCCCAAAGTCATTGTGTGTGGACCGAAATCTGCCGAAAATCCGCATCGCAGAAAGCCCGGACAAAAAAACAACAAGTTCTCATGACTTGAGAGTATCCTATGATGGCTCATGGATGTTCATTGATGCTTAGCTTCCAAAAACGCCCCGCTCCGGACGTTTCGCTCCTCGAATGCCTTCCAGAAACTACTAGCACTCTCGGAGTCTTGAAGTCTATGCGAGTCTTGAACATCTAATAACGGGTGATCAATATCAGGCAATATCAGCAGCACCACCTACTACTAGCACTGGATAGCACTGGCACAGAAAGATGAGGCGGCATTTGCATCCTTCCGCAGCTGTCAAGAGACACTGAAGACGGCCACCTGCGGCCTCTCGAGACGCACACAACTTGCCACCTCTTCTCAAGGTGCATTCTTGGTGCCATCCCCGCAATCGGAATACCATGTGTGGCCTTCCGAATGCAAACTATACATCTGGAGTCTTGTCCTGGCCCTCTCTGGAAGCCATCAAGATCTCTGTAGTGTGAGCCAGTCATGCAAACCACAGGGCTCTGAATCGGTCTGATCGTACTCCGTGTTTGATGTTTGATTAATCATTAATATAGTGTGCTTTAGTAGTTCGGTATATGTTAGATGTTTGATGATATTCATCATTATGGTTTGCTAGTGGGAGACTTGGAGGCTTTAGTTTTTATCGGCTTGCATCCTGCTTCGATTCATGTCCCTGGCGCGAGCTGTGCAACTGGCGACTGGTGCTCGGTTCATGGTTCGACGCTTTCTTTGCATCACCGCCCGGTGCTAACAAATCTCGGGCAGGGAAAAACAAACCGATCAACACCACAAAAATATCGTGGAGGGATTGGACTATACAAAGTCCTCAAAAAGGAGGACTTCTCCACCGCTGGCCTGCAAAACGGTGGAGAGAAACCACCGTTTCAGCACGCCGAAATCGACTGACTTAGCGCACCAACGACCCGCGGAGGCTTCTGCCGGACGGGGAATTCTGGTCATCCACCACGCGGCACTTGCTGCGGTTGTGAGGGCATCTGAACGTCCAACGGGAAGGCGCGTAGCACTTGTGTTTGCCATTCTTCTTCTCTTGGACGCACAGGAGGGCCATCTTCTTCCAACCGCCATTCGCAGCAGAACCCTTGTACTGCTTGCAAACCTCACTGCACACGGGCATCTCAACTGTGGTCGTGGTTGTCTCAGACACCTCATCACCATCACACTGCTCACAGCCACTGCAGAAGTCCATCCCACAAAATCGACTCTTGAATCGGTTGGATCGCATAAACCAATGGCAAATGAAAAGGCATTGCCCTGATGCACTTGAGGTAGAGGACGTAGAGGGGAGCTCTGTGGTTGGAGGTACCGTCGGGGCCAGAGTGGTTGTAAGGCTAGTGGTTCCTGTCACTGTGGTCCCGGTGTTAGTCACGGAAACCGTCGTGCCTGTTCCGGTCACAGTTGCCGTGGTCTGGGTGGCTGTGTCAGTCTTGGTGGCGGTCACTGTGGTGCCTGTCACAGTGCGGGTGGCTGTTGCAGACGTTGGTGAAGTCGTCTGGGTCACGGTGGTGGGCATCGTCAAGACTTTAAGGAAGTTCACTGCACTCACATCTGCACCCTGGGCAGAGGCCCCCCATGCCTGGCCATGCAGGTTGCGGTCCACAGCCAGAAATGCGCGTGAATTGGCCCAAACATCAGTGACACCTGTGAAGTCCAGCGTGCTGCAGCTGCCACCATAGGTCTCCTGGCCCCAGCAATGGCCAAGACCCGTGATGGAGTTGATGGCTGCGAAGACCGTGCTGCTGGAGTAGATCTCAAAGCCATCAAGGTTGCCGACCTGACAGTTGCCGCCATAGCCTTCCAAGCCCCAACACTGCGCCACACCACTGCTGTCCAAGGCCAAGAAGGCATAGTCGTTGCTGTAAATCTGCTTCACTGAAGCCCAGTTCACAGCACTGCAGTTTCCGCCCCGTGTGAGATCGCCCCAGCACTGTCCACTGCCAGACTTCCAGGCCAGAAAAGCTGACTGAGTGGAGTAGATCTGCACATCTCCGGAGAAGTCGATGCCACTGCAGTTGCCGCCACTGCCCCCCCAACACTGGCCCAGGCCGGAGTTCTTGTTCAAAGCCACAAAGGCCTTGCCGTTGGTGTGCACCTCCGTGATGCCCGTCAAGGTCACTGAGCTGCAATCGCCTCCATACGCACTGCTGCCCCAGCAGCTGATGGTCCCTGCCGTTCGATCGAAAGCGACAAAGGCGCCAATGGAGGCTATGAGCTCGGTGACTTCACTAAGGCTGCTGCCAGTGAAGGCGGAGGCCTCGCAGTTGCCGCCATAGGAGCTGGAACCCCAGCACTGCAAGGTGTGTGTGGAAGCACTGTAGGCCACATAGGCGTACTTGTTGCTGCTGATCTTCGTCACTTGGCTGAAGTCGATGGCGCCACAGGAGCCACCATACGAGCTATGGCCCCAACAAATGCCTCGTTGTCCGACCGCATCGAAGGCCAAGTAGCTCAAGTCCGTTGAGTGGAGCTCCGTCATGCCGGAAAGGCCTATGGTGCTGCAGTCACCTGACCAATCCAGTCGTTTTCGTGGTTCTCCCTAGATATAATAAAGTAATACTAAACTAAATAACTAGTAGCGATGCACTTGTTACTAGTAGCGATGCCCTTGTTATGGACTTGGGAAATGGGTGAATTCGAAGTAGAAGACTCTTACTTCGGTGACACAAAGGTGGGCAACTTCTTGCCATTTCACTGGGGCAAAGGTGGGCTCGCATCTGGTCTTTTTGAACTTCTACGGTATATATATATATATATGTTCACTTATAAATACAATAGATGCGAATATAGACCCACATAGACCCACCTTATATCTATAGTAGGTTTTTTGTATGTAATATTTGGTTTTGGATTAATGTCTGTCTATTCCCACTTCACCCTACCCTCCAATTACAAATTTAGAGATTCCCTGACCTCCATAGGCAGTATAGCCCCAGCAGCTTCCGCCGGTGCTGGTCAGCACGGCCATCGAGCGAGAGTTGGCCTTCACCTGTCCAAAGGAACAACCTTCATAAACGTTCAATCTCCACTTGACATCGGCGTTCACTGGACTATGTGTGTATATATATATATATACAAAAAGAACACCAAACACACCACCGACCGAGAACAAGTTTACAAGTTTTTGAGGCCAACTCATCTGTGAAATCGACATTTGCCATGAATCACTACATACTCTCAACTCCATTCCCACCTGACGAACTCCGGCAAAGTTGACCCCGCTGCAGTCCCCACCATACTTCACGTCACCCCAACACTCAGCGAGGCCAGTGGCGTGGTTCACCATGGCAAAGGAGAAATCATTGGACACCACCTAGCAGCGTTGCTCAAAACAAACCAATTATATAATAGGGAAAAAAAACAGGAGGCAACGTACACTAACCTCACCTCTCTTCAAGCTGATATATGGGAAGATAGGGAAACTTTTGGCCACTCACCTGAATCTCACTGCCATGGGCTGCGAGGATCAATGTGAAGATCAAGAAGTGTGCCATGTCGCTCGCACGTTCGGGCCACCCAGGACTTTCGGTGCACCAGAAACCACAATGCTTGAGGCCAGGGCTAAGGGCCAAGTATTTCTAAGGTTCTAAGGGATCAAGGTTGGATATGCTAGCTTCGCACGTGAGGGACATCCAAAACCGGCAAAATCATTGGAGATTCGAATGCACCAAAAGTCAAGGGCAATTTCACAGCACTCTGGCTGTTCCTTGGCCCTTCTCTCTGCGTGTTCTTGGAGCTTTCTTTTTCGTCCAAATGCTCGAGCAGTGACAAACACCGTGCACCAAGTTCCATCGCTCACGTCCGAACTGAAGGGTTAGGTCCAAGGGTCCAAGTCGCCATAAATCTATATAAACAACTCTCCAAAACGCACGGCTGGTCCTAGAATTTCTTTCAGAAACTCACGAACGTCGCCAGTTCGCAGGTCTCAAAAACGTTCGTTCTACGAAGTGCAGGTCGGCCCAGCCGAGAGTCAAGAAGTGCATTGCAGCTGGCCAGGCAAAGCTCCAACGTTGCTTCAGACCTTAGTCTTCATCAAAGTTGCTTAATAGAGGTTCGGAGTGCCCAGCTACTCCACTCACTGGATGGGACGAGCCACACCACCCCGTCTTGTGACACCATTTTCAGGAGTCATCGACGACTTCGCCTGTTGTGACGACTCACTTTTGTCCCTCCCACCGAGGCGAAGGCGAGACTACTCAGCTGTGGTTGGCGTGCGGCGATGGTTTCAGAGAGGTTCAGTGACTTGATAGGACCGTAATTTGGGGTACCCAACTGGGATAGTCTAGTTCAGGTCCTTCAACCTCTGTTGGTGGTTTCACAGATCGAAGTAGATCGATTCAGTTTGGGCTTTCGCCCATGCTTCGAAACTGGGCCTTGAGCTGGGTGAATGGAGTGAAACGCCGATTGGTCCAAACAAGAATCTGGAATGGGCGACGTGGTCGAGTGGTGCCGCGGTTCCAAGACTATAAAGAGTGACACAGATTTTTGTGGATCACTGCTGAACGTACACAAACCTGGTACAGTACTGGTACATCCACCTTTGGCCAATCTTCCTGGAAACCTGCCACTGCAATAAAAGCCCAACAATCCGACTAGACCAGACCAGAAGCCCTTTTTTCATCTTCACTGCGCTGGATAGGCTCTATGCAACACATTTGGCTGCCGGGATAGAAAAATCCATGAAAACACACATGGATTCCGGAATCCTCCCTAATTACCCACACTCTCAAACAACCCCGGAAACATCTCTGAGCCATTGTTAAGAACATTCATGGTCAGCAAAATCCTGATCTTCCATCAACTCGTCGATGTTGCCAAGTTTGTGTGAGGGAGGGTCTCAAAAGGAGTTCTTTCTTTGAATCCCAGAGAAGCTCATCCGGAAGAGCTCCGCTGAATTCAACCTCTGCTTCGAGAGGGGCTGAGAAACGCTGCAAGGGACCGCAGCAGATAGCGGGTCATCCTCTTGGCTCCTCATCCACAGAGATAGAAGTGAGGCCATGCCGAAACCGTGCAGGTCAAAGTGACAAATCCCATGTCACGGTAGGTCAACCAACCTTCTCGCTAGCTGCTAGTTCCCACGGGCGCTTCGATCTGCGAGAAAAACGATCACACCAAGAATGACAATTGGATGCGGGGAGCTCGGTGACGGGTTTGGATAGGTTTGGTCGATCATACGGGCGTGGGGTGCACCGTCGTTTTCGGTGAGAGCCATGGGGTTCGGAGCTTCCAACTGCAGGTATAAGGCGTAACTTGCCACGAACCAAACACTCCTGCTCGACGAGGCAAACTTCTGCAAAAGAAACCCCACTTCTTTCGGCCACTTTTGGCTTTCACCGACCTAACCTGCAGCTTCCCGAAGAACCTTTCGCTTCCACCCTGCCTCAAGGGAGGCCCTTGGTAGAGCCTTTGCAAGTAATATGAGGGTGCGACAGCCTCGATGGCGAGTGGGAAAAACGAGTTCCGACGGCACCCACGCTCCACCCAAGCCGCTTGGTAGGAAGAACGAAACCACTCGAGGGGGCCAAACATGCAAAGAATGGAGTACGCGCATCTCGCTTCTCCAAATGGTTGTCATGGTGTCCCTTAAAACTCCGAGAACACTACAAGGTGCAGCGAAACTCATACACCTGTTCCGCTTCGAATATGTAGGCTCCTTCAATGTATCGCTTCCACTTCATCGCTTCCACTGATCGATAACTTTGAACTTGATTGAGCTCATGGAAGTCTTGTAAAGCCCATCTTTTTAACCTTGAATTCTAAAAGAATTGACCCATATTGACCCATATTGACCCATGTGCTGGAAACTCTTTTGCAAAAGTGTCTGTGTGTTGTCTGTCAACTGATGCACTTAAGTCATTGAGCAAAAGAGAGAGGGAAAGAGTGTGGATTATGATTACGGAGCAAGGCAACAGTATCAGACGCCCTGGATGAGGAACAAAGAATCGCCCTGGGGTCTTTCTATGGTATGTGAAGCTAAAAAACACTTGAAAACCCACACAACCAATGCATGAAAATGCCGTTTCAGTCCAAGACTTCTCTCCCTCAAACACACCCACACAACCAAAGTAAGGGAAAACCGAGGAGCAACTTCGGCAGGCCCGGATCCTGGAGAAATACCGCCACCGGGGCATAACGATCGAGTGTTCCTGAAACAATAGATCTTCGGAGTTTTACCGTTTTCTTGGAAATTGAAAACTTGATTGTTCTTCCTCAAAAAAAGTTTTCCTGGAACCGTGTTCTTGAGAAGCAACCTATCCCCGCGAACAATCGATGAGGAACAAATATCTCTCTTGAGAGTCCAAGTGCTGAGTCTCCATCTGGTTCTGTTCTCGAGTCTGGGAATGCTGTTCTCGAGTCCATCTTGAAAGATATGTGTTCTTTCTTGTCCACCATCGGATCTCGAGTCTTTTTGGAGTTGTCCGTCTCGGCCGTCCAGGGTCGTTTCGGGACTGCGCGTGTGCGGGTGGACGGTGGGCAAGAGAGATGAGAAATCTCGCAGCATCTGAAATCACGAAACACACAAATCCGGTTTGTTTGGCATGAAATGGGTGGGGGTCGGAAATGGGAAAGCCTCCCACAAAAAGCAAGACATGAAGTCTTCAGTCCCTGCATCAAGTATAGGTCTCCTGCACCTGGGCCATTCAACCGGTTCTCCGCCCGGTGACCCAGTGGGATCCGTTGGACTCGTTGCGTTTGGTCTCAGACTTAGTTGAAGTAGATGAGAGGACCAGCGGAGTCGGAGCAAGGAACCCTCGGAAGTCGGGCCTGTGGCAAATGTTTGTCGAGAAGCTGAGTGGCTTCAAAGTTGTAAAGAGAAGGTCCCCGTGTGGGAGAGCCCAGGCCGGCCTGGGCCTAGGCCTAGACCAGCAAGGTGCATTGGAAAGAGTTGTTCTTCGACAAGAGGAACGCTTGGTCTTCTTGAATTGGCTACTTGAAGAAGACTCAGCCTTCACCCAGCCAACAACAACAAGAAGCCACTTGCAAAAGTTTCCCAGTTGGCCTATCGGGCATCCACTGTCCAACAGCCAAAGCTCCAAGCTGACACCAGTCAGTATCAGCATCTCATCCAGACTGTCCGTGAAATGTGCAAGAAAAGCATCACTCTTGTCAAATCCACCTAATTCCCAACAACCCCAACAACAGCAACAACAAAAACAAAAACAAATATGTATGACAGATGAGGAGCGCAAAAAGAAACTCCTCTTCCTGTTTGACCCTGGTGCTTCAGTCGGTGCAATGGGACTCCAAGCTTCCAATTCGGTGCTCATTCGGTGCGTCGTTCGGTGCGTCTCGTTCGACCGCGCGCTGCGGAAGCGCTCCCGTGAGATCCATGGAGCTTAACACCTCCGACTCAACACCTCCGACTGGCCTTGTTAGTCCTAACACCACCTCCAAGATATGGCCTGGCCTCCGAAAAGATACATATATAAATAAATTTCCCAGCACAAAACTTTGGAATATAGCTGTCCTATAGCCGCTGGTCCGATACAGTAGGTCCAAAAAGCCTTCTACTCGTGTCCTTCAAAAAGGCCTTCTTCAGCGCCGCCGGCAAGTCGCTGTGGTGCCGATCCTTCAGCGGAATCCTCGGGCGTTCGGCCGAGAGCGGACGGCGCGGAGCTGAGCGAAGCCCAGCGGTCGCGATGTCCACCACTGAAGGAGGAAAAGGGTATTGGTACGATTTGATATGTGTCTTGCATTGCATTGCATATATATATATATATATACTTGAGGCCAAGGGGGGGGCGAAAGCTAGCGCTCCAGAATGGGAAAGTGGAGGGCAGCGAGGTAGGAAAAAACACGGCGCTCTTTTTGGAGGCAGGGGTGAAGAGTCCTTTATATGTGGCTCTTTGCCCGGATCCTCCTGCGAGAGAAGAGAGAGAAGAGAGACGGAAAGACGAGAGACAGAGAGGAGAGAGAGAGAGAGAGGAGAGAGAGATGAGAAAGGAGAGATGAGAGAGATGAGAGAGAGATGAGAGAGAGAGATGAGAGAGAGATGAGAGAGAGATGAGAGAGAGATGAGAGAGAGATGAAAGAGAGATGAGAGAGATGAGAGAGATGAGAGAGATGAGAGAGATGAGAGAGATGAGAGTGAGAGTGAGAGTGAGAGTGAGAGTGAGAGTGAGAGTGAGAGTGAGAGTGAGAGTGAGAGTGAGAGTGAGAGTGAGAGTGAGAGTGAGAGTGAGCGAGTGCGGCCGCAAGATACGCAACGCTAACCGCATGCCAAAGAGGGACGACAGGACGGAGTCGAACTTGCGAAGAGGGAGGAGGGAGGGAGGAAGACAAGGAGGAGGAGAGGGGGGGAGGGGGGGGGGCTTCGACCTGAAAGATCAGGGGTTAGGATTTGCACCCGATCGAAAGAAACCTTGCTATCGCAAGAGTAACTCCAGCTAGCTTCGCTAGCTTTCGTGATATATATATATATATATCTGTATATGTATGATAATATTGGAATCCTTTGTTCGGTAGAAGTGATGAATCCAAATCCATGATTTGCCCCCCCAAACTACACCTCCTCAAGCTGCAAGGCTTTGGGGTTCTGAGTGGGTTTTCGGGTTGTTCTCAGTGGTTTTGGGGTTCAAGGTCAGCATACAAGTGGTTTTGACTCACAGCCATATTATCGTGAGTGGGTCATGGAACCGCACGTGACCGGTATCCGGTAGAAAACCTGGGCCGCTCGGTGCCACAGTGCAGTGCATGCTTGGATCCTTCAGTAAGATCTTTAGGGCATGTTTTTGGATCCTGAAGAGGGCACAGCTCCATGCCTTGCTGCTCCTTTTGTTGAAACCCTAAGGGTTTAAAACCCGAAAAACATGCCTTGTTGATCCTTTTGTTCCATTGGTCTACAAAAATGCATGTTGCGGACTCCAACCAGCGACTGGCTTGGTAGCGACTGACAAAAAATCGCCGTCTCCACCCTCGCCAGGCGGCAAGTTCCAAATCGTGTAGGTTAAGCCGGTATAGTTCATGTCCATCAAGGGGCAATCCCCATAACCTGAGAATGTCAGGCGTGCAAGGACGAGCCTGGAGAGCCTGCATGTTCACCTTACAAGATCTACACAAGAAGATATCAAACAACCCATGTTTGCCCGGCTGGAGGCCTTTTCATTTGGGGGGCCCAGTGGGTGCTGTTCCAAGCCCTTCTGCTTCTCAGCCACCATTTGGCAGCTGTGGCAGTCAAGGAGCCAAACATCCCAAATTCCATCTCTGGGCCGCCCTTCCAATAGCTCCGGGAGAACTCGAAGAAGGAGTAGCCCATGAAGAAGGGATATCGGGAGGATTTGGCCATCCTGGAGCGGAACCAAAGAAGGATTGGACTGCGAACATGGACCAACCAACCAAAAACAAGGCAAGTGAAGTCATATCATGTCGATCCCTTCCATGTTTTCGTGAATCTGTCGTTCTCTTGAAGGAAGCCTTTCGCAGTCCATCTCAGTCGTCGGGTGTCCACACCCCCATCCCTTACTTCGTGCACCATCCGAGGCTCGAGATGGCCGTAGAGAGATCGCGCATCATGTCGCCATGCACGCTGTGATACTCCCCAATGAAGACCTCAGACACGGACACGCAGAGCCTAGAGGCTATGCGGCTCTGCGGCAGACACCGTGGACATGAGACTGAGACGAGTCGGTGAAGAAAAAAAGGGCAGGATGATGCAACAAACCTCCCGCCTGACCAGTACAAAGCTAAACATTCATCAATGATTGAAGAGGAGCTGAGTTCGATTCAATGCAATGCTGATACAAATTCGATGCGACGACCAACATCCAAAAATATCCCAACAACTTGCGATTTTTGGGTGCCTCCCGGCCGCGCCACGAGTAGTCAAGCGACGGGCACTTTCAGCTCGTGAGTCCAAAAACTGCTGTGGACGTACTTGTCCAGCATCATCCGAGCCACCTGACATGGAACACAAGCATTTCAACATGTGTTCATCTTCGCATGCCAAATCACAAGCTTGAAGAGGGCTCCTGAGCCCGCTGAAGTTCTGAACCTCCAATTTGGAGGGGGGGCTTGGAATGCTCCGCCCAACGTTTTTGCGTCCTTTCGTTCCGTCGTTGCCGAGTCAATGACTGCACTAAATGCGAACAAAACATATCCCAAATCGTCACCCTCCATATCCACCTCCTCTGCTTTGTTGGCGGTGTTGAAGCTGTGGACAAATCTCTCTCTGAAGGCCTCGCCGGCGGAGCTGGGGATGCCCCGAACCCAGAAACACCTGGACAAGCTCCACCCAGTGGAAGCTCCACATGTTGGGGGGACATAGAAACAAGGAACTGGAGAAAACCGCCCAACTCGGGTGTGGGGCATGGCCAAATTCGATCAACCCACAGCCGCCGGGTCAAACTAAATGTACACTCTTGATGAATAACCGCGGTTGTTCAATCCAAATCGGGTGGGTGAAATATAGTCAAGAGTCTTCAAGGACGATAAGGCAGACTATATTTCAGTCAGACTATATTTCACTCACAGTCTGCCTTATTTGACCTGAAATATTTCCGTCAAGGACGATGCAAATCCCACAACGTCGACTGTTTTTCACGCCCAAAGGCTCCACCCTCCGCCCTCGCTGAAGCGACACTCACGCGGCACCTTCACCAAGTCATTCTTGGGCTTGTAGTTGATGGGAGGTCGATCAGTTCCCTGTTGCAAGCACTTCCAAAACCTGGCGAGTTAGCGAAAGCGTGGCTCACTTGGAGATGTGCCAGGAAGATCTGCAAGAAACCCAGCTTGGGATTTAGCCCAGAAACCCAGCTTGGGTTGGAAGGTCAACGGGTTTGGGAGAGGTTTGAAGCTGAAGACGACCCTCCCAAGGCTTGGAGGTCGCCAACCATCCGAGTCGTTCCTGTCGTATCCTGTCGTATCTTGTCAGCTTGCAAGGATGGGCATCCGCAGTTTGCCTCCGGATGTTCTTGTCGCAACCGGATGGGGTCAAATCGACCAGTCAGATCACCAGCTTAGCTGCCGTTTGGATCCAAGGAACATCGGCACTGTAGATCCGCATCGTCTGAATGAAGTGGAAGACAATTATAGATTGACAAACAATTATACCAGCAAAGACCCCAAACAGTTTCAAAACGATTCGTAGAAGGACCAATATTTGTCAACCAGTAAACTGTTTGGGGAAAAAAATGTAAATCGCTTGCAGTTCATCGTGGCTGACGTGCAGTTACACCACCTGTTTGGTGTTCGGATGTAAAATGTCCTCGGCAATGCCATCCACATCCGTGATGATTTCAGGGGGTGTAAGTCTAAGACCACCAGGCGTTTTTCAGCACATCCCGATCCCCTGTTTCTCTACAAAATCTCTTGGGAAAAATCGGAGATTCATGAGATATCATGAGATCAAGAAACAAACATGGACACAGGCTTTAGGCCCTCCAAAAAGAAAGAAGTATATAATAATAACAGCCGAAATCGAAGCACGAGCATGTGGTTTGAAGTACAGCATGAGTTCACTCTGTATACATCTGAAGCCCTTTTTTGTATGCTGAAAAGAAGAAGGCGGCAGATTAGCAGCCGTGTGGGTTATGAGCCCAAGGACACGCTAAAGAGCGCGTCTTTTTTGGGTTCAGGTGACGCCATGTCGGAAGGTGCGACCTCAGAGCGCACACCGGAGTCTGGCGGCTTGCGAGCCATTGAAGATGCAGGCCCTGCTGATGGGGTCATGGCCCTTCCTGCTGGGCCGCCAGTGGTGCTTGGTCCAGAGAACTGGAATCCTTTTTGGTCGGAATCGGTTCGTGACGAGGCTGTGCTGAGAGCCATCCGTCCTGCCGATTTGCCGCAGGAGTCTCTCGAATTGCAGCCGGTTGAGGTTCCTCAATGCAAAATAGTCCCCCTCGTGAAGAGACTATGAAGGCCTTCATCCAGGGCTTGGTTGCTGAGAATGCTAGGCTCTGGTCGGAGCGCGATTCGTGGAGAGGAGCTGCTGCGACTGGAAATTGGCCCACGCAGGGAGTTCCTTGTTTTGGCCAACCTCCGTGGCAGGTGAATGCGATGGGTGGTGCGCCTCGTTCGGAGAAGGGCATGTGGGGCTCCATGTTCGAAAGGGCCATCCTTGGGGCGTCTGGTCACTCCAACGACAAGGGCTTGTTGGGACCACTGGGCCTAGGAGATCGTTCGCATCAACCAGTTTTTGGGGGTCTTCAACATGATTCGGGAGGTCCTCTTTGGCAAGGTTTTGATCCTCGAACCAGTTTGATGGAAGTGTTCAATCGTGTTTCTTCGGCTGCCGCAGGAGAGATGGTGCAATCGCTCCTTCCTGGAATGCTGGGGCAATCCAAGGGGTCGGCGAAGCAGGTTGGGCACGTGTCCTCTGATGGTCGGGCGTGGAGCGCGACTGGGCCACGGGACTATGAGGCCGTGGGTTTCCAGGGTGGCACACCTAGTGGAGGTCGAGGTTCAGGACAAGAACATGGGCAGAGGGAAGGAAAGACGGTTCCTTCGCAGGAGGTGGGGACTCAAGATACCCTCTCACAACCACAGGATGCACAATCAAGCCAACGAACCGGTGAGGTTTCTGGGGCTAACATGGGTGGTGGAGGCAGTTTCCCTGGGCATGGAGTTCATGGGTCTGGTCTACTTGGTGGCGGTCCTCCTGGCCCCGGTGGTAATGGAGGTGGTCATCCTGCTCATGCTCCTCCTGGAGGGTGTCCTCCTGGCGGGTATGGAGGTGGTCCCCCTGATGGTCAAAGAGGTGGGCATGGTGGATTTCCTGGCGGTGGGCCTGGCTCACAACAATTGGCCCATTTTTGAGGGACATGAGCTCCAGCTCTTCCATGTGGTGGGATGAGGTGCTGCGGGTTGCGGGGGCTCTCTACAGAGTATGGCTCAATTCAGAGCCAATGGAGAGGTTGAGATTGAACCCAGTGACCCCTCCAGAATTTCAACGTCCTCCATGGTTGAGAAGAGAATTGAACAGCGAGGATCAGTGGCACTGTTGAAGGCCATCCCGGAGTCCATCCGCTCGGAGCTTGTGTCGCAACGGGAGGTGAATTCAGTCAGCATCATCTTCAAGGTGCTGAGGGTGTATCAGCCCGGTGGACTGGGCGAGAGAACCACCTTGCTGAAACAGTTGGTGGATCAACGTGTCCCATCATCTTTGGGGGAATGGCTGACTTCGTTGCGGGCCTGGCGACGTTGGCTTACGAGGGTGCAAGAGCTTGGTATCCAGCCTCCTGATCCAGTTCTTCTTTTGGCTACCTTGGACAGGTATTCAGCTGGTTTGGCAACGCATTCTTCGCAAGTTGCTTTTCGCCTGCAGGTCACCCGTGCTGCTCTCCGCATTGACGTGGCGCCCACGGAGAATGGGATTCAGCAGTTCTCGGAGTCGCTTTTGGCGGAGGGGGAAGCGGTGTTTCATGGAAGTGCTTCAGCTCCGCTCAAGGACACGGTGAAGGTCCGAGCAATTGGTGCTGATGGTGGCGCTCCGAAAGAGGATGGGGGCAAACCCAAGGACATCAAGGACAAGAACCGCGATGGCCCTGAGGCCAAAGATGGCGGCTCATCCAAGGACAACAAGAAACTCAAGCCGGACGCAAAGAATGCCAAGGGTGAGGGGAAACAGGCCAGTTCTGATCGACCCGTCTGCCGATACTTTCTGTCGGATGCTGGTTGCAAGAAGGGTCAAAAGTGCTCCTTTCCGCATGAGTGGAAGGGTGTCTCGAAGCAGGGACGCTGTTGGAGCTGCGGGTCCACGCAGCATATGAAGCCGGATTGTCCAGTCAAGGATGTTCCGAAGGTGAAGAAGGAGGTGATGGAGAGTGTCAAGACCAAGGAGGGCTCCATGAAGAGTGATGAGGCGGTTCCTTCCAGTTCGGTGGATTCCGCGGGCTCCATGTTCAATCCTCCATCTATTCAGCCTTCGGAGGACTTGGTGAAGGAAGCGGTGCAGCTCCTCAAGTCACTGCGTCCCTCGGTGAAGATGTTGGGGGTGAGGTCAGTCACTCCAGCTGGAGGTCATTGCCGAGCTCTTTTGGATGGTGGCGCAACGCATGTTCTTAGGCCGGCTCGCTCCAAGTCTGAGTATGACAAGGCGACCCCAATCAAAGTGGAGTTGGCAGCGGGTGTCACCACATTGAGACAGGTTGAGGCCACAGGGACTCTGATCACTGACTTTGACACCCAGACGATTGTTCCATTGGGCAAGGTGGTGAGGCTTGGCTATCGGGTCAGCTGGGAAGGTGACTCCTTTCAGCTGTGGGACACTTCTGGCAAGAAGATTGAGGTGATCCTTGAATCAGGCTGCCCCACCGTAGAACTTGCTCTGGCTCATCAACTCATCGAGCAGCTGGAGAACCATGAGGCAGAGATGTCGCGACGGGTGTCGGCTCTCAAGGCTGGTAATCCCGGTGATTTGGCACCGAACGTCTGGAAGTGGCTTCGTGATCTAAGGGAAATGTGGCCGGAAGTCCCTGACGAGCTTGTGGCAAGGGTGATTCCAACTGGAAAATGGTCAGGAGATCATGCGCCGTTGAACCGCCGCCAAAGACAACGAATCTTATCGAGCTCTTCGGTGGTCCTTCATCTGTTTTCCGGTCCGGATCAGTCGTGGTGGAGGAAGCGGCTCGAGACCAACACGAGGACGGTGGTGTGCATTGGCAAGTCCGTCGATTCTGCTCAGGACTTACTGTCCGATCAATTGGCTAGCTTCTTGGCGGAGGTATGTGAGAAAGGTGTAGTTGATGTGGTGCTTGGGGGGCCACCGTGCAGGACGGTATCAAAGCTCCGATTTCGAAGACCAGGACCACCACCTCTCCGTGCTCGAAGTGGTCCTGAACGCTTTGCACTGGATGGTCTTTCCGATGCTATGAGGGAATTGGCCTGGAGCGATGCAGTCCTTTGGTTGCGCCAGCTGTGGTTGTACACCTTGGCTGCTTCGGCACGCCAGCGTAAAGTTCTCTTTCTCAAGGAGCATCCAAGAGATCCACAAGAGTACAAGGCTCCCTCCGATCCCGTGGACTACCCCAGCTTCTATGTCTGGCCCGAATGGGAGGTCTTCAGAGCGCGTTTTGAGCTTGTTGAGATTCGACTAGACTTGGGAGCACTTGGACACGATAGAAAGAAACCCACAACCTTGGGCACCAACATCGCTTCGCTGGCATGGCTTGATGGTTTGATCGATCGTCGTCCTCGTGACCATCTTCCGAGCGCAGAAGCATCACTCCAAGATCGCACTAAGCAGAGTCGAGGGTGGGCTGCATGGCCGGAGCGCTTTAAGGAGGAGATCACCTAGGGAATAGTTTTGGAGCTTGATGGTCAAATGGGCAACCCTGAGGTTGAGAATCACCCTGCCATCACCAAGATGTCAGCTGAGCAGTGGAGGACCCATGTACTTTGTGATCACATCCCGTTCTCGAGGGAGTGTACTACATGCTTGAAGGGGGCTGGCAAAAGCCGTCAGCACCGCAAAGTGCCTCATCCGGATGCCATGACCCTTAGCTTGGACGTGTGTGGACCTTTCAGGCAGGGTGAAGACTATCGCAAAAAGTCCCGCTACTTCCTTGTCGGTGTCTATGCAATTCCGGTGAGACATACTGCTGCGGAGATTGCCCTCTTCTTCAGAGCATGGTTGAGGCTTTGGCTCAGGAGGAGTCTCCTGATGATGAGCCAGCTGAAGAACCTCTTCTACCAGAAGTCCAAGTTGAAGAGGTGGAGATCAAGGAGGGAGATCCCAACCCTCACATCTCGACAGGGGCCTGAAATGAAGTCTGCTCTGGCGCGCATGGTGGCACGCTTGAAGTATCTGGGTATGGAGGTAAGGCGCATCCACAGCGATGGAGCGGCGGAAATGCTGGGCACCCGGAGATGGTGTGAGGAGCGGGGCATCTATAGGACCTTCACCAGCGGTAGTGACTGGAAGGCGAACGGCCGGGCGGAGGCGGAGGTCGGGGTGATCCGAAGATCCATCAACACTCTCATCAGGTCGTCAGGTGAAGGAGAAGATCTATGGCCTCTCATGGCGAAGCATGTGGGTGAGCGCCGTGGTAGACAGCAGCTGAGGGCGTTGGAAGGCCACTGGAGGTTGAGAAAGAGGCAGGGAGTTGTCCGAGGTCCAGATCCGGAAATGAGCCTCACGAGTGGGGGGCATGTGGTCGAGATCGAGCCGGGCAAGTACGTGAGAACTGATGATCTGGTCCAGGCCGAAGATCCTCCTTCGCTCAAGGATATCATCGAGGTCAAGGAGCGCTCAGACCCAGCCAGTATCTTGGATGGGACGGTGAAGCCATCCCGACGACTTTCTGAGGATTCTTCTCTCTCGGTTCATGAACTACAAGCACGTCTTCTTCGGGGACAAGCTTGGGCAAATGAAGAATTCAGTCGAATGGAGACTCAGGTGGCTGAAGATGGCGGCTTTGTCGCGCAGATCTATGATCTCGACCAGGAGAACCTCAAGATTGAATCCATGGTCTTGGCCGGGACTATGTCTTGCAAGCGGCTCCCTGCTGAGGCCGTTCAGGTGGCAGGGGAGGAGGAAGAAGTCTTTCTGCAGACCCGAACTGTGAGCCTCAATGAAGTGAGAAGGTCCCTCCCTTTGTGGATTCCTTCTTTAAAGACGGAGATTGACAACTTTGACAACAACCAAGCCATCCAGCGGATCACAGAAGCTCAAACGCACGCAATTCTTGAGGAGGCGGAGAAGAAGGGGGAACGTGCGGAGCTCATCCCGGGCATGGGGGTATTCACCAGGAAAGCCGGCGATGGTCGTAGACGCTCTCGCATTGTTTGCTGTGGGAACTACATGGAAGCGCGGGCCGGTGATGAGGTCTACGCTTCCGGCGCAGACTCCCCTCAACTCCGAGCAGTCCTTCGCTTGGCAGCACTTCAGCAGTGGGATTGTCTCTCTCTGGATGTGAAGTCTGCTTTCTTGCTTGCGCCCAAAGCTCAGGGGGAGACCGTGATCGTTAAACCTCCCCGCATCCTTGAAGAAGCTGGGTTGGCACAGCCAGGGGAGCACTGGCTCATCACCTCAGCAATGTATGGGTTGGTCACCTCTCCAAAAGATTGGAGCTCTTTCCGCGACACGGAGTTGCAGAAGATGATTGGTTCCTATGAGATCGAGGAGGAGGGTGGCAAGGTCTGGGGGAGTAGAAAGTTCTCCTTTCGTCCAATGGAGGACCCAAATCTGTGGGCCATTCAAGAACTTCTGCCAAGCAATGGTGAAGGTGAAAAGAGATGGGGACAGGTTCTAGGCCACATGATTGTGTATGTCGATGACATCCTCATGGTGGGCTCCAGGAAGATTATGGAAGCAGCCTCTCAGACTGTGCAAAAATCCTGGTCAACCTCTCCGCCCGAGTTTGCCGAGATCAATGGTTCCTCAATGAGGTTTTTGGGCATGGAGATTCAGAGGCTTGAGGACGGCTCTTACTTCCTGCACCAGGGTTCCTATGTTCGAGAGGTCATTGACCGTCATCCTGGGGGAGTCTCCACATCCTTCATCAAGGTTCCGGAGGAGAGGGGGGAGGATGAACCCGCTTCTCTCCCGAAGGTGAAAGAAGCCCAGAAGATCACTGGTGAGCTGCTTTGGCTATCGGGGAAAACCCGACCAGACATTGCGTGGGCAGTCATGCGAATGGCACAAACTGCCGTGAAGAAGCCTCGCTGGGCAGTGGAACTTGGAGAGGCGGTCGTGGCCTACTTGAGGCAATCTATGAACTTTGGCTTGCACTACTCCACCGAGGTCCCAGTGGATTCAGCATCGGAGCTGCAGCGCAAGAGGCCAAGACTGTCCAGCACAGTTGAAGTTTTGGTTGACGCATCGTTTGGGCCAAGTGATAGCCACAGCATCACGGGCATTGTGGTGCTCTTTGCCGGGGCACCGATTCAATGGGAAAGTCACAAACAGACTTTGATGTCGTTGTCCACCGCTGAAGCAGAGCTGACAGCTCTGGTTGAAGGTCTTCAAGCTGGTCGGTCTGTCAAGGCCCTGGTGTCGCTGGTGACTGATGGAGTACAGTTGGAGCTCTTCAATGACAATCGGGCAGCGATCATTCTGGCGTCGGGGGCAGGTGGAGGCTGGAGGACTAGACATCTGAGAATCAGAGCGGGCACACTAGCTGAGGCGATTCGGCTGAAGGAGGTGACCCTTGATCACAGGCCAGGCTCACATCTTTGGGCAGATGCACTGACGAAGGCTCTACCTGCTCAATCTCTTGCTCGCTTCTGTGAAGGAGTGGGGTTGCGAGATCCTACCACGACGACCGAGGTGCCATTCAGGGCTATTGCAAACCGAGCTCCTGAGGTCATCAAGATTGTCAAGTCTGTTTCTTTGCTTGCAGCTGGTGCCTCTTTGCTTCCGGTCTCTCAGGCAACGGAAACTTGTGAAGCTTCGCCTCAGCCTGAAGCCTCTGGAGGTGGTTTATGGAGTGACTCGGCGTGGTTGGTATTCTTAGCTGGCTTGGTCTGTCTCCTCCATGTCATCAAGGATGTGGGGTGGGGTGTTGCCAAAAGGCTTCTGTCAAAGGAGGAGGTCTTGAAGGTGAAGATTCTTGATGATCAGGCCACTATGCCAGTCCGGGGAACCACAGAGGCGGCGGGCTGGGATTTGGCATCGGCGGTGGCACTGGATATTCCTCCAGGAGAACGCAAATTGGTTCCTCTTGGCATCGCTCTGGAGCTACCAACCGGGTGCTATGGTCGGATTGCCTCCAGGAGTTCATTTGCCGCTAGAGGAATAGATGTGGCCGGAGGGGTGATTGATCCAGATTTTCGAGGTGAGGTGAAAGTCATCTTGATGAACAATAGTTCAGAGGTCCTCTCCATCAACCCAGGTGATCGTGTGGGTCAGTTGATCCTGGAGAAGTTCACCAAAGTGGGTATTGCACAGTCGACTTCCCTGATTCCTACAAGTCGCGGAGAAGCTGGCTTTGAAAGCACCGAGTGGCCGTAAGGCATGTGAGAAGTGAAACCTGTTCCATGGCGGACAGCCGTGAGGAAGAATTCTCTGGGGGACTTCGTGAAGGTGATCGAGGGGGAAGTGCTATGTCAGAGCTGCCTCCACCTCCAACCCACGTCTTCTTCGATGGGATCTTTTGGGCACGAGAAGGTGCACCTATGGAACAGTTCCTGTCGCGATCGAAGACCCAGGAGCTGGCCAGTTACAGCTGGATGTTTCCAACAGCTTTGATCCAAGAGCTTCAAAATCCATCCGCTCGAGGATCGATCATGACCTTCGATCAGGAGGTCTCCAATGGCATGCTGGCGGTGCAGATGCACCGTCATGACACGTGGCGCAAAAAGCTCTTTGACACCGAAGTCTCTGCTCCACCACCGAGTGATGGCATTTCTGCAGGGGTTGTCACCATTGGGGTCTTTGAAAGTGGAGGAACCTTCGTTCGTGTCGACAATCGGCGCGGAAGCAGGGCGATGTGCTATCTCCGGGGCCAATGGAAGGGAGTGAGCCTTTTCTTTTCTTTGCGCCCAGCTTCAACAAGAGCTCGTTGAGCACCAAGCTCGAAGAGGGTGGGAGTCTGAGAGTGCTGTTGTTTCGCAGGCTTCATTTTCCTTAGGGCCACCTGCATTCGAAACGGGGAATGCTGGTTTGTGGCCGTGCAATCTGAGCCTTGCTTTTTAGAACACCTCTTGGTTTTTGGCGAAGTCACCCGAACCACACACAGAGGGCTTGAGTCGTTCTTTTGAGATGCTCCGTGCTGCTCGATCCGAAGGTCACAAGTGGACTTGCGAGGGGAGAGCCGAAATCGAAGCACGAGCATGTGGTTTGAAGTACAGCATGAGTTCACTCTGTATACATCTGAAGCCCTGTTTTGTATGCTGAAAAGAAGAAGGCGGCAGATTAGCAGCCGTGTGATAACAATAAAGAAACAAATAACAGTAAGAGTAATAAGTTGTATCGTTAATTTAAGAAAAAAATTAGATAAGCATCATAACCTGTCTGTTGTCATCTTAAGGAGGCAGGTTCTAAGTGTGATGCTGCATCAAGGCGTGGACTATTAGACTGTAGCTGGTTTGTCATAGCTGCAATGATAGCCTATAGTAACTATGTAGATGGAAGCTTCAAGGGTTGCCCAGGATTGAATCATCAGCGTTCAATGCATGCTGAGCTTTTCATCAAGAAGCATCATAACCTCTGTTGTCATTTTAAGGAGGCAGGTTCTAAGTGTGATGCTGCACCAAGGCCACTGTGAATCTAAAGAATGTCAATATCATGATATTTGGTCATTGACGTTCATTGTCTACCAGGTTCTAAGTGTGCGTTTTGGCATAAGCACCAAAAGGTTCTAAGTGCCAGATTTCCAGAGGTTCTAAGTGTCAGATTTCCAGAGGTTCTAAGTGTGGGATTTTTGATTGGAAAAAACTTAGGGTTCTAAGTCAGTGTCCGTAGCTATATATATATATATACACATGTTTTTCCAGATCTCAAACGCTCCTGAACTCTCTGAACTGCGACTGTTCCAAACTCTTGGATGCCCCTCTGAGCCCCCGGGCTCTTCCATCTGTCCCAAAGCAGGTGCGTTGGGGTGTACCTGTGACTCACACCAATGGTCACACACCAATGCAGTTCAAGTGTTTTGAAAAAATATCACGGTTCTCTGTCAAAGTGCGAATCTGTCAATGTGCGAATCATCCTGGCTGTGAAGGATTGTGGAGCTCTTGAGAATGCTAATGCTACACAATCCTGTCTGTCGTTGCTTTCCGTTCGGAAACTCCAAAGCACCGGAATTGCCCTCGCCCCAACAAATGAAACATCGCCCCAGTCTTCTCAAGTTTGAACCCTGACTGGGGAGTGTAATGGTATGTAACCACACAACAAAGGTCACTATAAAAGTACCGAGCTGCTCTTCCAAGATCATTCAAAGAGTTGACCATATGTCGCAGTCAAAAAAATAGCAAACAAATGGAAACAAGAAAAGTCTACGTATTCACACCATTGACTCAAGTGGCTGTGAGAAGTCTTAAGCTCCTGGCCTGCGCATCGGGAAAGAGGGCAAATGACCACGTGATTGTGAGCGCAATCGGGTTTCCAGTGACTCCCACATCTTTTTCCTCGGCACGACCAACTCCACCCAATCTTTTGCACATCCATTCCCTTTAGCTTTTTGACATAATGGTATTGCAAGCGTATCCCACCATCTGGCCACCAGACCTGTATCTTAAAGGTCGGGCTATCTCAGTGACAATCTGAAGCCAGCAAAGCGGTGCCCTGCGATTCAGCCCCCCGATGACATTGGGGGTTTCCTGGTGTGGATTCACCGGGGGGCTGAGACGATTCGTCTCCTTTTAGCTTCCACATTTCTCCGGAAGGCATTGAAGGACATCAGGCCACCGGGTGGCCCCAACAGTAGAGAAAGAGCCCCCTTAAATCCTCTAACCTCATCACTCCGCCCATTCAAGATGCCCAATTCACTTTCCCTCTTCACTCCGCAACCACCAACCACCTCCGCGCTTCCCACCCGCGCCGAGCCGCCGCTTGGAGGATGGCGTCGAAGACCGAGGCCATGGCCCGGCAGGTCAACGAGCGCGGATGCACCTGGTGCGACCCGAAAGGTCCGACCCGGGAGGAACGGCCGTGGTTCATTCGGCCCGGAGGGGGGTTGAAAGACGGATGTGTGGTGAGTGGGCCCAAAGAGGGTGTTTTCTTGACGGAGGCGCGGTGTTGCGGTAAAGGGAGCTGGTGTCAGCTTGCACAGCTGGCCTCACTTTCTCCATCTCCTGATCTTCGGAAGTCTCCCTTGAAACTAATAGCGATGGCCTCCAATCTACTAGCGATGGCCTCCCACGCCCACAGCTCCCAGGCCACCTTGAGGTCCGGTTCATTCGCCAAGATCAACGCCTTGAGCGCCGGATGGTAACCTCGGGCGTGGCAGAAAAATCGACTCTCCGGTGGCTCCGGGCGCCTCGGAATGGTCGTCGTTTCGAGTTCGGCCGAGGAAGGAGAGTGGAGGCAAGGAGAAGGAGACCTGGGATCACAATGAGGGGGCAGCGTCTTTGAGGAGAGACGGCGTCTTCGTTTTGAGGAGGCGTTGTAGCTACTTTTCTTTGGCCTTGGTGCTGAACCAAACATCATGTCTCAACAACTTGTACGTGATCTTTAACCCAAGCAGGTAGGCTTGTCTCTTCTGAAAAGCGGGAGGGCTTTATGATCCATGGTCAGCCTCTCACAGCTTGAAGCCATTCATGGCGAAGCAAGTCACGCTTAAAGTCGTCGATAGCAAATCCCATCAGCAAGTTTTTGTGGTAAAAGAAATATGCCTCATCGAAGCAGTACCTCAGTTCCAGCAACATGACCGATGGTTCAGTACCTATTCGATGATGGCTGAAAGTTCCACCAAAAACTTCACAGCTGGGGCGTGGTCCAATCGTTGATCAAGCAGTTGTCGGGACCCTGAGTGAAGCCAAAGTCGCTCATTCCTGGGCAAGAAAGGTGCAATTTGGCTCCACAAGGCAAATCCGTTGCCCAAACATGTGACATTGCTGCTGGACATGGCGCATCAGATTCTCCCATGCAAATCTCAGAAAAATGTCTGTGTTCTTCTGTGGTCCCCGCAACGCCTTGCCATTTCATGTGATTCATCAACATCTGTGTTGAAAGAGAAGCAAGCAGGTTCCAACCCGTGATACCTCATATGTGCATCGCTCTCTTGTCAACCATGCCGCCATGCCCTGTGCAGCGCAGTGTCTATCTGCATGTTTGATGTGCAAAACCATTTGGAAAGGAAAGAAATTTTAAACGTTCCTAAACCACCAGCCATGGTCCAAAAAAACCACGGCCAGCAAGTGTCCTGCAATGACGTCGATCCCCTTCTTGTACGCGAGGTCCAAGAATGACCGATGGCTGGTATTGGCATCATTACCTCGCCGCGGTGGAAAGTCGCGAGTTTCGCGGGTTGCGATGGACTCCCCACCTACATAAAAGTGCATCGAATCTTCTCTTGGAAAACCTGTCAACCTATTGCAGCAGGGTGGACTGTCCTTCAACGGAGATAGGTGAAAAAGAACTGAACAAGGCCCATTGCCTAAGGAGCAAAGGGTTACAGGTGGAAATCAGAATCTTCCAAAAGTCTAGTCTAGACGCATCATCACGCATCAAAAACATAGATGGCGCTAAAAAAGAAAGGATGGCCTAAGTGTGGAAAGATCACCTGGCCTCACCTGTGCGTTTCTCCATCCTCAATTTTTCGAACAACTCTTACGGTGCCGAGGTACCATACATACGGATCGTGTTGCCTCCCATATCCTTGATCAGCTGCAAGTCCCCTCGACCCCAATCCGCCCACATCGCCCCAGTGATATCGGCCATGAAGTCGTCGTTGTTGAGCGGTGACCCAGGCTTCTTCACAGGCGCTGGCCCATAGGAGACGCCTCAACCAAAGTATGACCCAAACAAGTCGGCTCAAGTATCTTACTGACTGCCTGCAACGAAAGTAGGTGATGGCTGCTGCTGGACAGCAAGAGCTGATTACAGACAGCCCGCCGGGCTCCCTTCAGTGTCCTTTATTATTGAGCTGTTCCGGGTCCCCCCTCCGACAGTCGCAAACTCTGAAGACCATAGAGAACACGCTTATGGGGGGGCTGGCGTCCACAGACTCAGCCTTCTCATGTGGCTTCCTCTCCAGAAAGGGAAACGTGCAAGAAACAGAGCCGTTCAATTTGGAAGCAACACCGCTTTCATACAAAAGCTGCATCCAGCAAAGTATGCACCCCTAGTGTCCCCAGCTCATCAGTGGCTGCTGCCTTAGTGGCTAGTGCCTAGCAAGCAAAAATTGCTCACACGTCGAGTTCGTGGCCTTTTTTGCCTAAACCTCTGAGTTGGGAACAGATTCGTAGTTTCGGAATACAAGCTTTTCAATGAAACAACTGATTGCCAACGAATTGCGTTGCAGTGTTCTACAGATCCCTTCTGTTCCCTGACTTGGAGTTCCTCTTTATTCTTAAGATATTATGTAGTAATATGTAATATTATATATACATATTACATATATGTTATATGTATTCACTATACCATTTTAGTATATATTCCAATGGGTGGCTCTCCTAAACGAATGCGCCAGTAGGGAGTTACATGCAGCACTTCACAAATGCAGCACTACAAACAGGCTAGTGCTAGTGGCGGCCGCAGTTGCAAACCCGGGCATCCAGTTCCATCGAAAACCGACAAGTGACGACAAGTGGTTGACCATCAACCTGTCAACGTTCAACAAAACTGGACACAACTGAGCTGAGGGGAGTGCAGTGCCCAATGGAAGCTCACAAGTAGAGGTTAATCTTCCAGGTACATGGTCAAACACGTCCGAAACCCCGGGCGGGGCGGCCAGCGGGCCGAAAAGCGGGGATGCCAAACCGACCGGTTGGAGCACACATGTCGAGCGGACCTGGTGGTGTGCGGCTTCGTTCGGGATGCTGGGTGTGTTTTGGGTCGAGCCTGCGATGGCCTTAGAAGTTCGTAGCAAACGATCGAGCAGACCGTTCTGAACCGGTTCTTTTGTTTTGAGCCTGCAATGGCCTCCAAGGCCGGGTGTGTGTTTGAAAAGGGAGACCCCGGAGACCCCTGGTAGACTGGTCCATTTCCCCTCCATCGTTGCCTGGGAGGTCTCCCTCTTTGACCTACCCATCGTCCTACCACGCTGCTCTGCCCTCGCCGTGGCGTCTCGGGGCTGCACCCGAGTCCGCTGTGTCCGCTGTCCCACCGGCGGATTTTCGCTCGGCCGTCTCAGGTGTGGTGGCCCCACACCGGCGGTGTGGAAGGATCCCCATCGTTGACGAAATGAGACGGACGTCCCGTCTGGGTTGTGGAAGATCTGACGGAGGAGGAACGTCCGAAAGTATTTTCCATTTGCGGACTATGTTTCGTCTTTCTGCAGTTTCTGCGGACAGACCGTCTCTGTGAACAGACCGTCTATTCCACTCGTCACAAGTCTGTACATAGCCTGTCTCGTGTGTACAACGAGACAAATCTCCCTGAAACGAAGGTCGAGAAAGAGACATGTCTCCCACCAATCCCTCACGGAAATCCTCTTGTTCTTTTGGTCCAGGCATGTCACTAGAAAAGAGAGTGACTTTATCAGGGCTAAAGACTAAAACAGCAGAGTAAGTATGTTTAGTACATGGACTTTGGGATGTGACTGAATCCTCACTGACACTTGGTCTCATGTTCAGAGATGGTTCAGACTACAAGAATACCACCTTAGATCCCCCCAACTCAACTCCATGGAACGCCAAAATCCGCCGAGGAAGAGACCAGTCGGTATTCATCGACCCTGGGGTCGATGCCAGTCTTCGGGCCTGTGTTTTCCTTGGGTCATGATGTCTGCAAAGTTGTCAATCTCTATGACAATGGCAAGGCGCGAGGATGTCTACACTTACGCTCAAAGGACGCAAAGGAACGAGCTTAACCCGTCAGTTGCGGCACGCGGACTGCGTGGGCCAGGGCAGGTTCGCATATCCACATGTTCGCATCATCGAGAAGGCGCGCTTGCGCGCCCTGAAAAAAACGGATGCCCAGAGTGGACCCAACCAGAGGGCACGACCACTGTCCTAAGCGTCCGGTCCTCCCGCTCATCCCAGGTCCTCCCGGGTCCTCGCACCTTTGACAGGATGGTACGATGGATCCAGCAGTCGAGGAGAGGAGAAGGTCTCGTACATCGTGGGGCAAGGCTTCGGGCAGGTGACAGGGTCAATCTTGTTGATGAACAACCTAATTCGGCGGTTCGGCAGCAAAGGACTCCTTTTTTGTTTTTGTTCAAGGGACTTTACATAACAACCACTGCTTTACTAAGGATGTTGCACTACAAAACCAGGTCAACCATGTTTTAAATTGTCTTGGAGGTCTAGGAGATCCTTGAAAAGCATTTCAGAATTGTTTGCCATCAAAAAAGATCTGGTCTCGTGTTCCTTCTCGTGGCGGGATCTTCAAGGGGTGCACTAGTCACTAGTCACTAGTCAAATGAACCCCCACCAAGGTGAAAACAGGGAATCTGCCAGATTCCGTGGAAGGAACTGGCAAGTGGGATGAATCGGTCCCACTTCTCCTTAGTTGAATTTACTCCCCGGCAGACGAACCCATGAAACCCGAGAATTGGCCCTTGGAAGACGATGGTTCGATGACCAACCCACTGGTTTTCAGGTGATCATGTTGATGTTTCCAGGGTGTCATTGGTCCTACACTCCAGCTGAACCGAACAGAGCCTCTCGCTTCAACGACCGCTGTTGACACCTGTGCACACAAAGCCCACCGTCTGAACCGCTCGTGAACATCGGTGGACAGCGTCAACTAAGGCGATCTCGGTGCAGGAACCTGCTTCTTGCTACTTCAAAGAGGGAATTGGTCCCACCATCTTCTCCAGTCCCACTGAGGTCACTCGAGTTTGCTTCAAGTGATGTCGACCAGTGACGGGGAACACCCAGCTTCAGGGAACATGACTCGAAAACACACGTGGAACGCAGTGACCTTCGTGCCGACGCCGACGTGGCACACCAATTCTCCGCCTTCTCGCTGACGTTGCAAATGAGGGAACCATGGCAAAAGCGATCTTCTTGGGCACCCGTCGTGACGCACCCGTCGTGGGGAGTCGTCTATACTGGGACTCCAGTGACGGGGAACTCCAGTTGGAGTCAAACGGTTTGCTCTGAGAATCAGTGTTTATGGCCCCAAGAATCCATCCCAGTGACCCGGTGGCGTTCGTATGCCACACCCCTGGGAGTCGGTCAGACTACCCAAAAGAATGGTCTGACGAACGGGGACCTGAGTTCGGGAACTTCCTTTACTTCCGGTCAAAATATCGTCGAACTGGACTTCTAGGGCACATGGTAGATCGGTAACCTTCGGCCACTGGGAGACCAATCTGCCAAGCCAAGGAGCTGGAACTCATCAAAGCTGCTCGCGCCTGGCCGCCCAAGCCGAGCGAGTACAGTACTGAGTCCATGCGAGCGAGCTGACCAGGTGTGGGAAAGCAAGCGATTTATACTAGCTAGCTCGTGGCCAAACCCTGAGAGGGTCCCCCAAACCGTAAAACAACAAAAAACGACTCAAATCTGACTTCGCGCCCCTCTTTGGATCAAAGAGCTCCCCACAGCTCCCACCCCAATAGCGAAAGATCCTGAAAGTAGGTCCAGTAAGCTGAGACCTTCCGGGCCTGCGTGAAGGCCCGGATATTCCTTCGGGTCGGCATAGATCCCATCGTACATCCTCGGGTCCCCGCCGCCGAGTCCGCGAGTCCCGCGGCGAGTCCGCGAGTCCCGGGAGGTCCTTCGGCCTTCGTTCAGACAACAACAGGGCGGAAGAGGTGTTTTGGAACGGTCGGTTTGAGTGGCAGATCACTTCAACACGCTATGTCTTCTGTCTTATGTATTTGTTGGGATCTCTCACTTCATCTTCCATCAAATGGTTCCTGCCTCTAAAGGTTTCAAGGTGGGCTGTCATGTCTTGGCAGTGTGCTTGGTTCACTCTCACTCTGCAACCATCCTGCGCAAAGTGGGCCGAACCTGGGGGGAATGGAATCTTCTGGAGACCTGCTCAAGTCGGATTCGGTTTGTCCATGTTTGTCACATTTTCCATGACGAAATGGACTTCCTGCTCTCAGAAGTGCTGTCCCTGTCGGTTCTTCCTCGGTCTTGGAAAGGGATGTTCCGCCGCAGTTCGGCACACGAACTGTGCCGGGTCACATCAACTGGATGTTGGATCAAATCCCAGGGAAAATAGGGAAATTGGAACCTCCATCGAATTCTTGAGCTGCAGTGCTTCGCCTGTCGATCTGTTTGAAGTGTGACCTTCCAGTTCCACCTACTTCCACCAACGGTTCCCACCCGTCCAACCGCTTCGACCGGAAAACCCGGTCTTCACCGAGGTGTTCGGACGTCCGGCGGTTTTGCCTGTCGACCAAGTCTCGCCCAGTCCACGGCCTTCCAGCACAGGTCGTTGATGCTCGGCGAACCGCAGGCGATGCCCGTCTCCGGCGTTTGGCCTCAGGTCGAGGCAGAAGGCAAACGGAAAAGGCCCGCTCCTCTCGGCGCGTGGTCGTCGCGTCGAGACTCGCGTGGTCAGTGGCCAAGTTGGCATGATTTGGAAGGTCCGCAGGAGGAAAAAGAACGTGAGAACATCACCCTGGTGACCCTGGTCATCTTCCTATGCACTTGGGCGCATGAACCCAAACCTTTGCGACTTGGTGTTTCAGGGTTTTTCAGGTCTCCGTTCATGTTCCATGAGACCAAAAGCTTGGGCTGAACATGCGGTCGCCGTCGAGATCGGTATCGGCAGGTCACCCGCAAGAGTTCTCCCCTTCAAGGCCTACCCTTCCTGGAAACGCAGTCTCAACCAGATTCAAGTGGATGTTTCCCCCAGTCCCAACCACTTCTTGAAGGATCTCAAGGAAGCCACATTGGAACAAACAGTTTGTTTCTGGTTCTTTAGGTTTGCAGGTTGGTCACACGACTACCCGGTCGCTCCGGTGGCAGCACATGAAATCCGCTCCGGTGGATGGCCCATCGAACCTGACTTAAATAAGGGTGGACAGTCCAACGTCCCGGCCCAAACAGTCCATCTTAAAGGGTGATGCCGCGTTGGTTGGACTGTCCATTTGGCAGGATGTCTACCCCCATCACCATTCCCAAAATGTTTGAAATCGGGAGTGCTTCAATGCGATTCCTGACGAACCAATCGTGGGCGAATATCAGGAATCCTAGGTCCTAGGCATGTCAAGAGTATATTAATGACATTGATTCAGATTCATTCATCCACGTTTGGTAGAAAACACTTTCTGCACATTGTCTAGCACGTTTTGTGTGTGTGTGTGCGCCATTCAATCGCCAGGCACGTTGTGTAGAAACTTGGCGACAACATCCATGCCAAGCTCGCTGCCAAGCACGCTCGCTCGCTCGCTCGCTCCGCTGCCAAGTCGCGCATGCCCTCTTTGGGGATGCATTTGCCTTCGTGGGCCCTGTAGCCCGCCAGGCAAAGGCACTTGTAGGAGACGCATCGCGTCAGTCCCCTGGATGGATTGCAGTTCGTCCAGCGACATTTGCCGCCCGTGTCCAGGTCGCCCAGATCGGTCGGCTCAGCGGTGCATTTCGAAGCTTCCTAGCGGCCGAGCGCGAGCGGCGGAGCGAAGGCAGAGCCTTCAGGCATCGCTAAGCTTCTTCAGCTGGGCTGCCGATCTGATCTCCGGC
>CAXAMN010002224.1:2102971-2127475 GCA_963970005.1 Durusdinium trenchii
AATCAAGCCTAGGGAATCAAGCATATCTGTGCCTGAAATCCGAATCAAGCCTAGGGAATCCAGATCTACATCCATCTAGTTGCTTTTTCCACCTCCTCGGGCCCGCCTCTTGAGCCAGCTTGGGGTCCACGGGCCCTTGGCAGGGCGCCCTTTTGGTGTCAAACCCATTGGGAACGGGAGGTCTTCAGACGCAGTCCAGGGTCTGAAGCAAGCTCAAGGTCCTTCAGCAGCTGATAGTGGGGGTAGTAGGTCAGGTAGGGTGTCAGGTTCTGAGGAAGGCAGTGCATTTGCTGATGTGAAACACAGCAAATGCGTGTTCCTCTCACACTGAAGTTGGATCCGCTCGTCGATCTGCGTTCTTCACGCCCTCTGAAAGGGCGCCATCTGTCAATCGCAAGGGTCGCTTTTGGGGACACCAAGAGGCGAGTTGGAAGTCACCAATTGAGTTGACACCATGGCATTACTTCCGGGGTCTGACTTGGTGCATTGAGGAACCAGGAGGAACCATGGCCGATGACGGGAATTGTATCAATGGACCTGCTTGCCTTATAGGAAAATTATCCAAGCGGATGAAATGTCAACCGCAAACACCCTGGCAAATCGTTCCCATACAAAGTGGATGAACCTCAGGATATCTGTTTCAGGCTTCGCAAGCCCGGCTCACATCACTGAAAGCCAGAAAAACGGACACAACATGGAGTGGCTTCCCACTGCACCCCTCACAATTCCTGCCGCCCACTCGTAGCGTCCTTTCTCGCCCAGTCGGCGACAATTTCAGCCGCACAGTTCTTTGCACTCGGCTGAAGATCTACAGACCAGCAGGATCAGCTACAGTTGAGGCCTCGGAAGGTCAATCCAAGCTGAGTCGTTTCTCCCTGACATCGGAAAATTTGTGGATGCCATGGCCAGTTTCATTGGATGAAACCATGGGGCCATGAAAGAAACCGAATTCCGAAGACCCCAAATCCGCCCCAGCACCGAAACGGCGGTGCTGGGGTGTAGTCAATCGCAAGAGGTCAGCTCAGCAGCTGGGGGGCCTTTATCGGCCAGTGTTTAAAGGTTATTGAACATCGAGCGCAAAAAATGTCTTAAATATAAGAATTCGATGAAGGTTTTGGGACACGCAAATGTTTGAGGCGTTCTTGAAAATGTGTTAAAACCATAAAAACGTTTGGTCTTTTGTTAAGATTTGGTCAAAAATACCAAGGTAGAACCAGCATCAACAAACACCAGCGGCTTCATGGTACGGCTCTAGCGGGCTGGGTTCGTATTAGCCAGGTAGAACCGGGATGATGGGAATTCATGTGTTTTATTCCAGCACTCAGAACATCTTTTGAAAAGCAGTTGAATCTAGCCACCACCAGTGCTTGCAACGATAACTCCACAGGTACCCCGGTGTGGGCGGACCCCGCCACGCTACGCGGCAGCCACGGTGGGTGCTATCGGAATGTACACCGTTTTGCCCTCCAACGACTCGACCAACTCGTCAATCACCATCACCTGCATCTCCTTTTCAAAACATACAAGTGGGAAGTCAAGAAGGACACAGTTGGAGACCCAGACGTATGGATGTTCAGTCCATACCATGATTGTATATATAAATACACACAATTTCTTCAAGTTGAATGACCCCCATTGGGTGTACAGTTGCAAACATAGACACCTCTCCAATTCCACTGCGAGGTGAATCCTCCACGAGACTGCGTGTGCTTCACTGGTGCAACCCCTCCCGGCTTTGGGCGCTTCCAGAAAGTAGACATAGAACATGGCTCACAAACGCTCACCTCTCTTGGACCACATTGTCCGGCTATTCCCACATCAATATTATAAACTCACACAGTAACTTGCAAATCGATCAAACAAAGCTGTACCGTCGAACAATGACCACTTCCAACTGCACTCTAATGAATGATGACGTGGCAGCTCGACAACGAAACCAAAACGACACGTGGCTCCACGTCCGACACCACGTGACTCCACGTGAAGCGACACCGTGTGTGTTTTCAGCTCCGGCGCACCTCATGCTTCTTGCACGTGGCCCAGGTGGCCCGCTGATCTGTCCTGAGTTTTTGCGACGCGAAGAAAGGCTCGTCGAGGTGACCTGAAGAGATGACGACGACGGACGAACCTTTGGCCACAGGTCATGGTGCAGGATTTGGCCACAGGTCTTTCCAACGAAAGATACTCCCACATGCAGCCAAAATGGCCCAAGAGGCTTTGGCCCAACTTTCTAGGGCAGCGATTTTCCAGAAAAAGGGACCTTGGCGAATGCTTGTCTCAAACTTTTCACGTCGTTCGTCGTTCTACAGATTTTCTCTTCCACATAGGATCTGTTGATCCCACCCCGCGTGAACACATTCACTGCGGGGTGGAGGGAGCACAACTACCCTGCTGCGCTTGGAAATTACCAATCATCAGCTTGGGAGTTGTGAGTCTGTGAGTCTCCAAAACATCTGTTGCAGAGTTGCAAGCCTTCAAAGCCGGCCTCTGGGCCAAAAAGAAGGAAATACTTATACAAGTTTTGCAGGAATCAAAAAGGAAGTGCTAGTGATTGTGTAGGGTTTGCTTTCAAAAGATCCTGCCTGTACTCTTCCAGACCTATGAGAAGAAAAGTAGTCGGTACCAATGCCATGCCCAATCAATGGGGCCTGGGGCCCTTGGGGGTTTGACTTACATGGCGACCAAATTGAGATCCCAAGCCAAGCTGCGCTCTGCCCTTGGGCTGGCACTTCGGGCGGTTGGCTTTCAACTGCCAACGACAAATGGAAGGTAACAAGACTCGAGATCGTGGCTTGACAAAGAGCCTCTTGATGTAGAGAGAGTAGGAAGACTGAAAGAAACTCTACTAGAAAGAAAGAATTTTCACCGAATTGAACCACAATGAATAATGTATGCTTCAGATACACAACAAACTTGGGATACACCAAATCCTATCCCATAAGGAGGAGCCCCTTTTCCTCTTCTCCAACCACCTTCTTCCCACCCTCCCGCCGTCCACACCTGCGTCCACGCCGTCCGCACCTCGGAAGAAGGCCCAGTGCTTGGGTGCTGTGCGCCGCCACCCACAGCTGGAGCGCCAAGCAATGCGCAGCAGGGAGCGGATCGGCACAAACCATGAGGCCGATGCGCAGAAGAGGCTCAGCAAAGCCTCGGTTTGCACAGGACCGGGAGGACCGGAAACGTGGCCAATAGGGGTTTTCAGTAGCTGAGGTAGCTCTTAGATGGTACCTTTTTTCTGCACACAAACCTCCACGCCCGGCACACCGTTTTTCGCCATCCGAAGGGGTGCGTCGGATCGTTGGTGAGTGAACTCGAGATCTGCGGATCGTTGCTGGTGCTGGGATGTCTCGCAAGGAAGGCCTGCCCTTTATTTCATACCGAGGTGCTGCCACCAGCAGCAACTTCGCTGTCACTACAATCCACCTGCACAGTGTGGCCAGCTTGAGCTGGATTGAAAAGAAACAACCAATCCGAAATAATCAGGGGAAAATCAAAATGCCCCCCCTTTTCGCTACCTTCGTGACAAATGCCAATAGAGTTCAAGTCAGCAATCTCCAGTCTGCTCGCCATGTCCCCACCCTTGGATCAAATTGCATGGTCTGGGCCCAAAAAAGCTCCAATCCAAGGATACAAAGGCTTGAACCGACAGTTCAACTCGAAACCAAACCGGTACAAGGAAGTCCACTTCTTCCAAACTGTGGGGTTTTGCTGCCTTATGTACCTCTTCCAACATTTTCGTTCGGAGCTACACGAGACGCGTGGAGTGACTCAGGCGGTTTCACAACGACCAACTCCCCGGTCCCTGACGACCGGCATCTGCCTGACGACTGACTTGGCGATGGCAGCACCCGTGGTGGAGTCCATACAACACTCCAGCACGAAGGCAGCAGTCCTGGCACCAGCAGTGGGGGTGGTCCAAAGAAGGAATGCCTTCTTTGGACCTATGATCCTGGAATCAAGAATGCAACATGTTGAAGCCCGTGATGCTGTCAAGTTGCATCAAACAACCAGAATTGACTGGTGAGCACTGCAAGTGTCTTTATGTTGATTAACTCCAAGCAGACGGATTTCCAAATGCATATATAAGTGATCTCCACGGCTTTGCTGATGAGCAAACAGCATCTCTAGAACAGCCTTATTACTCCATGCAGAAAAATATCTCAACACAGATCTCAAGGTATCTGCTTGGCTGCACGTGAATGGCGACTGTCTGAGACACCCGACGATGCAGCTGAAACCAAAAGGAGAACGAATAGCAGCGCCAACCTGGGAGAGAGGAACGCTGTTCAAAAAGAGCCATCCATCTTGGGCCATGGCTGCCACGTGTGTGTGTGAACAGTAAAAAAGCGAGACTGCTACGTGACTGGCAAAGAAGAACACAGATTGCGTTACATAAATCCTTTTTGGATAACTCCAAACTGATTGCTCCGCAACGGTCACCTGCTGCCTCCAACGGAAAAATGGACACTCCGGCACCAGAAACAATGATGTTGTGGCAAAAGTTGGGACTTGTGAATGTTGCACCTATGGATGCCTATGGCAACCCAATGCGCGCCTGCCTGTGGTCTACAAACGAGGGGCAAAGCAAATTGGTGTTTGCTGCTACGCAAAAGATGCTGTGAACATCGAAGCCTGGCTTGTTGCCTTGCCTTGGCTCCGCCCGTCACCGTCGCCGAATCTGGGGCTCTCCACGAACTCTTCCAGTGGCGCCAGCATAGCACATCACCGCACCAACGCAACGCGGGACCTCGCGGAGCCGAGCACGACGGTCCTTCCGTCCGCGAGGAAGCACCGATCCCAAACGCGCCCCGGTGTCGAGGTCGACCGGTCGTCGACCTTTTTCCACAGCGAGGAGTGGGTTTTTGGGGGTTTCCATGATGTTCCATGTGGTCTGTGCAGGTGAGTATGTGTAAAAATATACTTGTTTAATCCCACCTGTGGGGGATTGGAGATGGAGAGCGAATCGGATTCTGCCGGCAGGGTCGCTTCGGAAAAAAAAGGGTATCGGATTCGACTCTGATTCCTGAGAGCCCGAGTCGGAATCGAGTCTTCTGCGACTGTTGACTGTCAAAAGCTATCCAAACACTGATTCTGGAAGGGTGACACCGAGACGCTGATTTGCTATGTGGGCAGAATCTGACTCGGCCCTCTTGAACTTGATTCGTGATGCTGATTCTGCTAGCAAAAAGCGCTGATTCAGAAACGCCACGCTTCGCTACGCCACGCTTCGCTATGCCAGAAACTGACTGGACCTGGAATCCGGAGGGGGTGAGCTAACAAGTAGCTAGTAGTAAGGAGTAAGCGCTATAGCCAAGAAGCTAGGCCCGGTTTGGATGCAGAAGGGCTCAGACTTCATGAGTTGGTTCGGTTCTTTTTTTGAGTCAGCTATGCAAGGGCCCAAACACCGAACCACAAGTGGGAGGACTGTCTGTAAAGCACGGGTAACCCCACCAAGCACCTAAGACGATACCCTTGTTGGGGTCATCTACCAGACGCCACTCTCTAGATCCATCTACCAAAGCCTCCTGTCCTCAATTCCGAGATGTTGTAAGTTGCACGGACAGCCAAGGTGCACAAAAGCGTCTTCAAGTCGTCGATAATAATACCTGAGCACTGGGCACCCAGGCAAGCTTGGAAATGAAAGGTGCCTTTTCCATGCAGAAAATGTCGACAGTTTCAGTGTCCGTTCGAAAGTCTCGTTCATGCGTCGCGATTCGCTTGCAAGATGCTCAGTGAGTAGATTTCGCCTGCCAAGTGAACAGGAAGGTACCTGGAACCGACATCTGGCGACCAATACCGCCGCTTTCGACTCCCAACGTGGAAATGCCGTCACCGAACGAGACCGTCGTTGTCATTTGGGAGAAGCAATCCGAGCGAGAAAGTCAAGGTTGTAACACCAAGATCGGTCCCAACCACACCGGAGTGGCGCAGTGCCGATCTTTCAAAGGAAGCATGAATTAAGAAGACTCTCAAAGACCCAAGTGAAAAGAAATATTGATAAACATGGATCCTGGATCGACATCAACTGGGCTTGTGCTGCTTTCAAGGAGGATTGAGGTCAGGTCACCGGAGACACCTGGGCCCAACCAAATCCATCAGTTGTGGGGTTAGGTTCCCCCTGTGTTTCGAAACCAACCTCACGGAGGCTTAATTTGAGAATGGGGCGACTCCAAGTGGAGCACTCCCATCTTCCCCCCCCCGCGGACAACCCGGTGCACCCTCTGAAAAGGTGTCTCGTGCACGACCTGTACATACGAACTTCTTCGACACAAAAGGTGCGACGCGCCGACAAAACTCGAGCTCCCTCAACGGCGCCTCTCAAGGGTTCCAAGCTAGGCCTCTTCGGCCCAAAGAATTGGATGCAATGACCCGAACAGGAAATCAGGAACAAGGGGTCAGTGCCAGATTACATACGGACTCTCGGAGGGGCCAACGCCCCTGGCTCACGGTCTCCCGGCACCTGATCCCCCTTTCGACGCCTTCGGAGCCCTTCGCCCTTCCGGGGCACTGCTGTGGCACCGTCGGGACCCGCGGCCGCAGGGAGACGCGATGCTTGGAGGTCCTCTCCTGAAGCCGCTTCGGCGTTGGTGTCGGTGTCGTTCGATGTTGAAGAGGTGAGAAGCAATGAGCGAAGACACGGTGCCGTTTCTGGCAGGTCTTATCTATTATAGGTGTTTTCTGCGCCAACATCAATCGATGTTCTCTTTGTTTGATCAAGCAAGCAACCCATCGTCTTGAAGCCAACATGTTTGCGCATGCCTCCGTTCTGGGGCTGCTGGCCACAAGCATCTCGTACTCCCTAGCGCGAGCTCAAACGTATTTCTTCCAGGGGGGGTACATGCAGAAAAAGCGTTGGCAATCTGTCTCAACCTCAAGCACACGTGGACCTTGAACATTTACAAATATTTACAATATTGGAAACAATTGCACATCTCAAAAATGCTGATGCTCTTCAAAGGAAGTAGAAGCACGGTGATACCCAATAGATATGCAGAAAAGTTCGCAAAACCAGTGCACACACCAGCACTGGCTTCACTGTTATATAGCAAGTTTCTGAGTGCTCGGCTTTTGGGGGGTCTCCTTCACCTTGGCACAGTGCCCCAGCGTCTGATTTCTGAGGACGTAGTGACGCAGATTGGAAAAAATAGGATTCGATGGTCTATCTTCGCCAACAGGCAACCGCCACAATAGATAGTGACTCCGATAAATCTACATGATTCGTTTTCGATGGAACTTCAAGACTATATACATTCGAAGTGAATCCCAGTGGGGACCACTATCCTGTGTCGTCTTGACTACACAGAAGGAACCACGGAAGTTCAAATGCTCGCTTTGGCGTTTGACCCAGCTCTCCCACCTCCGGCTGCTTCGAATGCACCTCTTCCATGTCTTCGTACTCCACCTCACCAAGATGGCCAATCTTCTGTCTCAAAGATGTCTTGTTCCGTCAACCCGGTGCTGATTTGGGCTCCCGTCTGAGATCCACCCAGACTGTCCTCCAACTTTGACGATCGCATCATGCGTAGCAAAACAGCCCCAGGTGCCCCAGGTGCCCTACCAGCCCTACCAGCGACCCATCGATCCCACCCAGCTCGCACCGGGGCACCACCAGCTCGGACGGCGCCAGGCGCGTCACCCACGCGCGGCGCTTCCCATCCACCAGCACCTCGGACCGAAGGCTGCGACGATCCGCGGAGACGGCGGAGACGGATCGGAGATGGGAGCCTGGCAAAGCCCGGTTTTCGTGCGGCTTTTTCTGAAAGGTTTTCGAAGGGAAAACACAAAAGGAGGAGCGAGAGCAAGAGCGAGAGAGCGAGAGCGCGAGAGAGCGAGAGAGCGAGAGGGCGAGAGGGCGAGGGCCAGGGCGAGGTAATGGCGAGGGCGAGGGCGAGGGCGAGGGCGAGAGAGAACATAAGTAAAATAATGTAAAATATATAAACAAGTATATAAGTAATACACCATGTATATAATAATTTAATAGAAAACACACAAAAAGAAAAGGGGGAGAGGGTCAAGACATGGGAGGATGTCACCTACCACTTTCTGTGGTTCGGGCATCTCACGTCCTTTTTCAATCACAAAAGAATTCCAAAGGTCCGAGGCTCCCACACCAAAAAGATCGATCTATGCCCAAAAAAAGTGCCCAAAATCGTCCTGGCTCTGGAGAGTTCCCTCTGTCTCTGAAGGCGCTCGGGTGGCCATCAGCCGAGGCGCCAAATCTCCAGGCTGCACCTCAGTGCTGGGACAACCTTCTCGAAGGAGCGTCTTGCCCTCTCCATCCTTGGAAACGATGGTTTTCCGCCCGTCGGAGTTGGCATCGGTCACCACTTTTAAGCAAAGAGGTCATTTTGGCAGTGATGGTTTACAGTCTACAGGTTTGTTGCAGATCAACCAATCCTGCATACCAATGCTGGCAGGCTTAGCAGCTTAGCTTCTCCAGGGTGAGTGACGAGATTCGGGACACAGCCAGCCCAGCAATTTTTTTCAGGGCCTATCCGATCCAACTGGCCAGCATTTCCGTGCTTTTCCTCATCCGTGCTTTCGATGGCCCGATTCCAGCTTGATCCTCAAGCAACTGTACCTTTCCCATCCTTTCTCAATCTGGATCGACCAAGGCCCCAACCGCATCGCTTGGAACAGCGGGGAGGTCCTGAGATCGAAGGTCTGGAGATCGAGGTCTGGCACTTCACTCACTGGTTGGATTGAAGGCAATGGGCTTCAGAATATCTGAAAGTTGTTTGGAGAGACCTCAAGTCGGATTTCATCCATCAGCGGATCAACGTCAAGGTGTTCTTCTATGCCAGGCTCACTGCCTCTGATTATTGTTTCTGCATCGGAATATGCAGAGGGCAGGAAGGGCAGGGTGCATGTCTCACAAGTTATTGCGTGAAATCGTCACCTATTGACAAAATTATTCAGTTCTTGTCACCCCGTGCACCTGAGCACCGGGCGAAACTGACCCAATTGGATGCTTTCAGCCCAGTCCTGCCAAGAACACAATCAGAGTCGAAAGACGCCTAGCGAGTTCAATGTACGCTACATGTTCAGATTTTGAACAGATCACGATTCCTCATCTCTGTGAGTTCTGAAAGCTAAGTTAGGTTAAGTTTAGCCCAGTCCTGAGCCCGCAACAAAGGACAGTGCGTGTGTTTCCCACCCTCTCTGCAGGCTTGTCCCACCCCCCACAATCAGACACTCTCCACCCCTCCGAGAGCGCAACCTCCCAGCTGTTTCTAGAGTTCGTGAGAAAAACATCGAGAAACTAGTGACGTAATGCCCTTTGTCACGTTCCTAGCGATGCCCGGAGCGATGCCCGGAGCATCGTCGCGTTCTTGGCCCGGTTCGTAGGTTCTGCCAGGAGCGCCCCGTTCGTAGCGTCCGAACGCTCCGTTCGTAGGTTCTGCCAGGAGCCCAATCCCCAAGCATCCATCCCCCTCCGTCCCCATCCCACCCATCCTTTCCATCCCACATGGCAGCCCCCCCCCACAGCTGTCACAGCTCCTTAACTCTCCCAGTGTGAGCCGTGGCTTCCCATCTCTGAAGCAGCGCGCCGCAAAGGACCGGAGCTCCCGCTGGTCGCACACGCAGCCATTGGTGTCCAGCACCACCCGGTCGATAAAGGCCACCATCTGCTCCTCAGGGCAGTGGACCGCCCAGTCGAGAGGCCACCCGGCAGTCGCAGCCGCGAGCGGCGGTCGAAACGGGTGGACCGCCCCCGAAGGCCGCGGGGTCGAGCGTTGGATCTGGTGGGTTCTTTCGTTGGAGCAAAGAGGACACGGTGGGAGCTTTTGCGACAGCTTTGTGGGATGTGAATGTGAGATCAGAGCTTCGTTTTTCCGGCTCGCCAACCCACACGTTGGTCGGTTCTCAAGCTGAGGGGCAGTGTCTCGCCACGCCGCCGTGCGAACAAATCCTGATTCGGGCGAGTGTGAAAAACACTGAAACGGTTAGCTGGCTTGGTGAGTAAAAATTGTCCAAACCCCTGGAAGCTTCAACTTAGATATGAATTTGCGAAGGGCACCCATGCAAAACGAATCACATCCAGCTTGCTGAGTGCAAGATCTGAAACATCACCTCAAATCCCTTCGAGATCAGTTCAAGCTGTTCGGTGATCGGCGTCCAAGCCTTCTTGTGTTAGGGGTGCATTGGTGCCACCTTGAAGCATAAAGGCCCTGGCGGATGAGATCGACCTTAGCTGAGCCACGGAACAAACAGCAGTGAACTGCTGGATCCCTGTAGGGGATATGATTTGAGAGCCTAAACAGGTTGGACATTGGCTGACATTGGCCCAGTGAACTAGAGATGAGTCTTGAGTCGTTCAAAAACACTGAAACTCCACTCGGAGCATCTAAGAACCCTGCAAGAGCAAGTGGAGCAAAGCAATCACTCCGGGCACAACCGCCGTCCACAGCCAGAGATTTCGGGGATGCGGAAAGAGCGCGCTGTAGCAAAGAGGACCCGTCAAGGACACCAGTAGAATCGCCGACCTCAGCTATGTATCGTGTTTCTCAAGAAATAAAAACGAGATGAAAAAGAAGCTCTGCAGCAAAGAATATGCTCTGAGGCACAAGATGTTGGAACGCCAATGCAAGATGTAGCGGAAGAAGTTCGCTGTAGAGCTCACTGCATCCTGGTAAGTCCACAAACCAGTTGCCGCTAAATGTGAGGATCCCCGCAGTGGCTAACAAAAGTACTTTGAACCCTTCATATGGCAGTGAGTAAAACAGGGGGACTCTGGTTGACCAAACGAGCCCGGCAAAGCTCCACGTGTTGGCCCACCAGTCCACCATGGGGATGGGTCGTGACCCACCTGAAGCCCGACTAGTCCACCATGTAGCGAGTTCGACCAACACCAGGTTTGCCAAACAAGGTATCCTGGTCTTGGCTCACTGCCATTCTTGAATCCAGTCATCTGGATCCCTCTTCAAGACTGCTCACCGCTCGCCTGCAGCACTTGCTGCTTCACATCAATCACATCGTCCCAAAGATGCTGCAGGTGGAAGTCGGAGTCGCTGTCTGCCTCCACGCGTCCGCGCAACCAAGCTGGACAGGATTCCAAGCTTTGGGTGATTAGCTGGACAAGTCACAGCCATGTGAGCTGTCAACATTCTTGCATGTGGTACAAAGACATCTCCCAATCCCACCTTGGTGGTCAATTTACCCAACTTGCTAGAAGGATGGCCATCACGCTCATCCTCCGTCTACCAGCGTTTACCCTGTTTCGACCAGGGTCACAGTAGGCGACCAACTCTCTCCCCAAATATGTGGGTGAGGATTCAATCGGGCAAAGCATTTGAATCACCGCCACTTGTGAAGGGCCTGCAAAATGCTGGTGCCATGGTGCACGCACGCCGGCTGGAGGGCCTTCGCAAAGAAGCTATCCTCAAAGAGCGGAAAAACAAGCCCCGAGGATGAGGCACAAACCAAATCAATAGTCAATTGGTTGGTAAAGTAATACCTTGGAGACAAACCAAACGCAACCGGGGAATGTATTGAAGCTGACAAAGTGACAAGTGAATTCTGATTTGGACTCGGCTTCTGTCTAGTGTCTAAAAAAACGAGTGCATTCGTCACCTATCCTCCATTTCTGGGCTGAAATGCTCTTCTGAGCCCAAAAGCTTGTGGAAAGAATGATCGTGTCAATCGTATCTGGTTCTCGGTCCAAAAAGGTTACCCGCAGTGAATGCCTGGTCTGTTTGCTTACTGAATGCCGACGGTCGGATCCTGGTTGCATCACAGTCAGTTCAAAAGGTTCCCCTCCCTCCCTCCAAGATTCTCTGGCACGATCCAGGTAGGACAACCGCAGTCGCAGAAGGATCCTTATATAGATCAATGTGGCTGCTTGGAACAGGACAGTTTTGCTGAGGGCCATGGTGGCCAATCCGCTGCTGTCCAACGGCTTACGACTGCGACTCAGGGTCTCTCCAGCATTCTCACGCTCCTCTGGTTTGATGGCCTGCCGAAAGATACAACAGATGTACGGGCAAATGCTGGGATTTCCGTCTTGTTACAGTAGGAAACATACCCCAAAACCCCCGCTTCACTTGTGTGACACGGGGTGGGGGGTCGTTTTTTTCACTTGCCTTTTGACTTTCACCAGCATCCAGCCCAAGGTGCGCTCACAGGATAGCCCAGACGGATCGGGAACAGACCAGGCGGTGGCTTCTTCCTCCATCCCCGATCTCGACAGACCAGTCCGCCTCTGAGACCTGCCGCTGCAGCTCCGCCGTGGACCTCCCCAAGTAGCTGGCGCAGCTGCCAAGGAAGCTCCTCGTGCCGGAGCGGAGAGAACAGCTGCCGGGTACGAAGCAGAACAGGAACCGGCGCCGAACGGGAACTGGAACGGGACGCCTCCGTGCACGTGATCATTCAGAAAAGCTCCCAGAAAACTCCCCGAAAACCACTCGCTCCTTTGTCCAGAAGTGTTCAAAGTGTCGTTCCCATCCTCAGCAGAGTCTTCAGCTCCATTCTTCCTTCTACTCAAACAAGCAACAGAATGGAACATCAATGGGTGCAAGCCAGACTTTGTGGCCTTGTGGTTGGGCAAAACAAGGAGAATGCAAACGGATGAACCTTCTAGCTACGACGCATGTCGTTGGTCACCTGCATCAAAGTATGAGTGGCGACATGATGTGTGACAATATCCCGTCGTGGTTGCAGCCTTGCCGCTGGTGAGAACTCTTGGGACTCCTGCCAAGATCAGAACATGACATATACAAACACCAAATCCTGACTGGCAACTGGATTTGTCTAAGTCGATAGGCCAACAGGTCCTGTTGAAGCTTCTGGACTGGCACTCTGGGCTTTCGAAGCCTCGAGGAAGGACGTGAGTGCAGGTGTCAAATTGGTAGTATGCAGCGCTAATCATGGATCTGTGTGAAAACAAGTGCAAGAGGCAGAACCTGTGAATTCTTCAACGCTCTTCCTAGTTAGTTCTATAATTGCAAGCTACTCATGGAAGGTCTCCTCCAGTTCAAGTTCCAAAAGATCTCACAAAAGACCCTCGCTTTTGACTCCAGCACCAAGTCCTATTTAATGGAGAGAACCCCCATCTCGAAAACCTGCAAAGCATGGATAGGTAGAGGCGGCAACGAAGCCTCCAAAAAGCTTGAACACACGGGAAAGAAAAGGTCCACTTCATGATGTGAAAGCCGTGAAAGCCAAATACTCTCCCAGCAGGCCCCCCTCACCTCCAAATCGATCGCCCTTCCGGCCTGGGCATCTGGTCGTCCCTGCGCTGGCAGTGTGTGGCATACCTCTCCCAGCTGGTGCGCTTCAGCGCATCGGGGTGCCGAAGCTCGAACCAACCAATCAGCTCCTTGTTCAGTGGCAAGTCGCCCAAGTTGATCTCTACGAATCCAATCTGGTGCCCTGCGCAGGGAATTCTGCAGGGAACGCGTCCGCAGAGAGCTCACTGAGCGGTCGGTTCCGCGTCCCCCCCTTCGCCCCATCGGCCCCACGTGTCAACGTGTGTTGAATCCGGGCCACGAGGTCGTGGGTCTGCCTCTTGCGTCACGAATGAACTCTTAGGTATGGCACAAATGCCCTCCATGTACTTAAATCAAGTCTCACCTGGGAGGTCATCGCATTTTAGAGGTTGGGTGTCTTCACTTGCGACCATAGTCCACATGCTGTTCGCCATGGCCACGGCGCTTCGCTGGGCTTCTGCCAAGGCTCGAGTGACCGCATTGGAGTTCCCGAAATCGACCACGTGCACCCGCAGCATGGAATAGGGGCAGGTGACATCCAACGATTTCTGGAACTTCCTCAGATCCACCCGGTCAGATCGACCGAACAACGATCTCACCCCTCTGTTGGTGTGTGATGGCGTAGGTAGGATCATGGCAATAGAACCACTCCAAGATCCCATGGAGATCCACACATTGATCACCTATCTTGTTGTATTGAGGCAGGCTGTTGAGGCTGTCTTTGTTGAGGGGCCTGGCTCCCCATGGCTGCCGTTGGACCTCATGGCTTCTCCCCAATGGCTGCATGGTCCGCCCAGTGGCCAGTCGGGGTCCCTGGTCCGCTGCTGGCACTTGGACTGACACACCAGTGTGTCGTCCAGGTAGACCTGTCACGATGGAGACCCATGGCTGAGTAGCTATGAAAAATGAATGCCGTTTTGGTCGCCGCTCGGTGGCTCCTTACCAGGCATGCTCTGTCTATATCACACAGATATATATATATATATATATATAGACTGAGGACAAATGTCAGTGGCGGGGTAGTATATATATAATATATATATATATATGTGATATAGATATATCTTTCCACTCGCCACATTCAGCACTACTTTGACAAAAAAAATCTTCCCATGGTCCTATGTCCGAGTGTAGCTCGTGCCTTCGCCGCTGCATTGCAGGTGGGCTGGAAGAGAGACGAGAGCTCATGGCAAGCGAGGTCTTTGCCTCTCACAATCGACAGCTGAAGTTGAGCTACTGCTCCCAGCGTCTCAACCTCAGCGTCGCTCTCTGCCCTCCACAAAAAACGGCCCCGCCCAGTTAAAAGTCAAAGGTTTTCAAACTGCTGGAGCTGAATTTCCACCAAAATCTCCACCGCTAAGGTCGGCTTGGCCAAAAAGAGCTAACCATTCGGTTTGAAGATCTGATAGTAGGACTTAGTAGGACACCAGCCACATCAATCAGTACATATCAGTACCATCCCATCTTCGCTTCTTCACTTCTTCTCCCAACTCGATCCATGCCCAGCGACGGCCCGTTCCGGTTGCCAAATGCACCTCCAGCGACATCGATGAAAGTCGTCCCTGGGTGCCTCAGTGGACGGCACCTGGGCGGAAAGGGGGACCGGCGACCGGGTGGCGGGCGACGAACACCGGGCGCACCGGTGGCATGGTGTTCCACCGGCGTGGCATGGTTCGTGCCATTTCTTAGAGGACTGGTTCGGACTACTGAAGTTGAGAGCTTGGTTGTCAGGCACAGCCAAAGTGATGTTTTTGAGGGTTCCTTGCAAAATCTCGGTCCATCTCAGAGACCCCAAAGCTTATCAACCGAGCCGCCTGTCGCAGTAGAGGCTGGTCCTGTTCACCCATTTCTTCATCGACCCAGCTCTGCGGAACCCCTCTCCGTCGCAGAGGGGCCGCCACCGGCCTGCCCGCCCGTTCCTGGCATGGAATTGAAAAGGTGAGTTTGGACCTTCTGAAAAGGACCCTCGTGCAACTTGGAAACCCACTGAACGCTGTGTAAACTCAACTGGAATCACCTCATGGTCCGGCCTGTCGGGACCAGGAAGGAGCCCGAAACGGAAGACATGTCACATGTCACCACCTCACTGACTGGGAATCAGACCTCCCATGTCCGAGGTCAAATGAGGTCCATGTCGTCCTCTACAAAAAGGGGTCCATGTCGTCCATCGCAGTGCCCCAGCTCAGCGGAGAAACCGGCCTTTCGCTCCCAAGCGGCTTCGACGTCCCCAAGCGTTAACGCGCGAGCTCGCTCCGGACGACCTCCGGGCTCCGTGGAGAAGGTGCTCTTCGGGGATCCTTGTTGGGATCCCAAAGGCCGGAGAGGCCCTTCTCCTCCCGCCATTGCTGCTTCCTCAGCTTCCCATCCGTCCTCCCGATGACCCACATGGTTTGGGAACGTTGGGTCACGAAAGCTTCAGGCAAACAGGAGCATGACAAGATCGACAGCAAGAACAAAAAAAGAACTGTATATTATTAATTACTATAATATATATATATATATATATGTTTTCATGTTATACGGCTCAAGTCGGACTTTTTTGCTTGGGAATTTTCAGTGACTGAAAATTCCCTTTGATGGCCGCAAGAACCGGTACTCTCGAAGAAACGCAACAACTTTTTGACCTGTGAAACATGTATAATTATATTCATCATTATTCCTCCATTTCCATGTGTGCCACAGTGCCAGAACCCGGGTCAAAAGGGACCCCCCGGTCCACCTGTGGGACAACCCGCGCGCCCAAACGGTCGGTTTAGCCAAGGATCTGCTCCTCCAGGATCCGCGGGTTCGACGCAAAGATGGTATTGGCCGTGCTGGCGAAGGAGTCCTGGGGACCTTCCACACGAGGAGAGGGCACCTCGACGGAGGGCAGGGCGCAAGTCGGGCGGAAAAGAGGGGAAGTCGAGGTGCGGTCAGGGTCAAAGGCCAAAAAAGTAATAAACATCCTGAAAGAGAATAGAAGGGCTGGGTCATCACCCCGCAGATGTGAGCTACTATCATGGTGATGTGTGTGTGTGTGTGCCTGTTTGACTCTTTTGGTATACACCCACAGGCTCGGCTAGGCGTTCAAAAACTTCCCCTACAGGTTGCTCCCTTTTGCTTTTCAGAAGTCGGCAGATTGCGTTGTGCCTCTGCCAATTCAACAGATTGAAAGTTAAAGGTATTCCAGCCGAGCTTCCGCCATGGCAGCGCGCTCGCGGTGGTTCGCAGTAGCACGCACGCGACGGGGCGATGGTGGTGCTCGAAAGAATGAAGGCACGCACGAACGATCTGCAAGAGAAGGGTTTGGACTTCAAACAATTTTGGCTGCAAAGATTGGAAGGGTTTGGCTCACACCCATCGTCTGATCATATTGTCATCGTCGTTCCACCGCCGCCCGACCCAAGGAGAGCTGCTCCTTCTAGAAGCAACAAGCTTGGAGCCCGGTCGCACAGTCGCAGCGTGACGGTCTTTGGTGCGTGGATCTTTGCACCCCAAAACCTAGTAAACACCACAGTAGCCGCAACTCGGTCCGAAACGCGGCTTTTTCTTTGGAAAAGATCAGGGCACCAAACTCGGCACTCCATAGGTGTCCTTCCTTCCTTCCGAGCCGAATCTTTGTCTTAGAAGTACAAAGCTTTACAGTCGTGTTCAGCAAATGTCTTAGATGTTTCATGGGTGAACGAGATGTTTGGGGAAGCAAACTCCTCGTGCCATGGTCAAACGAAACTCCTTTGTGGGAGGATGGTCATCCTACGCTTGCCGAGGGAGTCGAATGGGGGTGAACAAAAGATTCCATTTAGGTGGACGGCTGTCCTTTTTAATCGGCAGTTCATTCTGAGATCCAAAAGTTCTGTCACAGAGGAAAAGAACTGACCTGCCTAGCTCGTGATGCGGACTGCTCATGATTGCCACACAGTCATAGTCGGGTGAGTGGCAGGAAACAAAGGGCGATGCAGCGATGCGTGCCCTTATATAGTTGTCATTAGAGTCATTAAAGCCTTCTGTCCCTAAATATGCATGTATATGCATGTATGTAAGAGGTTCTAGATCAAAACCATCATCCATTTTGATCATGCGGGCCCACATCTCAAACCAAACCCGCTTGAGATGCCGACTCTCCGGTGGCTTTCCCTCGCCCACTACGAGCTCCAGGATCACCTGCACTGCTCTTCTAGCACAATTTCAAACTGTGATGATGGCCAGTCATTCATATGGTCATGGGTGAGTCTATCATATATAGGTGCATGAAGAAATCTGACATCAATGAAATCCACATTGGTGTCTATCTAGGGTCATCAGTCATCACACTTTTGGTCAGCTGCTTCACAACTTCGTGCCATCAGTGAGAGGAAAGTGCCGAGGCAAGTGAGAGGCCCGTCTTGCTTTTTGCGAGCTCTGGGAGATCGAGATCAGTTTTGGACGTTTCTTTCTGACGCTCCCCATTTCAGAGACATCTTTGTGACGCTCCCTATTTTGTGACGCTCCCTATTTCTTTGAGATCGAGATCTTTGTGACGTTTCTCATTTCAGGAGATGATAAGAATCCCATTATCTCGATCGAACGAGAGATCCACCCCCGACCGACTCCAGCGTCCACAAGCAAACGTCCGACCGTCGCCTGAAAGCTGAGAACACGCTCCTTGGAGTTGGGGGACAAAGCCAAGGCCTGCTTGGCATGGACCTGAGCAACCGCTGGAGCCGCAAACGCGCGTGCCGAAGACAAACAAAGAATAGAGGTATCAGGATCAAAAGAAAACTATTATTAGAATCAAAAAGAAAATATTCAGGGGGATCAAAAAGAAATTGTTACGAGAATCAAAAACATCTTATCACCTCTAGCCAGACCTCTAGCCAGACACCCTCACCAGCTGGTGACAGTGACACCCCAACATGTTGCGACTATGGTCTCAGCAAACCAAGCAAGCAATTAATAGTCTCTTGTGGCGACTTTGACCATTTGTCCAATGTGGAGCAGCTGGTGAAGGCACCCATATGGCCATATCATCTACATATGTTGCCAAACGCCTTCAGCAGCTGGTGACTGTGACACCCCAACATGTGACGGTGGTGGCCTCGGCAAAGGAAGCAAGTAAGGCTGGGCCATATCATCTGCGTGGCCCACTTTCGCAAACCCTGCCATACAGGGGGTCTCCTGCGGCGACTTTGACCATTCGCCCAATGTTTAGCAAGGTGGTGAAGGCAGCCCTATGGCCATATCATCTACCTATATGTTGCAAAGCGAAGAGGAAGGTGGATAGTCCGCAATAACAAGCACTCTTCATGGTCTCAGCAAACCAAGCAAGCAATCAATAGTCTCTTGCGGCGACTTTGACCATTTGCCCAATTAATGTTTAGCAAGGTGGTGAAGGCGCCCCATATGGCCATATCATCTACCTATATGTTGCAAAGCGAAAAGGAAGGTGGATAGTCCGCAATAACAGGCACTACTTGAGTCCACTTGTTTGGCAAGCGGTGGAGGGCGGCCCATATGGCCATATCATTGCGTAATGCAGGCGGAGGTGAGTCATATAGGTGGAGGTGGGGTGGGCCATGCCATAAAGGAACAGCAACGTGGACCCGAAGCAGAAAACGTGATGATCTCGGACGGTATTTGAGACGCATTGAAACCATGAGTGGCAAAATCAAATTCACCTCAGGCACAAGAACTTCCTGCGCAGTACCTTTTGCGCGTCGCTTTTGATCAGGGCGGCAAAGGGCGAATCCCCGCAGCAGCCAGGCGCAAGTAGGACTTCGTCTTCTGGCAGCTGCTTGCCTGAGGACAATGACTGTTTGGTCGCGCGCAATATGCGCAACATAATGAATGCAACGGAGGCGACTCGCGACTTGACTTGACAGCCGTCCTTGCCGTCTGCTGGCAATGGTGGAAGGTCCTGGATGGAACAACCACAGCGGCGTCTCACGCGCTGGCATGCACTGATCCAACATGTCCTTGGGCTCTTCGAAGCTCGTGTCCTCCACATCGTCGTCCAAATCCTGACATCCAAATAGCAACAAAGTCACAACTACTGCGCGGTACCATGAACCTATACTCCATCTCCAAACTGATACACTTATCCGAGAAGTTGCTATAGCGCCATGTCTGTAGCATGCTTGGAGTGCCAGCACCACCTTGCATGGGTGGAAACTTGGCTTCGAATGCTCCCCCTATACGCTTGCCAGGTTTTTGGAGCGAATTGGCGACAAGACAAAGACGAAGACAGCTCGGCACTCGCACACACTGGCCATATGACTTTGAGAACCTGCACCTTGCATTGGAGGTAAGTCCTCATTCTGCACTGCAGCAGGCCAAGTTCTCGCTGGCACCGAAAGCTTGCACAGGGTCTGGGCACTGCGATCAGTCAGAGGAAAGCGATGAAACTCCAGGCTCCGACCATCACTCGAATTAGGCAGGCGACGTCCTGGGCGAACTTCACCTAGGCCCATGTCTGCCAAGCTTTGCAACAACTTCGTTCTCTCGTCTTGAAAGGCGGCCCCCGACAACGAAGAAATGCATTTCCCAACATCAGTCATTGTAATCGGATCTTTGGGACACGAACTCAACAGCCGACTGGGCAAAGAACGAGGTTCCCACTTTGACGACAACGGATTGGAAGCAATGGATGTCATGACTTCGGTGTCCACCATAGTGCAATCACGAACCACACGCAAATCAAAATGCCTCATGGCACATTTGATTGCATTGTCAGGCAGAGCACCGGCACGGTGACCAGACAGCGCAACCAAGCACGCTGCACGGGGGACATGGTATTCCATCTTGCCTAAATTAGCAGCCTTGCCGGCGGAGCCCCATCCGCCCTCTTCCTCCAAGTCGTTCAATTGATAATACAACTGCCTGCAAGCCGATGTTGTCAACAAGCCACTTGGGGGCGCGAGGGGCCCCAGTGTTTGGAAGTCTCTAGCCACACACTCTCAAGTAAAGGCAAAACAATGGAAGAATCCAACAAACCTGTCTCACGGTCGACAATGGCCCCTGCTTGTCGGTGTCATTAACATGCGAGCTGAAAAGCCACACTGGTGGTTCTGCTCCACTTTCACCCACCATTTCCGAAACAAGGCAAACTGCTGCAAGAGACAACTTGTTCACGTTTGTTGAAGGGAAACCAAGGGAGGCACCGACTCACTAGCCCGATTTCCCGGCTCTTCTCCTCCGCCCCAGTCCCCCATTCAAAGGTGCCACCATTGGCACACTCGAGCCACCTGGTTAAATCCAAAAATGCCGACGTCAACCGTTTCTTTCGTTGGGAAGCTTGGGTCCAAGATTGGCTTTGCTTTGGGGCCCCATAACAAGAGAACACCTCAGGCGCTCTTGGATCCCGCCATTGTTTCCAACTCCAATGAAATGGTCAACCGGGTAAAACAGATGTCGGTTGTTGGACACCAGCGCCGCGAAAGCTTGCCGAATGATGGAGCACGTGGGGACTTCCCTGCGCTGGGGTCTCCAGTGGGGCGCGACCACCAACGGGCTTTGCACTTGAAGGTTTTGGACTTGTCAGCATACAAGGCAATGGCAAGGTCTTTGCGCTGGCAAGATGCTAGACATGCAATTGGAACAAGTCGTAAACGAACAACCCTGGAAGCCCCCCGCAGCCCTTGTGTAAAAAATGGCATGCGACTGCCACGGGCAAAGTTGTCATATATCCTAGAGACGCTGGCATTTTTGCAGCTTCCTCCACATGAAGCTTCTCGGCACGGACTGCGCGAAGGCCGTCAACGGAATGCTGCAGCACTTCTTCGACTGAGTGCTCTTGGATGTATTGGGCATACATGGGCAGACGCTGCCAAAAGCTCTCGCCATAAACCGCCGCACCATGACTATTGGCAAGCATCATAAAGTAGTGCTCCACTTCGAGTTGGGTGTCTTCCACAAAACACGGCGGCGACATGGGCCTGTCGACCAAGACGTCTGGTAAGGTCTCTGGCAGTGGCAGTCGGGCACTGTGAAGGCTCTGGCTCACAACCATGACCCAAGTCAAGCACATCTGGCATCAAATGAGGAAAAAACGAACTGCGTCCGACTTCACCTTCAGGTTCTGCTGCCCAGGAAGGTGGTAGAGGAGGCACACGAACTCTGCAAGAGCTGGATGACGCGGCACCCCCAACAGGCGGCATTCACAGCGACTGGGTGGAGCTGCGCTGCCTGACGTGCCAGAACTGTTGGAATGCCCAAGGACTTCAAGGTCTCCAACATCTGATCTTCTTGAAGGCCACTACCTTCCATGTGAGGCAAAGCACAACCGCAAACGCACAGACCATACACGTCCACGCAAGCACAGGGCTCTATATGAGACGCCTCATCCAACCAAGCCGGGACACCCACAACTAGCAGGTTCCAATCTGTGGACGACGACGCGTGCACTGGAGGTGGTGTGTCCCCAATCATGCCTCCATGAGCCTCTGGTAGGTTCTCCGTAGCTGAACGCCACTTCGGGAAGAAGGGCAAAGAATCGGAAGCGACGTCAGCGCGACGTTGCATTGTCTTGGGGAAGGCAGGCAAAGAAGTCCAAGTTGCAGAAGCCTGACGCTGCAGAGGGCCAGAAAAGATTGGCTCTCCCATGGCTGGTGAGGAGACAGACTCGGACCGTGACACGGTAGCTTCCTCAACATGACGCAAAAGCAGGACTTACATGAGAAGCAGGCAGGCTTTGGGACAAAACTTTGAAGGGCGAAGTGAACGCCGCCGTTGGTATCGCTGCTGAACAGGATGCGCGACGGAGCGGAAACCTTGACCCAAAACAGATTCGACAGCGTGGGTTTCACAAGGCCTCTCGTTTTCGCCCGTCCAGGCAGGGCTGTCAACATCTAAACCACCTTCTGCTCGAACACCTAAACCGGTGGTGGTAACACCGTTTTGCGACAACGGGACCGAAGAGTTTGACATGGGGGCCTAAAACATTCATGATCGAGCGACAAGTCCAAAGAGGAGCCACTTGCGGATGCGATGAAAGCGAGACGGATTTGGGCCTGTGGATCTTGCAAACAGGTAAACCAGGATACAAAAACGGGCGCACGGAATGCACCCTGGGCCGACTGCAGTCTTGGTCGCAAAGCCAGAACGAGCCGAGAAGGAACCATATGGCGCGCCAGACAAGGTGGACACTGGGCAGACGGGACATCCAAGTCCAGAACAACCAGGCCAGGGTTCACGTGGAGATCTTTGGAAGACGCTAGCTTCAGCACCGCACTGGACAGAAACCATGAAAAAGCCGTCAGTAAGAGTAGTAGCTGAATCCACCAGGAAGACATCACCAGCACAAGCCATTGCAGAAGATTCATAGCAAGTGACAGCGTCAAACAAAACTGCAGTCTCACGGGCACAAACAAGGGAGCAACGAGGGGCCAAATACGAAGGACCAAGCCAGAGTGGAGAGGACAACCTGAGTGCACCAGGCGGTAAACTTCTTTTGCAAGATGCAGCGCGAAGACACTAGCTGAGGACTTGGCAACGACACGGCTGGCATGTTTGAAACGAAGTGCCTCAAGCAGTTGAGAGCAGCACCCCTGTTATAAAAAAGACAGAACAAACCTGGATCTGAGGCGCTTGCTGCAGTCTCTTCGGGTCGCAATGGCAAACGGGCTAACTATAGCAGGTTGCGATTGCAGATTGGCAAATGGCTGCAAAAGTAAGCAAAGTGACTTGGCTTACAGCATTCGCAATGATTTTTCTTCTGTCAGTTTTCTGTCTTCTCTTTCTCTGGAATGGGTTTGGTGTTGCTCTGTCATATGGCAAAGATCGTTGGTGTCTTTCTCTCCTTCTAGTCTTCGAAGGGTGTTTTTCTGTTGGTGCATCGTTCTGCCTGGCACTGCCTTGGATTGAACTGCCCCGTGGGACGATTCCGGCACGTCTTCGCTCTACCACTTGCCAGTTACAACGTCATGTAGCAAGCAACCAAGACTGCATCCTTTCTGGCGATCGAAGCGCGCGACGTTTAATTTGTTTTCAATCGTTTTCATTATTGTTCAATATCCTGGGGGCACAACACGCAGCTATTTGCATTATCTTAGACCTATATATTGGCCGCAAGGCGGAGTGAGCTAGTAATTTGTTGGAAGAAATAACTTCGGGAGCACGACTGACACTTAAGAGAAACAGCTGGCGTAGCAAGCAAAGGGCATTAGGAGAAGTAGGGCGCTGGGCAATAAAATAGAGCGTGGTGGACCTTTAAAAAAACACTGGTTTCGTGAGAGCTTGGAGGAAAGGTCCGCGCTTGGATGTTGCTGTGTGCAGTTGGTTGTGTCTGCGCGTTCTTGATATGTGTTTCTCTAATTTTTGGCGGTCTTTGTTGCTGGGTTGGCTTGCAACTCACTGGCTGACTTGAGTAAGCGATCTCGGCAGCGCGCCGCCACTGCCTACTGAATTATGACGATGCCAATGCAAACACCTCACTCGCGCGCAAAAAGAATATCTCCCTTGCCCGCTCTGGCGCCTGCCTCCTTTGTGAGCCACAGGCGTGCTACCTTGGCATGGCTCCTTCCTCCTCTAAATTTGGTTCTCGGGCGGCTCAGCCTTCCTCCTCCAAGTTTTGCCCTCGGAAGGCTTACCTTGGAATGGCCGCTTCCCTCCTCCAGGTGGCTCACAAAAAGGTCTGCTACCTTCGAATGGCTCCTAGCTCTCACCTGAATATTGCCTATAATGCGTCCTGCAAGCAGTTCATGTAAGCACTACTCTACTTCAATGTCTTTTCCCACCAACATAGAACGCAAATTAGACTGAGCCATCGCATCTGTCTGTCCTTGATTGTGTTTATCTATTTATGTATGTCATTGGTTCTTGCTTTGTTTATTTATCTATATTTGTTATTTCTTTCTTTTCCACTTTCATCATTTCATGGGTATGTTCTTCTTTCTGTCTGTCTGTCTGTCTTTCTTTCTTTTGTTATTTATTTTTGTTTGTATTTATTGCATTGTTTCTGTCTGTCTGTCTGTCTTTCTTTCTTTCTGTCTTTCTTTCTTTCTTTCTTTCTTTATTTATTTCGTTCTTTCTTTCTTTCTTTCTTTCTGTCTTTCTTTCTTTCTTTCTTTCTGTCTTTCCTTCTTTCTTTCTTTCTCTCTTCTTTATTGCTGCCTTTTATCCCTGCTTGTTGTTGTCTGCATCTCTGCTTATTTTGTTTATTGATCCCTATTAATCTTTTTCTTGATCCCTATTTGTGTTTTTCTTGATCCCTATGTACTTTTTTGTAATACCTCTCCCGCACTCCCTTCTTCCTTCCCTTCTTCCTTCCCTTGTTCCTTCCTTCCCTTCTTCCTTCCCTTCTTCCTTCCCTTCTTCCTTCCTTCCTTCCTTCCTTTCTTCCTTC
>CAXAMN010002224.1:2127485-2170719 GCA_963970005.1 Durusdinium trenchii
TCCTTCCTTCCTTCCTTCCTTCCTTCCTTCCTTCCTTCCTTCCTTCCCATCCTGCCTACTTATGTTTTTTGATCTTCATAAAACTTGCTTTTTGATGCTGTCAATAATTTGCTTTTGATCCTGATAAAAGTCTATTTTTGAACCCCATGCCAAGAATAGACGTGATTCGTGATTCGCCCCTGATGGCAGGGTCAGAGGCAGTCAGAGGGTCACAGTGGGCCTACCCACTCAGTCCCAGTCAGTTGGGCCACCTACCCAGTCCCAGTCAATGGAACGGGGGCAACATCAGGCAGTCCTACGGGTTGTGTTCAGGTCGAAGGTGCTTTTCTCAGACGGACCATAAATTCCCGCGCGACCCCCGCGGTCGAAGGAGAAGAAAGACGCGCGGATGTCTCCCATGGTCAACCTCCCCAAACTCCAGCTAAGCACGCTTTGAGTCACAAACTTACTCCGTAAAGGAAAGAATGCACCATGGGACCATGCTGGATGATGTTGGACCCGATGATTCTGGGGCATCTACTGTATCTAAATCAAACAAGTTCGACCGGAAACACAGGAGTTGAGTGGTTTGCTTGGTCCGCTCGGCCCCAAGGCGCCGCACGAGCCCGTTGTCACAGGGGCCCAGTCGGGCTAAGGCACGCAACAACCTCGAAGCGGTCGGGCAAGGGGCGCTCTGCGCAGCAGTTCGCAGGATTGCTGATTGCTGGTTGTGTCATCAGGAATTAGATCTTTGAGGCTATCTACAGTATGTCTAGCTCCCCCAAATGCCGGCGTATTTGTCGGGTCACTCCATTTTGAGACAACCTTCCACTGGCGATGTTCAAAACGAACTCAATCCTGGTCGTCGAATTCGTGTTTTTGTGGCCATATTCTGTTTGGTGACTGTTCCGGATGAACACTGTCACAATCATGTCCGATCTCACCACCTTCACAAAAGGATCGAGTGAGACTCACATTCCGAGAAAAGGGTCACGGTTCGTCATGCTGAGTATTTTCAGGTCCGGTCCACCTGTGCATGACTTAGTCTCTGCTCGGCCTGCATCTGGAAGAGGCTGCAACAGTGCCTGCCCAGCCAAGGGATTGCCGGGTGCACCCACATGTGCTCTGTTCGATTCGGCCCCTTAGCGAGTCGCCTTGGGAACCGTCCCTTAGCGAGTCGCCTTGGGAAACCTGTGTGTGTGTGTGAGACAAAATGCTGGGGCCCGCTGAAGCCCTTGGCAACAAACCAGGCCATCTTCAAAACAAAGCCAGATCATCATCATCATCATCATCACCACCACCACCACCATCATCCCAGATCGTCTAAGCCAGAAGGGTCCTCGGCTGCAACTACGTTCACCTTGGAAAGCAATGCCCAGACGCTACAGTACCACCATTTTCCGACGACTTGCATTGCCTGAATTGAACTCCTTTAAAACACATGGATCAAACTGATCAAACATGCCATCCCTGAGGCAAATCCAAACAATAGAACACGACTCCCAAACCTGCTTGATTGCTCGCAAACTCCCTACCCACCCATTGCTCGCAAACGTGCACTCGTGTGCCTGCAGCCCCGAGCGCCAAGTTGAGCAAGTCGCTCGCCTGGGCTGCATTCCCGGCCACTCGATGTGACAATGCCTGGCAGCTGAACAATTCCACCTCTGAGCCAATGTAGGTCTGAAAAAGGATCCCAGAATGCACAACATCATCCACCTGCGCATGTTCACCATGCTTCAGACTGTTTCGTTTTGAAGCTCTGTGCGCCTGCTCATAGCAGGTGCCCAGGAAGTTGTTCAACCTCAGATTGCACCAAAATCGAAGTATGGCTAGCTTGTGTTGCAGCTGGGGTCTCGGCACTGCCTCCTGCTGCTCTTTGGGCATTCTGGAGATCAATTCGCCAATGAGTTCACGTGCTTGGACCAGGCTGGAGAAGGCTTCACTGTAGGCCGCTTGGCTGAAATGGGCTTCAGCAGCCCAAATGAAGGTCTGGGTAGCCATTGGTGCCAACCTCTGCGGCTGGAGCTTCCACTGCTTGGCACTTTCGGTGAAGCAGTCCTGTGCAGATTGAGGCTCCTCCGCCAGCATCCAGGCACGCCCCGCGAAGGCCCAGTGCACCGCCAAAGAGGCCGCATCCTTCGTTGGCATGGTCTCCGACACGAAGCTCCCGACGAAGAGCTCACATGCCAAGCTGCGACACTTGGCACCTTCTTTCGATGTCGCGAGGCCCTGTGCCACGGCGGCCCAGAGCCGGTGAGCCAAGCTGCGGAGCTCCAGTCGAGCTGCGCTCGTGATCTCAGCCGCGGTGGATCCGACCGTGGAGCGTGCCCGGTCCAAAGCGGCGACGTCCTCATCTGTCAGGGCTCGGGAGGCCAGCTGGGCGGCTTCCACCGCTTGCACCAAGCGAGTCAGTTCGGCATCTGCCATGGCCACAGAAGGACAAGCAACCAAGTGGCAAACACACGAACCCCTGAAAAATAAGAGCTGATCAGTGCCACTCTTGCCCTGGTATGTGCAGAGTGTGATTTTGAGTTCGTGGCCAACAAGTGATGCTCATCATAGGCCCTGCAGCACGAACGTATGTCAGGCCGGCTTCTTCCTCTTCAACGGATTGAAACAAACATCTTGGTGTGTCTACAAATCTTTGCCAAACCACACCTATATAATTATATAATCAATCCTATTATATATGAAGTTCTATTCAACGAGGCAATATGAATTGAACTATATAGATTACTCAAGTGTTTGCTTCTGCCACCACACCTGTGCCAAATGACAAACTCCACATTGAATGCGTTGCTCAGTTCCCCCACCACCATCCACCACCCCATGTTCCTTTTCCGCTGTGTGATCCGTCTTTCCGCGCCGCTGGCAGACGATGGACCGCCAATCTCAGGGGGGCACCCCACGGAGGGCGCGGTGCGGCGTGAGACGCCGCTCGCGGTGGGGGTCAAAAGCTCAGAGCAGATGACATCGCCAGTGACTTTCCCGGGACGCTAATCTGCTGCGCAGATCTTAAGTGAAGCATCCGGCCAGTCAGTAGCTTGGCTGTAGTGTCGAAAACCTTAGATAGAGTGTGCCCAAGTCCTTGACATGAACTCAGCATGGTCAGGAAGAAGACATGCAGCGACGTCAACAATCACATCCACTCTCCAATGCACTAAGCTTGCAGCTTCCAAAATCATGCCACGACGTGCTGGAACTCAGCGTCCTGCATCGCTCGCCGCGCCGGGTCCAGTGCCAGGACGGACCCGAAGACCCCGGGAGCGGCCAGAAATGGAGTTTTGACGCTTCGTTTTTGCGTTTTGAGAGACACTTGGGTTTTGGACTGCTGCTGATCTCAAGCTTGGTCACTTTGAAGGTCCAAGCTCGGATGACGAGGTTCGGCATGTATTGCCATAAACAGATTGTACTGTGGATCATGCTGCGCTCAAAGGGATCTCTGTCTGGCAATCTCAAGTAGAGAAAAAAACGTGTTTCAACTCGGGTGATCTCAACGAACTCAAGTGATCTCAAAGATGTCCATTGAGCAAATGGCAAAGTTACAGTTGCTGTTCTCCCGACAACATCCCTCAACCACAGTGCCTGGTTCCAGGTTCCACAACCCCCCGAAGGGGGCGCAGCACATTTCAATCTTGTGCCTTTGCCGTCTTCAGGCTGTGTAAATGGCTGATCATGCGGCAGGCTACAGTAGACCAGGAAGTAAAGTAGAAAGTGACTTCTTCTCAAAGGGGAAGAGGAAGAGGACCCAATCCCTAATTACTGAAGTGGCCACCCCTTTTGTTCCTCGACCAATGTTCGTCCCCACCTCAAGCGCCTTGAGTTCTCCAAACGCAGGGCAGTGCCTCGAGTGCACAACTGTCTCCCACAAACATGTCCAGAAGTCCAGCCGTCGAGTGCCTTGATACATACATATAGATCCCCCTCATTCCAGATCGTTAGTCTCTGATTCATCATTTTGATGGAGTCCGAGCACGATCTATTTCTGCTTGCGGAAGTGAACCTCGGACAGAAAGGGTCTTGCAAACATGGTTTCGCAGGTGGTGCATCAGCCGAGCAATGGAGGATTTTAGCAAAACAGCCTTCCGATCAAGGCTGGGGAGGTGGAGGAGTGAAGGAGTTGCTTGAGCATTCGTCCACTGGTGTTCGAACCTCCAAAGGTAGGTTCGAAACCGTATGGCGACGCGACGACCGGACACTTGCGCTTCGACGCCCGCTTGCTTCTCCAGTGGAGGTTCCCACTCACCTCCCTGTCCACCGGACGTGCGCACGTCCGATCCCAAGGGGGTCGGGAGGTTTCGCTTCGTGTCGGTGTCCGATCTGATTCGGTGAACCCGATGTTTCTCAATCCGACCGAAAGAAAGCACCACGACGAGTCTCGTCGTCCGTATATGTTCTTTTCTCCACAAAGAACGGACAATCCCAGCAATGCCACGGACCCAAAGGTGGGTTGGTGTGGGCCGTACTCTGATCACTCCCTCTAACATCCACATGGTTGCGTGGATGGCTCCGAAAGGAAGACCCGCTTAGACTCTGCAAAGGTTTTCCACTTCTTTTAATGGTTGGGGAGGTTTCCCACTTCCGGAGAAAACAAAAACTTCCTCTTCCTCCGTCCTCTTCCTCCTCCCGGTCTTCTGAACGGCCCCCACTCGAGACCAATGGACTTCACCAGCTCAAGTCCCGCCAGCCGTCGATCCCTGGTGGGACGGGAGTCGATCGCAGAAGGTTTCACCGCTCCCCGTGCCCTACCCATCCTCTGAACGGTCTAGTTTTCAGGCGAAGGATGGGGAAGAACACCTGTGATTGGTTCGAAGGCCTTTTTGCACAGGCCAAAAGGAACCCATCCAAATCACCCTTTTCGTCACTTGCGATGTTTTGCTCCTTCCCAAAAATCCCCCAGGCCTGGGCACAAAGGTGTATGGTAATCGAAAAATTGGCTTTGCAGCGCCCAGCATCATCAGCATCGTATTGACCCCTGGCCACAGCGGCCACGTGGGAGCGAAGTCAAAAACGATGGCCAGCCAGCGACTGCCAAAAGACCCTCCAACTCCAACAGTCAGTGGCAACTAGAAAGGTACCTTTCCAGGTGAGAATGACTGATGACTGGACGACCTAGGGACATGTCACGCTTTCCAGGCGCCTTTCTCTAGAAAGGCGGTTTTCGGGGGGGGGGAGTGCCGTGTCTTGTCTCCCCCTGCGACCAAGGTCGGTACATCTGAGCACATCTGAGCACCCATGCCAATGGGATTCGGATCTGTGAAGAGCCTCTGGATCGAGCAACACACAGGATCCCACACAGGATCGGTCACGAGGAAGGTCGAACAAAAGGAACTGTCATCATTTGCGGAACCGGATGCCCTGGTCTAACATCCTAGTTCCTAAAAAGCATCCACATTCAACTTATATATTCAACTTGTCAATGTTAAAAAGGAAAAAAAAATACAACACATGAGCCACCTCCGAAAGATTCGCCCACATAAAACTGAGATTTCCAGCCATTTGTAGAGCGGCCCCAATTTGGCATTCAGTTCCTCATCCTCGCCACCACTTCCCGACGCACTCATTCGCGACTTACCGGAATGACTTCTCCTCGTTCCATCACGCGACTCGTCCAATGGAGCAGAGACTCCGGCATTCATCCCTCCAATGGAGTCTCTGGTGAGATGAATAACGAAGGGTTAGTCATGGGGTTAGTCATAGACCCTCATAGACTTAATGACTTGACATATTGGTTGTACACGACAGTAGGGGTGTCCCCTTAAAAGGCCATCAAGCAACCGAGGCCAAAGCAAGACGGCCATCGGTGGCTCCTCCTGTGTCATCAGCCTCTTGACCAAGCCCGGAACCACATTGGACCTTGGTGTCGAAGACGCGAGGCGAGGAACCTTCTTTTGGAGCGTGACACTGAACAATTGCAAGAAAGAAAAAGACTAGAGAAGCCAACCAGTGATCACAACTGGTAAGCATGCTGGAACGCATTTGCATGCTGGATTGCATGGATGAGTATAGCCGCCATTGGAAGATCAACCACTTTCTCTGAAGCTGCATGCTTCACCCAGGCTACCCGCTTCAAGGTCCAACTCACCCAAAGAATGGGCAAGGAAGCAAAATTGAGCTTTCTGGGCAACACACACCCATGTCATGTCCGTGTCAATCCGTCATCTGAAGGCCACCCACGAGGACAAATTGTCAAACCAATGACAGAGTAGACAATAAGATCATTGCCTACCTACAATGGCTTGTGTTCACTGGTGCGCAGGGTTTATCAAAAAGGTCGCCATTGCATCAATAGCTCTGAGGAGGTCAAAGAGATACAACCTGACCCAAGCGAGAGAATCTGTCCGTTGTGCCACCTGAGTCATTGAACATCAAGCCCACAAGAAAACAACCCAATGTCCCTATATACTACCCCATGACTGGCTTCGTTGAGCTATCGCCTTCAGACACGTTCTGCGTCCTCCGGGCCCCACTCCACACCGCCTCTGACGCCCCCACGTCACAGAGATCACACCGACAGCGCCACACTTGTGTCTGGACTGGTGCATCCTCAGCTTTCGAGTCGGCGAGTCGAACCAACCCTCTTTCACCGGCACGGCCACCGGTCGGGTCGTTGTTCGTCCGGTCGCCGAGGCGTACAGACCAAGGGATCCACCGGAGAGAGATCGGTGTCGGGCGTCAAACCGAGAACGATGCAGAAACAGACGCGCGTCTCCACTGGAGATCTTCATCCCACACCCCCGGCGTCCCTCGGACGACCATGGCTTCTCATTTGTCTCATGGCTTCGCAAGAGAGCTGCAAAAAGGGCGCCGAGTCCAAGCACCCCATGGCCAAGCACCACAGGGCGCAGGTTTTTCAGCGTTGGTCCCCCAAAAAAGGCCTTGGCCTCACTGGTTCTTCTGGCGGAGGAGGCTGGCCTTCCGAAACTCCTCCTCTGAAAGTCCGATGTTGCCATGCTGCTTTGGGCTGTAAAAGGTGCCTCCCAGGCGATCCCACCAGTCTACCATAGCTCCATAGTTGGCATGAAAGAACTTGTGATGATTGTCATGAAACTCCACCGGGGCCTGCCAAAAAAGCCAGGATAATGCTGGCAGCTCATCTAGCTTCAGTCCTGAAAGCAGGCTTGGGAAGTTTAACGCTCTTAAACTTATCCGAAAAGCTCAGGCGCATTTGTTCAACTGTTGTGTGGTCTCCTACGCTGTCCAGCCTGAATGGTCAATGGCATTGCAAACAAAGATCCAGGCTAGCAGTGTGACTGCGGAGACGATGCTGACCGGTAGTACCGACAAAATTGACAAGGTTGGCACCGTCAATGACAGGAACTCCGCTGGATGTAGGGCGGAAACCACAAAGGCATTTGGGCTCTTCCTTGGCGTGGGTTTTCACCCATGGCCCATAGCCATATAGGCTGTCTGAACTCTTCTTGATTCCAACCATAGGTTTGGGCAAAGACTAGCTGAACGGACTTTGGTGGGGACCCTAACCACCTTGCTACAACCCTCCGAAGCACGATCTGGACTATCGACAAAACCTTTCAAGGTACTGTAAATCAAGAAGTCGGCCAAGTGCAACGAAGTGTCCAAAAATGGTGTGCCTTGTGCACATGTCGATACCACCAGGGTCGATGAAGTGCACGATGAACCACATAGGCTGAAATATCTACCAGGATGTAGGCAGTCAGTAGGCATGGAATATCTATGAAACTTGGCCAGCCAGAATGGATGTTGGTCCATCCCTGGATGGCATAATAGGCATAAGAGGATGCGGCAGAGACTGACAAAATGCTCTTGATACTGAAGACCACAGCCCGACGAAGCTCCAGCTCCGTCATGGGCTTGCCCTGGATGCTAAGCCTTTGACCTTCCTCTGGATACTTCTGAGTGTAGATGTAGTGTATGGACCCACACACTGCAGCGTACATGACCAAATACGAAAGTGGAGCCATGACAAAAACACTGAGGCGGCTGGCCAAAGGCGCTACTGGGGAAGGGGAATTGCTCACCAAACCCATCCTTGCTGGCAAAGGTACACAAATGAAGTCTCTGAAACGAAACTTGGAAAAGAGAATGCTGAAACAACTCCACTGACTCCACCTGTCAAAAAGAACGTTTTATATACCTGGCTCGTCACGGTGGTTTACCCCAACAAGTGATCTCGAATCCAGAGAGTCCCCAAAAAATGTTGACCTTGCCCTCGGGTCATCTTGAGAGCTCAAGCGTCGAAGGCAAGACATAGGCCAAGTAGACCTCGCTGATCAAGGCAGCCAGCGCCATTTCTGCGAGCATCAGCAAGTCTTGCCAATGAAAAGACTCCCCTTCGTCCAAGTATCGGCGCACATGACAATCAAAGACCTGAGACAAGGACAGTGATCCTGAGATCGGCGTGGATGGCACCACCATGGCTCGAATGAGATTTGGCGTTCCAATCTAAAATGAGGTCATGCCAGTTCTCGAAGTGCAAAGAAAGAAGACATTATTCATGCCAGTCTGGAACCACTAGTTACACTAGTTTCACAGAAGTGGTGCTGTTGTTGCTACTGTATCAAGGTCAAGAAGCCATGGCCTGGCCGCCCTGAGCAGTCAAAACTCTGTGTCTAAATCACTGGGTGAAGCTTGTTGGTGTCCTCTGGCAATAAAAAGGCCCTCAGCGAAGCATACATAGAAACTTCTGGCGTGGGCGTCGTCAGGCCCCCTGTTTAAGAACCGCTGAAGGACCCAGATGAACACAATTTTGCCGCTGTGTCACCCCGGAAGAAAGCTCTGGGTGTCTGACAATGAGGATGTGTCTTTGGCCAACGGGTAGAGGGAAACTAACTCCCTGATCAAGAAGCTGAGGATAATGAATACAGCAGGAGCTGTACAAAACAACTTCCTCCCGTGGTGCAGACTGATGACTACACCAAACTATATACTATGAGCAACTCTGACTCCACTTTTCAGTAACAACTTCTGGTTTCTTCGAAAAGTCCTTGAGCCCATCACCACCCAATGTCCAGTCGCCCGAGTGGCTGGTCGTCGTTGCCGGACCAGCAGCAGATGCCCTGGTCAGAGAGCTCCTGGGTCACCGACTCAAGGCACACCTTGAGCAGTTCAGTTTAAAATCTGGAACCAAACTCCCCCAACCTGCACGTCTTTTCAGCATTCTTTCTGGAGCCACATCCAGGTTCGACATGTGGCGCGGATGGTTTACCGCCACAAACATGCGTCGCGGAAGCACCGAATTCTTAGCCGTCGTAAGGTGCCAGGAATCTAGCAACCCCATCGCTCGCAGTCCTTGATGCGCTCGTTTCCCATGCATTCCTGGGCTGCCGAAGCCGTGAAAGAGGTGGACATCGTGAAGTCACGCCTTACATCGTGAAGTCACGCCTTCACGCCGATGAAGTGCGGATGATCCTTAATCTTCATGATCACCTCAGGCTTGATGTCCTCCCAGAGATGAAAATGTTGATGTCTCAAGATTTGGTGACACCAAAAGAATCGCGCTTGGCGCTTGAAGAATCCCCTTGGATTCAGAAGACCAGCACAAACTGTTCAGTTCATCTGCAATCTCAAAACTTTGCCTTAGGATTCTTTCAGATCTTTTCAGGGCCACGCATCCATGCTTCCGGGAAGCCCGCGGCGCTTCCTACCAGCGACTCGGTGATTCGAGAGGTGAGTCCTCCCAATCGCTCCGCTTCCCTCACTCCGACGCTTCCCGTCCTGACCGGTTCGCCCCGGTACCTCGTGTCGGTCCGACACGACGTGTCGACGGAGTCGACGGAGTCGACGGAGTCGTCCGTCTCTAGAGTCTTTGTGTTCTGATCCTCAGAAGGCGCGTTGTAGATGAAGGCAGGGCCAAACTTCAGGGCGGCCTCCAAGTGCATGACCTAAGAAGAAACCCCTCAAACCTATGTGGGTGTTCGGTCGGCGAGGCCGTGACTTTTGGGTGTTTCTTGTTTGTGCGCTTCTTCTTCTTCCTTCTTCTTCCTCTTCTTGTTCCTCTTTCTCCTTTTGTCTCACCTGGTTCCGTGAACTCTAAACCACGTGACCGACCTCCAAGGCCTTTCTTTGGGGTACATCCACATCCTGTCGGCCTTTCTGAAGCTTCAGAAGCGAAGGGACTATCAAACCACGGGTGCGGAGACGAGATCAAAGGAAGGGAGAACTCTGTTGAATTGACCACCTGGAAAATAAAATGACATAACGCCAGTTCTATCTTTCTTTGCGGGTATTGTCTTGCTTGTTCAAGGGAAGGTGATTCGCTTTGGGGAGGACTCTCCCCACATTCACCCTCTACTGAGCTACTGAAATGAATGTCTGTTTTTGATGGCTTCTAGGCTCCTGACAATACCGGAGTCCGAGGTCTTGCCTCAGTTCTTGCCGTATTGTTTCGCGTTCTGGGACCCCCCAAGAGACTCCAAAGAGAGTCCAAAGGTGTTTGGCTTGGACTCTCTCTCCAACTCCATACAGGGTGCATTTGTTTACCTCTGGCTGCCCTGGCAGAACTCACCAAAAAGGGCTGAACTCCCCGTGATTGCACTCCTTGAAACGAGGTTCACTCAAACGCCTGGAGAGGCGAATCCTTTATCACACCTCGAGGCGTTTTCACCAGCGTGGGCGCTCAACTCGCAACCAGGGTAGGACGTGAAACTTGCATATAAAGAATGGAAAATGAGGAGGTTCTGGGGTGTGGGAGTACGAGTCAGCTCATTATATAGTTGTGCCCAAGGACATGAGTATTGAGTGAGTTCCCCTGAACAATTCCTAGGTATGCCCATCCATGTTCCTCGCGGCAAACCATAGACTACTCCTGCCCAAGTTGATCTTCCTTCATTTCCCTTCCGGAAGTCATAGCCTCATATTTCTCTCATTCCTTGTATTCCCCCTTCTCTGGAGACAAACCCAACTTTGGTCAGGTCTCCATAGTATGGGTTGATGAGAAGCGCTGCGTCCATCCCGGCCGCCTCAGATCGGACGAAATCATCCACAAAAGCAATCCAAGCAACATCCACTTGGTTTCGAACAAAACCCATGGTGATTGACATGTTAACCATCTCTTTCTTGAGCCAAAAACCCAAAAACCTGGTAGAGTCTATCCCTTCATAGTGGATCTATTTTCCCCATTCAACCATCCATGTGGGGGGGCTTCCCCTCGCAGCTTATCAAAAGAACTGTCCTTGAGCCTCCGGCAAAGCCCTTCTCCGTAGCATGGACAGCCTGGTGAGCTGGAACGAGCTGGAAGCCGGAGGGGGAAGCAGGGCAATGGGCCACAGCCAAGTTGCCAACCAGAACTAAGAGCCAGCGGAACTAGGAGTCACCCACTCATGTTATATATATATATATACAGTACATGTCTACCTCGAACCCAGAAGGTGACCCCTGTTTTTTGATCGCAAAAGAGTATGGTTTTTGGGGTTGGTTGGTGATCCAAAATACTAATTAGTAGAGGTCACTCAGATTTTAGGTACACATGAGTTCCTGTTCAATTCCATCCAACTCGTCCATCAGTGAAAACTCCAATGGCTGGGTATTTTCACCATCCAATGCGGCACTGAACTCCAAATGGCGGCTGAACTCTTGAGAATCAACAAATGTTCCATCAAAAACCACACTCAATTGATAGTGAGAAAACAGGAAAAGGCAAGCTGTGCAGTGCAATCTCTTTGGTTCCTTGTCTCGGTCGCTGTGAGATCCGGGCTGCGGCGGTGTGGTTGCTGCCGGTGTTGCCGACCTGAAAAAGGGGGCAACACCAAGGGCTAAGGGACATGCCCGGCTCACAAGGCTGCCAGTCTTTTCAAGAAAGAACAGAAGAGTCTACCTCGCTTTGTTCACCTTTTGTATCTAGAAGTTACATCAGGATGGATCCGTCCCAGAACATTGGAGTTCCTTACGGGTGTGATACATCTGGGCAAACAGGTCAAACTTGGGGATTAGCATCGACCAGCTGATTTGGTGTTCGCCAAGGGTTCGAGGTCTTCGGCTCACAGCCATGTGGGAATGCTGATTTCCATCGCCTGTCACAACCTGAGCTCCCTGCGATGTAGATCCGTCCACCGAACTTGGCCTCAGCAGATGGGATTCTGATGTATTTGGAAAAGGCTTCATTCACGGAACTGGGTTGCCATTGACTCGAACAAGGGAGTCATGTTCCACCGCTCCGACTGCGAAAGACTGCAGAACATGTCCACGTAGAGCAGCTACATCCACATCCACTCTTCACGACTTCATAACTTTCGTCAGTACTAACTTCCCCACTTCCTAGTGAAGAGTGAAAGCAGTATAGTGATAAGTATGTAACTTCCTACTGGGGAAGTCTCTAACTTCTTTCCCCTTCCTATCCCTTCCTATCCGCGAAACGCGCCCTTTCGCAACGGGCAAGCCTTGCTGTGGCTCACCAGACCAATTCGCTCCTCCAAGGACAAGAGGTGGCCCTCTCCGGTGGTGCCTCCGATGATGAGGCCTTCGACCTCAGGAGCCGAACTCTTTCGGCGCTTCTCAGGGCGGTGAAGTCCCAGGTCTTTGTCTCTGTGAAGCCGGGGATGGGGGTGGTAGGCTTTGTCAGATTCGCTAAGAAGTAGCCAGAGTAGGTGAGCCAGAAAACAAGTAGCTACTACCGATCGGACACAAAAGGTGAAGGGCTCAGGCTTCTTCGAGGAAGCTTCCCCCCCGCCTGAGTGCGCGGGGGGGACTTGCTTGAAGAAGACCGAGCCTTAATCAATCGGTTCCTAGATTCTCTGAGAAACTGAACTTATATATATAACATATTTGATGACAATGACGATGATGACGACGAGGAGGAGGAGGAGGACGCGGAGGAGGAAGAGGACGAGGAGGAGGAGGAGGAGGACGACGACGACCGCGATGATGGTGAAATGTTGTTGGTGACATGAGGACCGGTACACGGTACAAGGTCTTCTTGGTTCGTTCTGCTGTTTTGGGTGTCTAGTCTGTGCCCGGTTGTCTGTCATGGGTGAATGTACAATCAGGCTTGTCTTTTCCAAGGGAGCAAGCTGCTATTTGAGGGGATGAGGTCAACCACAATGTTGTACATCTCCCCAGACGTGCCGGGACATGTGAGAGAACTGGCATCCAAGGATGGAGCTCCATTGGCGATCTGGTGCTCCACCAGTTTGTCAAAGGCCTGAAATCCCATTGTCCCGTCGACGACGGTTTTGTGTTAACTGTTAGGCCAAAATGCAGCTGACCTCGTTTGTCTTTTTTCAAGAGGGAGAAAATCATCAGAATGTGATAGCACGATCCCCCATGCACACACACCTCGAGGTCAATCTTTCCATCTGCTTGATAAGGCGTCTTCACGGCTGTAATCAGCCTCACCTCAACGGAAACGTCATGCGGCGCATCTTCGTTCGGTAAAGAAACGAAAACGATGGCAGCTTTGAGGCCAAAGTTGGTACTCCTTCTCCCTCCAAAGTGAGCGAAGCATAAAGTAGAAAATAGGGTGTTCCTCTGCACAGAGGAGAGCAGTTCCACGATTGTTTTCCTTCTCGAGAATATCTTTATTGCCAAACCTTTGACCAAAAGTCCTCCAAAACCTTCGCAGGAGGACGCAGTTTTGCAGGCCTTCCGCAATGCCAGAGTAGCTTCTGCCATCTTCAGCCCAGAGTAGTGGTCCTAAGCCCTACAAGCAATGCTTTTTGAGCCGTATGGGCAACGAAACTCAAATCTTTGCACGTGAAAAATGACCTGGAAGACTACCCTGACTCTTTTGACACCCTCCAAAAGATCTAGAAAGATAGGCGTTTTTGGAGAACAATGTTTAACAATCAACCACCGTACCTCGAGAAACCATGAACTCTTCTTCTCCCGTTCACGGCGACCTCGACAGAGGAGGTCGAACATATACAAATCATACACCATCACACTGTCTCCACCAAGACCTGGATTTCTTGGAGAACAAAGGTCACCAACCTCCACCAACTCTGCAAAGCTGGTTGGAGCAACACAACTTCGTCATTCTAAGGGCAGAACACTTGCTAGGAAAACTCTATCCGAAGGGCAAGGAAGGCAGGGCTACAGGAAGCATACCTTGAAGCTGTCATCATAATCGTCCTTTGCATAGCTTCTGAGCCAAAGCTACCTCTTGCAATCGGCAAGCTTTCTCCAAGGAAGCATAACTAGTCGTGTTCATAGGCGTCTGCTGATCTAAGCTAATCTTGCTCTACTGAATCAGCTGAATCGAATGGCCCATGCCGCAGGACACATGCACTTCGGAGCTTCCGCAGTCCGACGGGGAAGACCATGAAAAAGTCGCTTCTCAACTGATGAAGCTCCCAGAAACGCCTTGGAAAGGGGGATGCTGATGTCGCCTTGATGAGGATTGACGGGGATTATGTCCATCCTGAGAGTCCCATCTGAGAAGGTTTCTGTTCATTGCTTTGAAAGTGTCGTGGCCTGCCCAAGCCCGTCTGAATGAGGGTCGCCCACTCGAGCTACATGAATCTCATGGCCCACACTTGAGCTACAAGTGCTTGGCCGGGAACACCATTGGATGGGCACAGGCTGAGAAAAAAACAACCTGCGGAGCTTCTTCAAGGATCTGCAAGGGAGAGCCCATCCAAGCTTCCAAAAATTAGCGAGTTGGAACAATCTTATGCGCGTGGCGCATGGCGAGCAAGGTGATGGCCGCCGAAGATGGCATTATGCGATGACCACCACTTCCTGCATGCCGTGAGAAAACGCTCCACCCAACAAAGAAAAACTGGCAAAACTGGCTTTACGACGACGGTGGCGGGCGTTCAAAAACGGCTAAAAAACAAAGCTCGCTCCAATCCTTCCCATGGTCTTCTCAAACCAAATGCTCGGGTGAGAGGGTTGGTATTCATCTGCAATTGATTGAGAATACCTTTTCGAACCATGGGCGAGGGAAAAGTGCCTGGCAACACGGCAGAACTGTCTTCACTGTCGTCTTCAAAGGTCGGGTTGCCGCTGGAGCAGGTTCAAGTGGTGTGACATGAAGACATGAATCTACAGGTGCTGAAAAGCAACGCATATCTTCACAGACTGCCGTGTACGGAGTGAACAAGCGTCCATTGACCTTCTTGTCCACACTAAATGCCAAGCACGGCTTAGAGCGAAGCTCCGTAGACCATGCCAGGACTACCAGAAATTGCATTGCAGTATCCAGCAAACCTTCAAGCGGGGCCTGCTACTGCAAAGTGATTAAATAAGGTGCCGCGCTCTTGTTGGCGGGCCATATTTGTTTCTGCGTTTGCCTATATACAAGATCTGTCACATTGAAATTGAGTATCAGAGGATGCAATATCTTCACCGTGCACCCGCTTCAGCGGTCGCTTCAATCTCTGCACACTTTGGGTCGCTCGATGCCATTGTGGGTGCGCCTGTGGACAGGGTCTTTGATGCATCTTTTCGGGCTCAAGGGCTCAAGGGAAAGCAGGAAAGCGGAAAAGTCTTCGACCTGACTGGCCAACCTTCATAAATCCGCGAAAGCACCTTGCGCCCGACTCAGAAACGCGAGCTCACCATCCGAACGGCCATGATGCGAAGGACCGAAAAGGAGAAATGTTGACATCATCGACAACCGTCCCATCGACATCTCATCTGGTCGTAACCAGTCGTCTCGTTTGGGGAAACAGAGAACGAGGACTCCACGCCTAGACACATCTGACGCGCCACTGTTCCGTATTGTCCTTTGGAGTCTCCACCACGACGCCTCACATCGACGGTGGAGAAGCAGATCAGACCGTGCGGAAGAGGTCGATTATAAAGAGACATCTTCAACTCGACTCACCTTGAAATAGGAAAGCACGAAAGAACGCAAAGGGGAAGACATTGATACTTTAGACACATGGAAGGTGCTTCCACCTCCACCTCCGCACATCCCTTCCGATTCGTCCAGCAAGAAAAGTGGAGGACTGGCTGGGGGAAATGCAGATTGAAAACCAGTTGGAGGACTTGGTGTCTTCATTTGGAGGGGGTCATGGATACTCTTGATGAGATTTCAACCCCCCGCAAGCCTGAAGAGGCTTTACAATTCATGTCTGGCCGGGGGGGGTTTTGATCGTCAAATTTCCATGTTCGGGGCTCCTCGGTGTTAGCCTATCAAATAGGTCGTTCGATACAATTCTTTCGATCCATCCTCCCAGCATCCTCTTACACTTCGACGCTTCGCCTGGTATGGACATCAACCACTTCTTGAGGCTGCCGTCACTGCGCCTCAGAGGTTCTGAGGACTCTTTCAGCTCTCGGCTCTCTCTGCCGAGCTGTCCCACTGAGACTTGAGCTTGCTGTTCTCGCGCACATGCAGGTTGAAGCCTGTTGCCACCTGCAAGAGAACCAATCTTCTACGAATGCATCTACCTAGAAAGACCAATCTAAAATCTGGTCTTCTCGCCAGTTCAACATTGAAGAAAACAATGTCATGTTCCCCACTGCCGCAAAAGTCCTTTATATAGAGGTTGTTTCAAAATATGTATTGCAAAATCAAGAATAAGAATGGTCTACCGAGCTTTCGCATCTGAAAAGTGCATGTCCTGCGGGTGCAAAAAATGATACCTTGGTTTGCCCGGTTGGATACCCCGTTCACCACGCCTTTGATGATCCCTCTTTCAGATTCTCATGATTTCCTACTAACAGAAACTAACTCCCAGTGACAAAGCCTTGTTTGGCATCTAATGCCTTCTCATTGAGAGGGGCTGGTCTTGGTCTCTTTGGCGGCAAAAGCACACGACAAAATCAGATCTGCAACAAGGGCCTTACCGGCAAGCCACATGCCATCGACCTGACCGCCATTTCCTGCAGAGAAGCCCAGCAGCTTGAGTTCAAACCGCCTTTTTCTACGTGTCATGTTCTCTGTGTGTGTGCCCCTTGTAGTCACAGGGATCCATTTGGATTGTGCTCCTAATTTTTTTCCTTTGTTCAGCAGGGGGTGCCATGGACAGTGCAAGTCTGGCACTAACAAAGACGCTTGCACGGGTATGTGAAATCAATCCGGGACGCCGGATTGACGTACCTGCTTGGAGAGAAACCTACGTAGAGCACAAGCTATCTATTTCGTTGCTTCCTTCAGTAAAGGGCTAATGCAGCGGTGATTCACCTTGGGTTGTGAACTTGGCTTTTCTGCACGAACGTCGTCAGCTTGTCGTTCGCTCGATCGGTGGCTTCTTTCAATCTGCTGGCCACTTGAAACTTACTGGACCTCCACTGGATGGACCTCTACTCCCTTTCAGGTTTCCTCACCTGTTTTCTTAGGAATTGGGAACCTAGGCCGGCGTGTGGCACCGCATTCACATCAGTACGCATTTCTATAAGTGTGTGGAATCATAGAAGTGGATTGCAAAGAAAAGGAAAAAAACAATGACCTCGCCCCTTCGGCGTGAAAGCTGTGCCCCTTCGGCGTCCGATGCTTCGAAGGCTGAAAAACAGCCTAGGGTTCTGACGGTCCAGAGACACCCCGGTCTTCGTGCTCCCCAACGATGTGCTTCAGAAAGCGCAACTTGGTCGCGCCAGAACAAACGTTCAAGTTGAGGAAGAGAGGCGCGGCATGAAGAGGACTAGGTCGCTCCTTGAAGCAACTCATGGACCAAGTTCTCCAGGTCCTTGACCTTCTCCGACCTGAGAATCCGACCGACGCCAGTGGCGGGTGGAAGTCCACCGGGTCTGGCAGGTCTGCAGGTGGACCGAGAGAAGGGGGTGAAGATGATCATTTGAGGATGGTGTCACCCAGGATGGGCTGCAGAGCAACTTCCTTTTTGGAGCTTTTGGAGGCTTTTGGGCGGTGCTTGTCAGTATGTAATCGCCTGGAACATGGCTCAGCTGTGCCATCCTGATCCTCAAAGGGCTTGTCAGGCAGTAAATCCAAGGAATTAGCATATTGCAGGTGAAATGGATAAGTTGCTGGGGTAAATCTCTCTCAAGAATCTGCATCAATCCACGCCCCACAATGTGGTGCTTTTTTATCCTTTTTGTGGTGCCTACGAAGGAGCCGTACGAACCCTCAGATTCATTCTTGCACTTAATCTGTCAAGAATCAAAAGAGGAATCACCTTGATCCTTCTAGCTCTGACTTTAATTTTTTTCGTCCTTAAGCAGATCAGGACAAAGCTTGTCAGAAAGGTGGCTACTCTCCGACTGCAGCATGCCAAGTGATTTCAGGCGAGACATCTCCGTCAGCACCCTGTGAATCCCTTCAGCCCTGCATTGTCAGACTCCAAAGACCTCGCGCCTCTCTCTGGAAGACTCTTCAGAGGTCTGAAGCACGGCGAAAACTGCATCTGCGGTCTCTCCAACGTATTCCATGGATATGCATGGATCAAAAGCCAAACACTGTGCTGAACACACAATGAATTGAACAGGCAGGTGAATGCTTGCCTCCCACCAGGTTTTGGATGTTCTGTTTTGACTCAACAAGAGTGTTCTCTTGCCCTGCCTTGCTGCTTGGATTCGTCATAGGCCTCACGTGCAGGAAGTTCCGCTGTCTGTGAGTGCACAGTTTTCTTGGGTGATTGAGAAAGTGCAATACACTATTGCAGTCAAAGCACAACACCTCAACGACATGAAGCAAAGTCAAAGACCAGCAAATGCAAAAAATGCAAATAAATCTATATATATATAGTATAGTAAAATATAATATAAGATTCATAAGATAAAATAGTTTGTCAATTTGAGCAAACACCAAAAAAGGGGATTGTTCAGAGTCTGGCAGCAAACGTGTCATCAATTGGTTAGTTCGAGGAACCCATCAAAAAGCCACTGCAAAATGTTTGGGATATGTTGGGATGATGGGACTGACCAGTCATATTGTTAAACCATCCCCAGTCTGCCATATTATGCCGCAGCTTATAATTATATACAGTATATAGCCATCCTCCAAATATGTTTTTTGGTCTCCTGACCAACTGAGAAACACTAGAGACAACGGGACCCACTGCTTTCAATGGAAAGGTGATGTCATAAAGGAACTACTCTTCAGGCACCACCAAATGCTTGACTGTTGTCAATGTCTTAGCTCCTGGCGCTGGCTGCGTTGAAGAAAGCGCTCGGCTCATCCACCTAGGCGACAGCGACTCTGGACCTGAAGGAAACCCACACATCCTTGTAGCCCAGTACTCATACACCAGGCCTGGAACCCGAATCTGTTCATTCTCGGTCTGCATCTGAAAGTGTGAGGATCTCATCATCTTTGGCGGTACCCCCCAAATAAAAACAAGATACAGTGTGTCTATATATATATACACATACGTATATATAGTTGTTCCATGTTGTTCCCAGAAGCTAGGCGATCCTCAATCATAAGCACTCGCCTTGAAAAACCCTGGTACTCAAGACAATGGATGGCGACCATTTCTTCGTAAAGCGTCAGCGTCACAGTGAATATGTTGCCAGAAGTCTTGGCGAACACAACCCTGTGCCCAGAGGTGTGGTGCCTTCTCGGCATGGAAGATGAGGTGACTGTGTCCTGGTCAAGCTGCATCACAGTTTTGACCGCCTTTTGGACCATTCTGGTCCGATCTGAAAAGCTTCAGCTTCATCTGGTGCATCTGCCGAACTCTCTTCTCCCAAAATCACCGCTTTGTGCTCCGAAAACAGACCGAGGAAGTCGAGAAGTCCGCCACGCCGCCTCGTTTGCCTCGGCCTCGGAGTCGTCCTCCACGTCCTCGTCGTCTTCCTCATCCACCTCCGGTGACCCGTCCGGGTGACGTTCAGCGGTGAAGTGGACGAGCCCGTTCAGCGTGCGAAGCCGGATGTGGGGATGTGGAGGCTTGCATCTGGGTTTTCGCAAAAGTAGGGACCTCTCAACTGAGTGCAATCTTCATCAGGGTGAGCTTAAGAATTACAATTCTTCATGTCTACCCCCCAAATGAACCTCGCTGCCTGTCTTATGTCTCTATCCGGTAAAAGATGTCACCCGGTCCGATGTCGAACCGGATGATGCGAACGAATCAGGTTGGTTCTTCGCCCCTTCGAGACCGGACGACTCCGGACTCCCCAGTCCGACTCCGGACTCGATTGATTCACAGATTGACAGTAACTTGAGTAAGTATTGACAATGAGCATCAATCAGATGCTCATCGATTTCCGATACTTCCTCTGGAAGACGTCCCTGTTTGTTCTATGACCCATGTTTTAACCCATGCAAAACTCTATCGGAGACAAGCTCGCCTCTTCTTCACACTCATCCTCATCCGACTCCTTGACATGTCAAAGGAAACGATGTACGAAATCCCAGCACTTCAGGACCACCAGTGTCCCATCGATTCAAATGTTTTTTGAGGAGTCCTTCAAAGGCTTAAACGTCACTCATGGACAGAAATCTCGTGTCACCCGCATGGCCGCATGGCTGTGGACAAAGTGCGGCGTGGCCGCATGCTATACCGACCTCAGTTTCCATCTGTTTCGGCCCGTTGTGCTGCTCCTCTTGCTCCTCTTGTGCACCTCTGCCACCTAGCTAGAAGTCAATACGTCTCACAAGAAGACGCACTGCAACAACTTGGAGCAGCGCCAAATGCCGGAAATCCATGGAAATCCTGGTTCTTTCTGCAACCCGTTTCTGGCCTCCTTTGGCCACCCATTGTCTCACATCCCTGACCTGTCGTCGCCGCCGAACCTCGGGGGATGGGCCATCAGGATCCGAGTTGGCAGCCAATGTACTCGGCTTTGTTCATGTCTTCGATAGGCCCCGACACGAAGCCATCATGGTCGGACGAAGCCATGTCACTTGGTGGTCTCAGAAAGACGGAACCTGCCCCGTTCGTAGTATTGCCAGGAGCCCGTTCTGAGCGTCCGAACGCTCCGTTCGTAGCGATGCCAGGAGACCCGTTCGTAGCGTTGGGAGTCGACCAAATCGTCGCCCTCTCACCCTTCACTGGGCGACGGACCGGCTGACAGGGAGCTCTTCGACCAAAGATTCCTGGCTGACCTCGGTTCCGGCAGAGTGTTCGGATGACGGTGGAATGAACGTTCCAGCGAGCCAACCCTCGCCCTGGGAGCGTGGTATAAGGAATAGACCTCTGCCTCTATGCAAAAACATGTCGCATCGAAATGCTCTGCTACTATCTGCTGCTTACTTGGAGCCTTGATTCACCGCTACCAACTCCACTTCCATCGACGACTTCCGCGTCATCCTCAGCCGCTGCAACAAGCGATGCTCTGCGGCTCCAAGCGCATCTTTACGGACAAGTTCGCCGTGCAAACAGAGACCTATCCAGCGAAGCGGCGTGCGAACACTGCTTGGCATTGCAGGCGAACTGCACGAGATGTTCAGTTCGGCTGCAGGATTGTTTCAACAATCCTCCTCCTGTGTCGTCTGTATAGCCCGGCTATAGCCCGGAAAAAGTAATGTCTACACCCTTGGCGAATCAGCCTGACCCTTGGCGAATCAGCCTGCTTCTCTGTCAGGCCGCAAACATCACACCAAACCTTGGTCAGCGACCACAGGTTTCCACATCGGATAGATTTGCTTGATTTCTGACGGAGCTGCAAACGAATGAACGGTGTATGGTCAGTTTACCCAGCAAACTGATAGAAAACTGTAACACTTGTCAGGAACAAGGCACCCAGACTTACCAAATAGAATGACACTGCTCGACTTTGTGCTTTGGTTGCTTCTCTTCGGCTTCCCTTCCCTGAGGCACAAGCAGGTTCGGTCAGAATTTGCAGAGGCCCATCGACCTCGTTGGTAGCAGGCTGTCGGATGTGAATTTGTTTGAGGCACAGGGATCATACAGGAGGCACGTGATAAAACAAGTCATGGAGTCCAATCCAGATACAGAAGGCTTCAGAAGGGTTTGATCTTGACAAAAGCTGTGTGGTGTCTAGAAGGTAAATATTTCTTCCGAGGACCTAGATTGTTCTTTGCCCAAGATTCAAACCTTCCCAGGAAGACTTTCGTTCAACCAAAGACTTTCGTTCAACCCACATCGACTCGTCCCCCCGCGCTGTTGGATGCTCCATCAAGGCACCCGGAGATTCTCCTCGCTCTCTTCCTGTGGCCTGGGTGGCGGACCCAGTCAGTGTTGAAGATGTGCCAGGACTGATTTGGCCAACTGCTCATTCGTTGGGTCAAGTGGGAGACACCCCACGGATACCCACGGACTGGTGGCTCTGACTGATCGATGTGTCTTGGGCAGCGATCGGAGCTGAGATCCCCCTGCGAGCTTTGAAGACTTCGGAGCAGCTCCTGGGCCTGCAGACTGTGATCACCAAAGTCTTGAAGCCCTGGATTCGCAAGTAGATAGAACCAGTGAACCTCCTTGGACCAAAGATCAATTCTTGAACCATCAAAAAATAAACTTCTTGAATCGAAGAGCTGCAGGAAAAATGCATTTACAAACGACATTTGGGACATTGCTGAGATTCCGCACGTTTGCACAAAAATACACAAGTAGTTGAACTGTCTATTGCTCAAATGGAAGTCAGTGCCAAGGAATACGGCTGTGGGTACCTCATTCTCAAAAAAATGTTCACAATAGGCTCGGCTAGGTAGGCACGTGCACGTGCCCACCTAGCCGAGCCTATTGTGAACATTTGTTTGGTCTCGATCTTGCAGATCTGATGCGATGCTTCTTACACGTCTCTTGCCCGCGGTCAGGAAGTCAGTTTGTCGAACAGAAAATGAGGATCACATGGTTTGGGGTGCTTTCTTGGAAGAGAGTGCTGGAAACTTGCTCAGAACAAAGCACAACAAAGACGGCCGGGGAGTACCAGGGATGGCGAGTGGTGACGAAGCGTCAGAGCAAGGCCCTCAAGAAAACCCAACTGAACCCGGCGGAACCGAGGGTCACCCTGGATGCAACCAGGCCTAAAGCATCAGAAACATCACTCACCAAAATCAGCCTCATGGCCGACCCACCATGCACCAACACCCCAGGTGTTGACCCACCTACCTGGGGCACTCTCCGGTTTCTCCGCGCCTGCAATCCAAGCATTGGCTCCACCGCAACAACGCTCGGTCGAAGCGGCTGGTCCGCTGCAGGCTCTTCCGGCGCCTGACATGGGTCTTTCTTGAAGGTCTTGTCTTGTCAGTTCAAAAGCTTGTTGACGACAGGGCAGTGACGGGTCAGTGATTCCCCCATATGCGAATTTGCATCCAAACGGAATTGTTTATGACCCTTTTCGACATGTGTCACAGGCCTCGTAGACGTCGATGTCATCCTCCACGGCCTTGTTTTGGTTCCTCAGCGACGGGATCGGCTCACAGCCTCGACTTCAAACCTGGTACAACTTCGGCCCTGGGGGCATCACCACCGAAGTAGCCCTTCCACCTCACAGAGAAGCAAGATGTTCAAGAAAATCTGTTCACGAACATTTAGAAGTTGCTTGGAGGCTCTTATAGAGGCTTTCAAGGAAGGCAAACACTCTCTTGTAGGGTGAAAGGCTTGGCTCCGTGCATATTTGGCGAAGCGCCCCACCTCCGCCCAAGAGCCAAGTTCGTCTGCAAAAGCAAGAAATCGCCAGTAAACTGCCATTTTGGGGGGGCACACTCCAAAAGTTTCTGTCTTCACAAGGGCATAGAAAGCAGCTGTTCCTGTGTCCCACAACATGGGGAGAGACCCCGAGTTCGACCCATTGACAAGTATCTCCCTGTTTTGTTTCACATTGGAGGCGAACCCACATCTCCATCCCAGAATCATCACCCAATGAGTTCACACCCAAGCGTGAAGCCAGCTGAGTCTCCAACAATAAAATCGGGAGTCCTTTGTCCCAGCACACGAAACTGTTGCAGCGCAGCACTGCGCTCCTGGACCCGGAGGCGACAGCGCACAGCCAGTCGTGATGTGAAGCCGGTCCGGTGCAGGTTGCAGGTCCACCATGCGGCAGGATTTGTGGTATACTCGTACGATGGCCCTTTCATACACACGCCAAGTTGGACCTACTTCCTAAAGATCATAGGCACGCAACGGAAGCATGGCCCTGGTCCCGTCCCTGTTGCTTCGAATGAAAGGTGCTACAAGAGTGTGGAAGGATATGGGAGGGGACTTTGGGGCTACAAGAATCTGACCTGAATCCTCTCATCCAAGTAGCCAATCTGGAATGAACCAAGCTTTCGGCTATGCCAAAGTCTCACAGTATCACATGTTCGTTCTGCCTTGGAAGAACCATCTCCCCGAGCCAAAGAGTTCAAGGTGTTCCTAGTTTGCCGAGAACCAATCACACCGCTCGGATGTCACCAAACGAAGGGCAGAAAACCGGGTCCCCGAACTCCCCACCGTTCTGCTCAGGTCCGTTCTGCTCGGGCGGAGAAGCGGCGACAGGTGGCGGACGGGCCTTGCTCGTCTTCAACTGGTTGAGGATCCGCAAGACCTCTGCACGCTCCTTGGCATTGAAGCCAAAGCGATGCCTGGCAACGCTCAGACGGAGGTTTCACACACGGCTTACGGCGGATGCCAGGCTTCCGGTGGATGTCGGTCGTATGATGTCGTATGTGTATCGAAGCAGGCTCGAGTTGATCATGTCTGTTGTGCTGCAAGGCATCTAAGAAAACGAAGGAAGTCGCATCTAGAATTCCATTGACCTTCTAGCTGCGTACGAACAAGAGCCAGCAGGGCAAGAACTCCTCTCTCCGTCGCAAGGCAAGTCGACTTTCCTCGCAGTGAGCCGCCCGCAGTGAGCCACTCGTCGGCTTCGCATATGCTGCGTGTCTCAAGAACGCTCAGAACTTCTCAAGGCCGCCAGTATCAAAAGAAAAATCTTAGTGTTATTCAATTCTGCCTGCAGAACCCTGCTTGATCGACTCAAGCGGACGACAAGGGCCCTTAAGAAGGCCCGTGGGCTTCACCAAGTTCGATGTTGGGTCCCAAGTGCCGAACCGCCAAACTGAGCGCGACACATGCAGATCGGAAAGGTCTTCAGACCGCCTTACAAAACCGCCCCTCACTGGAGTGACGGCACGAAAAGCCATGTCGACTTGGAGTAGAAACGAAACCCAGCATTTGATGAGAACGGTCGAATTCACGGGTCGATGTGATCGTTCCGTAGTTCCGACTTCGAGGTGGCCTTTTCCCTCCTCTTTGACATGAGGATGTCTGTTTGCTTCGTGGCCCACTCGGCCGGAACCGATCTGATCGAAGTCCTGCAGCTCAGGTCTCAACATTCTCTTGCTCATCAGCTTCGCCTCTACTCAGGGCTCAGCTGTGCTTAGTGGGATATCCGTCTAGAAAACGTCCCTTCCGAGGAAACGGGTCGACCCAGCTGGGTTGACCCGGTTTCGACCCAGCTGGGTTGACCCTACTGCCCTACCCGTGGATTTGGAGATGGGGATCTCCATTGGAGTGAGATGATGAAAGGTGAGGATGACTAGGGCTTTTCGAATGCACACCTATCACTACCAATCTTCACAACACCAGTGACCAGTCTGAGTCTGCCGTTTGTAAGCCCAGCGCTTCTTCCGGGAAAAGGAGGGCATCACCTCAGAGTGGTGATTCCAATCTCCATCGGCCCTTCCAAGCGTCTCGAAAATCTGAGTCCCTTCAAAATCAGCAGACTCCAGCATGTCATTGATTCCAGTCTTGGCCGTTCCAGTCCTGGCTCGATCCCCTTTACCTTCACCCTTCGGATCCCGAAACGGTCGCTGCGATTGCCACGGTCAGCTCCACAGGTCAAACCGGAGCGATCGCGGCGGCAGGTGCGAACCAAGCCACAAAGCTGTTGTGCTTCCAGCGGCAGTTGAGAACTCGCCGTCCTGCCACAGCAATCACAGCGGAAGACCAGTCGGTTAGGGCTGGAATCAGATAGAAAAATAAAAGACATGTGACATGCGGAAGAGCAGAGAGCCAGTTAGGCATCTGCCAAAAGGGATCGTACCACTTGCACCACCGTTTTTCCCCCAAGAAAATGAGCCCTGTTCGATCTCATTCTGTGAAACGGCTTTTTCATGCTGAAAAGACTTACAAGGAAGGGAACTCAGTGTCATAGGTCGGCGCCATCGGTCTCGCAGTTCCTTCGCTTCTCTCGGCGTACGCATACCTCAAGTGGATCGGTTCGCTCTGCTCCTCGCCTTCATTCAGCCGCGGAGCATAGCGATGTGGGTTTCGGTCGTAGTCGGGATCATCAGCATCCACCCGTGCCTTCCGCCCCTGTCCGGCGGTGCTGGACACGCGGGGCGCGGCTCCCCGCCCGCGCGCCCCCCGCGCGCCAGCTCCTCGCCCACGGGAAGCTGCTCCGGAGGCGCCGCGGCCGGAACCATTGGCATCGTAGCCGAAGATACGAGCTCGGGCCGCTGCGTATTCCACCTCCTTCTGCTTCAAGGTCTTCACCACCGGCTTCTCCACCTTCTCGGAGTTCTCGGAGGCATCTTCGACCTTCGGACGCTGCAGCAGCTTCGGCGCCGGCCTCACTTTTTGTCCTGATTCGTCGCCCGGCAAGGGCCTGGAGGGTTGATCCGTGAGCCAGTCATCATCGCTCATGGCACAAAAATGCGGCAAGCGCTAGTTTTTGTTTTTCCAGCCTGGTGGATAATTAGATCCTATGTGCCTATTGACATGGCTCAAAATGATTGAGCTCTTGTTCATGCCAGGTGACCTCCTTTTGAGCCAACTTATGGCCCTCATGCCACTGATGTCAATTGTCATATTCTCAACTCACATCCCATCCCTCTAACAATCAGACCCGAACCGTTGCTCCAGGTATTCCACGACCGTCCCTCGTCGTCTTCCCGTCGTCTCACGTCTCTGCGTCGTCTGGAACCGTCTCGGTCGAGACGTCTCACGTCTCGTCCTATCGAGCCCCAGTTCCGAGACCAGGACGCGTCTCCTGAGACCGTCGTCACTCGACACGAAAAAAAACGATTGAAGACAGGATGGCAATGGCAAAAGACAGCGAGATGAGTGAGTCGAACATCATCGAACCAAACGAATCACAGGACCATGAAAGGACACAACCTGTTGTTTCTGTGGAGGTCGCCGCTGTTGCAAAGTGTCGAACTGAGTAGCGAACAGTTCCATGGGCAAGTTACATGCCACCGTAAATGCTTCAGGTTCCTGCAGCGCATGTTTCGGATTTGGGTCAAATGCCACTCAGTGTGCCCTGGCGATGAGGGAACCCACACACACACACACACACTTATGGAAATGCGTACTGACTTGACAGCGGTGCCACACGCCGGCCTAGGTTACCATTTCCTAAGGGTACAGGTAGACCAAGCCAATAGCATCGACGATCACACGACAGGTTGACGACGTGCGTGCAGGACTGTGACTCATCTCCAGGTTCAGGTAAGTTAAAGATCTCCAGAGCTCAAGCCGAAAAACGGACGAGCGACAGGATGACGGCGAAACGTGCATTAGCCCTTTATGAAGTACCTGAAAACCTAAACACCTCCTGGAACAACATCAGGTACATGAACCACCATGAAACAAACCAAGGGACCACAGCAACCAATCAACAGTTTAGGGGTAGGGAGAAAGGAAAGAGAAGAAAGGAAGGTGTTCCCAGCTACGACGCATGCGTCCAAGGACACACCAAAGGAGGAGCGGAGCAGGGTTCCCAGCTATGACAAAGCATCCAGGGACACCCAAGGAGGAAGGAAGGTGGAGAGGAAAGAGAGAAAGAAAGAAAGAGAGAGGGAGAGAAAGGGAGAGGAGAGAAAAGGAAAAGGCAGGTGTTCCCAGCTACGAACAATCGTCCAGGGACACACCAAAGAAAGAAAGGGGCGATCCTGAGTCTTCCATTCAGGAAAACCCCAAAAAGCAAGGAAAGAAAGGGCAGGGAAGGGGAAGGAGGGGGGACTAAGCTCGCGACAGGTTCCAATGAACCTTGAACAAACTTCGGTCGCTGCGACCACGTGCCCGAGGGCGGCCACCTCTGACCGCTGCGGTCACGTAAAGGCATGAGCCAACTTGGAATTCCAAAATGATACAAACATCCCACTTCTTGTGGCATAAGCCATCTGCTGTCCACTCCGGACACTTACATCTCCGGGCAGGGGAGATAACGACAAACCCCCGTTCGACGAGTCCACGCGAGGCACTCTACGGGCTCATCCCGGGTTGGCACGAGGCCAAACACACTTATGGAAATGCGTACTGACTTGACAGCGGTTTCCTAAGGGTACAGGTAGACCAAGCCAATAGCATCGACGATCACGCGACAGGTTGACGACGTGCGTGCAGGACTGTGACTCATCTCCAGGTTCAGGTAAGTTAATGATCTCCAGAGCTCAAGCCGAAAAACGGACGAGCGACAGGATGACGGCGAAACGTGCATTAGCCCTTTATGAAGTACCTGAAAACCTAAACACCTCCTGGAACAACATCAGGTACATGAACCACCATGAAACAAACCAAGGGACCACAGCAACCAATCAACAGTTTAACAATAGCAGGTACGTTTTCACCTCCCTGGCGCGCGGTCTTCGTTGGCCAGGACGCGCGCCAGGGAATCCTGGCCCCCTGCTGAAGAAACAATTCAACTGAATCCCTGTGACTACAAGGGGCACACACACACACTGGATTCGTTCACCAAATCTCAGGCGGCATTCTGGACAGGAAGAGATTCATTCCAACCACTTTGCACGAAAGTGTACAATAAATAGCACCCAAACGCCCGAGACACCCATGTTCAGCCTCGGAGTCGGCTTTCAGCAGGGTGCCTCGGCTCGTGCAGACCCAAGGTGTGCAGACTGGAGTCCATGTCAGAATGCTTTGATGCTGAGACATAGACATCTCAAGCATGCTAACTGTGTCTTTGTACTCAACATCTTTGACAATCAGTCTGAGTGCTCAGGTTGACATTTCTCTGAGACAAAGACATCTCAAGTAGCATGCGTGCAAGAACAGGCGAGGACAAATCTCGGCCTTAGTTCATGCCAGACACCCCCTTTCGCTTGGTGTCAGCAAAAATCCTCATGGCTACTGGCTAAAGCTGATCACAACGTCAACACGAAAGGCTCTGATTTCGAGTTCCAAAAGGCTTCAAAATGAGGAACGTGTGTTCAAAAAAGGAAACCCCTTGACACCCTCAGCCTCAACGATGTCCTTTTGGGAATGGAGGGGTCAGTTTTAGATGGTACACTTGGGGGTATCCCCTCGATAAATCCATCCAACCAATAGTAATCGACGCTCTGACTTCATCGCGCTCCCAAGACAGGCCCCCAGGGCCCCAGGCATCATCTTTCGCCTGAAGATGCAAAGGTCGGCCATGCATGTTCGGCTAAATCAGACAGCCCAAATTAGACTCACGACTGACTCACGACTTCCGATCCGAGCTCTGACTCGCACCTTGTAGGGATTGTAACGGCCGTCTGCGACAATGGGATGACCCAAGGAGGCCATATGCAAGCCTGGCCACCGGTCAGACTGGCCACCGATCGGGAACCTCGCGGGACCTCACTCATTCAAGCTTGGACTGGATCAAACTTGGTTGCGTGAAGAGGAGTTGAGAAGTCGGCTGAACAGTTGCTTCTCCTGCCGAACAGTTGATTTTTCGGAGTTGTATAGAATCCGGCAGCTAACGACCCAGCTTGGCCTTCATCTGTGGACCCCCCAATGTGATGTTTTGCAGCCGTAGCTCAGAGTAGGCACCACTCCAGTGGTTTACATGATTCAATGGACCCTCATTGAGGTGGAGCTGACTCTACTTTGCGAGCGGCAAAATCAAGAGTCAGCAACAACATTTGTATTATTAACCTTACTTTGTGCAACAGGAATCAAACCCAGCGCCTTTGCGCTCTTGCAAAGGCGCTGTCTTCAAATCAACAAATGGGACGCCCTCATCCTCGCAAGGCCACCTATGCACAACCTTTTTATGGTGGAACAGTGGAACCACTTCATGAACTGCACAACGGAACATGCCAGACTCGTGCTGAGTTTTCAGCGTCGTCTGTCTACCAGTGTTGCGTGTTGAGCTGCTTTGTCTATGGATAGCCTGTTCTGTTTCCTCACCATTTCAGTTGCCTTTATATAGCTAATATAGTTATATACATATGTCAGAATTGGGGGACACCCGATCAAAAGTAGGAAGGCCCAAAGCCCTGGCAACTTATATAGAGTTCTTTCAACATGTTCTCCGATGGCCCCCTTGAAGGCTTGCAAAGCACTGAAGCTACTTTCAGGCAAGAATCGAATCTGATGCTGTCGGCCATGCTCGATCAGTACCTTCAATCAGCGTTCGGCTGAGGGAGAACAGGAATGTAGGAGATGAGCTATGAGATTCATAGAAATGGACCACCAGACACAGGAAACAACAACCGTAGAGTTTAGGATATCCACAATATCCTGATACTTGTCCTGTGATTCATTTCTGGTCGAGGCTCAAGGCCAATCAATGGACATTCCAACTGTCTCACCTTTAAAGTAAATCACCGTGGTGCAGGACCCAAAAACTACTGTGGGTCCAAACCTATGACGAAAACAAGAACTAAATGAATGTTCATCGTCACAACAAGCCCAAAAGGTCTTGACATCAATTCTTCTTTGGGCGGCAGAACTGGTGTTTTTGATGCGACTAGCAATGATCACGGATCAGAAAACAACCATGGTTCTGCGGCGCGCTTCTAGACTATCTTCCTGCCTGCACGAGTGTGTAGCTTCCTCGGTGGCTGCGGAAATAGCCCAGGACGCGGTAGCGGGTAACCTGTCGATCACAGGCATCATCGCAATGTCAGCGAGAAACGTGCCAAAGTGAAAGACAAAGTGGTGTGGGCATATCGCAAAGGGAGTCCTGGACTCCAAGCATGTACACATGATCTCGTCATTGAAAGGATCGAGTCGCCCCCCCTGCGTTTCTACACATCTAAATTCCAACTGATTCCAATCATCCACATCTAGACCAGTCCCGAGGCCACCACCGGGTCGAGGCGTCCGAGGAAGGTTCGTCTTACGTTCGCGGTCTGTTGCTTCGGTGGAACATTCTTTTTCTTCACACTAAAGCCATTACAGTCTTACAGACTCGACCTGTACAAGACAATTAGATATGGAAAAGAAGACTCGACCTGTACAACCAGCGCAAGTGTAATCCACCCGGTAAACAATGGTCAACCCACATGGAACGGAGCTTGGCATGGACCAGACTGCAAAAAAAGAAACACGATGCTTCTGAATACCAACCCAGGGGTTCTTTTCAGGTTCCATGTGGGACTCACAGATGGACCTGTGTTCTCCCAGGAACCCATCCAGGCACGCCCACAGCCGAGCCCCCGCGACGGCGCGGCGCCGCTCGACCCAGGGGGGCGCACCGCTTCGCGCCCTTCCGTAGAGCATGCGCCCAGAGGCCTTTCCGGGGCCGGGCAGCCAGTGGTTCAGCACTAACTCATGGCATGGTAGAGAAATGGCTTGATTACTCAGTTCAGAAGAAGCACATCACATATTGACTGTGATGTATTGGGAAAGTTACAGTTTCAATGTATAGATCTGCCATAGAGGTGCTTCTTGGACTTCCATCCAAGCTACGGCTCAAAGAGCGGTAAAAAATGACGCGTCCCATAACACCAGCCCGCCTGTCTGCTCTGCTCAGTGCCAGAGGTGCTGAAAAAACACCCATGCCAGGTGTTACAAGGCCATGGCAGAGACCCACCTGGGTGCTGAAGGATCAAAAAAGTTGCTCCGGCTTTCGGGCTGGTCGGAATTTCTTTTCAGGCAAACTGGTCGATGGTTTCCACAATTTCTCATAGGATCCATATGGTCAAGTAGCACTCCATGGAAACACGCTCGCCAGAACCATCACAGGAATCGCAACGAAAACTCGCCCTGGGTGTCTCAACGTACTGTTTCACCAGAGTCTTGCTGAGGATCTGCTGACCTGAGGAGAGTGAAACCTCACGCGAAAACCCGCGTTGCACTGCTTGCTTTCAGGGCGCGAAAACCCCACGGCTCGAGCTCCAGGCAGATGTACTTTGAAGCGATCTTGCTCGTCGCCACCAGCTAAGAACGAGCGCAGCTGAAGAGGGATGTAGTGAACTTGGTTTGGGGGAACGAACGGTCACCCTTCTGTGGTACCAGGATCATCCCCTGCATTGGAGTCAACTCGTCCTATACTCGCAGCAGTTGTCCAGCCGAAAACATACTTGGGCGCTGGCGACGATCCCTGAAGTGCCTTTGTCCAGGCGATGGCATGGCGCTGCTGTTGGAGCCTCTGGCGTTTCGGGCGTCCGAGGCGGTCCGCCGTGGCGACCGTGGCGTATGCCGAGGTTCTGACGTTGTAGTAACACCAGACGTGGCGAATCAGATTGCCCTCCAGACCTGACGTGACTCCAGACGTGCTCAACGGACCCAACGGATTGGATGGGAATGGATGGGAATGGAGGGTTTAGATGGATCGGATGGAGGGTTGGATGAAGCGAGGATGAAGGTGTCTTTGGAGGAGGAGTCGGTCTCTTTTTCCATTTACAATCACAGTCTAAGGGTTGGAACGGAAACAGAAATGCAGAAATGCGATGGCTGTGACGGTACTTTTCTATGTCTATTCAATGAGGAGTTCAACTGAAGAGTCTCGGCCTTCCCATTGTGGCGTCGAGCAGGTCGCCCAGCCAGATGGCTTAAACCTTGGGACCCAAGAGGACCCGAGAGCTTGCCATCACAGGGAGCTCCACAAGCGGAAAGAACGTAAACTTTATCCAATTGCAGAAGAAACTGACCAAGAATGTCTTCAATTGGATAAAGAATTGACCAAGAAACTATCCATGTCAAACTGACCAAGAATGTCTGACCAACAACTTGACATGTCTGACTTTGTGTGTTCGAACCAGAATACAACGGAGCATCGCCATCTCTCTGGGTCCGGAGCATTGCCATCATATGAGTGTCTTTTCGTCGGTCGATCAAGACCTGAAAATGGAGAGAAAGCGGATGCGGGTTTCGGGAGAACCAGATTCACAAACCAACATGAAACCTCAAAAGAATCAAGACTCAGACTGATGTCACGAATCCAACGGAATCCAACGGACGTCATCAAACTCCCCAGTTTGCGTCTCCAAAAATGGTGCTGCCATCACTGCCATCGCCAACCGTTGGGCATCCCATCACTTCCGAACCCTCCCGCGGCTCAACCTCTCCTGCGGCTCAACTCCTCGCCTGCGGCCTGGAGCCCGGAATGGGTGAGCCTCAGCCGGGGGTTCCCCCCCCAGGCGTTGGTTTCTTTCGCCGTGCAAAAGCAAAGACACACAGGAGAAGTTGGTTCCACCGACAGGAAGGTCAGGCTTTGTCCAGGTACTCTGGAGATGATCTCTGATGCCCCAAATCAACCTTCTAGATCATCCATGTCGCAGCACTAGCTTTCCAACATAAGTTGAGAAGCCATAGACTTGCTGGTTTCCTTTCGAAGGAGACTCTGTCTGGGACTGAGCAGCAGGCCCTTGAAGGACTCATGTCCAACAAAAGCCTTCGAGTGCCTCGAACATGCCAAAGAAAAAGGGCCACACAATAAGGAACCCTTAAAAGTAGTATGATCCAGTTGTGCGTCTAAGACATCTCTTGAAATGTTCCAATCCCACCAAATTGGTGCTTCAATGCTGATGTCGACAGTTCAAGAGATGAATAAGTGAACTTCCTACCACCCAACACTCAACACTCCAAATGCCGCACGCCTGCTGTCCATTAAAGGCCGAACAAAGTATTCCCAAAGCTCACAGCTCAATCCACCAACCCCCTGCAGTAGCGGCCTTGGCGCCGAGAACATGGCATGGAGCATGCATGGAACATGGCACCTAGGTGGTATACTCCTCGTGTCTTCGGGAAAGCAGGTGAAACATCCAAAGAAATGTCCAAAAGAGTTGCAGATCTCAGAGTTTCAAGACAAAAAACCTACAACATCCTGACACACAGACACCAAAGTGCCTGCCATTTCCTGGTGGGTTGAGTGGGGAAGCTTAGCTAGGCTCGCCACACTTGCGCGCCTATCTCGTCTCTTTGTTCCTGCCATGCATTCGTTGGGATGCAAGCCAAACTCCAGACCCTCCAATTCTCAAGACCACCCTCTAATTGGTAGACTCTCCGTTCACAAGAAGGGTCTCCCACACTTGCACACTTCTGAATCCAAAGACAACCTTCGCCAACCATGTTGCTTCCTGAGATTCACTGGAGCTGTCGATCCCGCTTCCGCTGCCATCAACCTTGGCACCGGCAGATCGTGCTTATGAGAAGGTTCCCGCAAAGCAGCGTCAGAGTTTCACAAGAAGACCGCATTCAGTGAAGCCCAGCATAGAATTTCCAATGCGCGGCGACAGTATCATTCGCGCCCCTGATCCAGAATACCAAAACAAAGGGGACCAGAGCTAGTCACACCAGTCGTCATCTTCCAAACACCAAGCAGGCTAGATCGGTCAGATCTACCGCCTACAGACCGCTTATGGCATATGGGTCAAGGAAACATCCTGCAACTCTAACAGCCATGGGTCACCGCCACACCAGGCTCCGAACAGCACATGGTTTGGGCTGCCCACTCCTGTAGGAGCTCAGTGGCGGATCGCTTGGGCCACAGGGATCTGCTTGACTTGGGAGGTCAGATTTCACCCACACCCACATCCGCACCCTTGAAATGCACACGCTTCCCCCCACAAGGCTAATCAGAAGCAACATGGATCTATATATATAATTCTTGTTTGCCGTACTACCAAGATTGGGCAGAACTTCAGATGGAGGAGGGAAAGTGGTATCTGTTCATTCTAAGCCCAGGTCCGGTGCCCTAAAAAATGAGCAAGAAAGGCCGTGTCCCGCTCGCCTAGCCACCTGTTGGATTTCTACCCATTGGACAAAGGACAGGAGTGTTTTGTGTTTACTTCATATGAACTGATGTCCCTTTTTTCTCGCCTGTCACTACAGGTGCCCGCTGGTACCTAATCGGGTCGCCACATGTGGCAACCCAAATGGATCCAAACGTGGCGCCCCCTGAACTGATCGGATGGTGGGAACCCTTCTTTTCGGTGGTTTAGGGAAGGCTCAGGGTTCGATGGAAAATTAGTTTTCTCCCGACTTTTTCCGGTGACAGCTGCTGGAGCTTCCAGAGAGAACCGGATGAGACCTTGGATTGGTGGGGGGGGGTCACTGTCCGCCCAGTCCCACCTCAAAAGCTCCAGCAAAGAGCGCCCAACATCTGGCTTTGCTCGAGGCTCAGCCAGAAACCTCGCAAAGCAACACCCAGCACCAAATCATCTTCATATGCCAAATCAGGAGGTCATGCCCCCATCTCCTCAAGTCACAACCCACTTCTCCCACTTGCTTCACGCGTCCACACAGGGCGCTCAAAAACGCCAAGTCGACGCTCCCATCGCGCATGCCTTCGACGCCGCCACCTGGCGACCAAGTGTGTCGCTCGTCGCAACCCGCCTGTCACTCTGGTCGCTGTTAAAGGCGGTCTCGGGCTCTTCAGGCAAATCGTCGGGCAAGGCGGTGTCAGATTCGGTGCTGCCCCGCTCGGCCGCCAACTCGGTCTCCGACTCCTCAATTGGAAAGAAGAAAAGGAAGGAAGGGTGGCTCCTCGCATTCAGTGGCTCTAGCAAGGGGTGTTGGAGTCGAAGTGGCCGCTCAGTACAAGCATTTACACTGTACACCCGACAAAAAAACAAACATATCAGGTATTTGGACATGTCGCGGTAGTGGTCACCCACATTGATACCCTACTTGGCTTCCACACGCCCCCACTTGGCTCCTTCGACACTGAGAGCATTTCAGGTTCGGCGCCAATCTGCTGAGGATCCTGCATGGAAAACCCCTCACTGTTCGCTTCTGGCGAGTTCCCGCGCATTTTGCAGCGCGCATGTTGCAACGCGCCTCGGTGCCTCCATCCATTCGATCGAGGGAGCTCTCACCTCGCAACCCACAACCCCGCACCGTCACCCGTCGCCAAGTTCCGCCTCACGGCCAAGTTCCTCACGCGAAGCTCCAGATTCGTCCATCCTGGAGGCCGCACATCCAAACGGTGGAACGTTCATTCCTCTCCAAACGGTGGAACGTGGGAAAAGAGAACTGGGCCCCCGAGCTTCGCTCCCGCGGGCGAGGGATCCTTCACACGTCGCAGGTCCAGAATCCGTGTTCAGTCCCGAACGGCCGAAGAATCAACATATATCAAAATACGTTGGAACAAAAACTGGTCATTGGGCTGTTCAACACCTATTTGAAGAAAACCGAATCAAAATACATCAAAGAAACTATACATAAGAAATTGAATCCAAACACGTTTCATCCATGAGTTGGTCACTTGGATAAGTCCCCTAGGCCCTCTCGTGGCACCAAAAAAACGCGCGTCTTCTCGGCCTCTGAAGCTGGGAAGAGGATCTGACCTCAAACTGCCGGGGCAGATCAGCTCGCAGATCGGCTGTGAACAAAACATCCCAGCCTATTCCACAGCAGGTCGAAAGGGCTTTGCAGGTCTTACCTCGGAACGTGGATTTGCGAGGCGGCGAGAGCGAACGGATATGTTGAACGTTTGGGTGTTCGAGCCAGGGACCTGCTTGTGCACCCAGTGCACTCAACTCAAAGCAAGCAGCCCTGGCCAAGACGTTTGCACCGAACCTTGTCTATCATAATCACACTCCCTGGAAGGTGGAGGATCTCGTGGTCTTCCAAGGGGTCATGCCTTCCACTTCCATGTTAGTTCCAGGGAGTGTAGTATTCCAAATGTGTCCAAAGGCAAGGCAGCATTTTGGAAACGGTGTTTTCGTCGATTTCGCTCATGATATTTGGGTCTTTCAATGAGCCACAACCCCCACATCATGGCCTCGCCATCGCCAAACTATCAGGTTCGCAAACCGAAGGTTCACAGCTAAAAACTGCAGGGATTGGAGATCGAGATGTTGTTCTGCCGAACCCGAAAATTTGCTAAAACATAAGCTCTTGCCAATGCTGGTCAAACACAACAACAATGGCTGATGTTCTTTGGAACACCCGGCTCTCGTTGACAAACTAACAACAGCAAATCTGTCGGTTTTTTAAGTTTAACTGGGGCAAGAAACATCTTCCAGCAACATGGTTTTTGTTGCCCACCAGTTCTATTCTCACGCAATCGCGTAACAGCCTTGAGTTTGACTGCCGTTCATTTGTTTTGCACAAGACCTTGTGACTTGAAACACCTTTTAGACTCCCAATAATCAAAACTACAACTTCGTTTGCATAGGACAAAATTAGCGAAACAAACGAGATGGAACTCAAAGCGCCCAAACGTTTTTTGACACTCTTGTAGAATGCTTTTGTGGAACTCTCTCGTGCGACACTTTTGTCACTTTGTGGGACACTCTTGCGCAAGAGTGTAGGACTTTCTTGTGGGACACTCTTGTAGACTCTCGTGCAACACTCTTGCGGGACACTCTTGTGAAAATTCACGTACGACACTCACGCACTCAGATGTAATTTGGCCACATAAGTTGACAATTCTGAAGCCACAGCTTTGAGAAGCTGCTGAGGCCACAGCTCTCAGAAGCTATATTTGCAGCTCCAAGTGCACAACTCTGAGCTTCCCGTACTGCATATATTTGACCATATGGCCAATTCTGAGGCCACAGCTCCCACAACCTGATTCCCGCAGTGTGTGTACTGCCACAACTCCCAAAAGCTGCTTTTTGCACTACACACCACCAGTGGCCAGTTCTGAGGTCACAGCTAAAGTTGCCAGTTCCAATTCACAAGGCACAACCCCCTTCCCGCGCTGCATTTGTACTGCCAAGTGACACATGTAGGACACTTTTGGGACATTTTTCGTGAGACACTCTTGTAGGACACTCTTGTGGGACACTCTCGTGGGGCACTATTGTGGAACACTCTTGTCCGACATTCTTGTACGCCAAAAACTGCTCTTGTGGGGTAGACTCTTGCGTGACACTCACTCGTGTGGGACACTCTTGCAGGAAAATTGTGGGACACCCTTGGACCCTTGGACACTCTTGCGGGACACTGTACGACACTTTTGTGGGACACTCTTGTGGGGCACTCTTGTCGAACAATCTTGCGGGACTCTTTGTGCGACATTCTTGCGGAACTGCGAAAAACCAGAACCCCAAACGACCTCACAAGGCCCGAACCCAACAGCACCGCAAGCGTCAAGCGACCTTTTGCGCGACACACAAACCAACCCAAGGTGCTTTACAGTGTGTACATCTGTGCATGTCTAGCTTCTTTAAACTCCATCGCTCCATCCTCTTGAAGGTGAGCCGAAAACAAGTGCGGTTCGTCCGAAAACGACGTTCAAACGATTCCCGCAAGGCGAACGAACCTATTGTGGATTCCATTGGACCCAAAGGTCACCCTAGTGACGTCCAACCCTTCTAACTCCATCAAGATCACTGAGATGTCTTTCGTGCCACCACTCTAGCACCCAACAGGATGTTATGAACCCCAAAAGCAAACGAGGAAACACATTTTGTGTTTCCCCCCATCAGACACCACATTTTTCAGCATGACGACCCCCGAATTGATCCTCGGACACACCTCGTGGGTGCACCCCCAGTGTGGCTGATGTCATCACTTGGGAGGAAACCCAAAAGAGGGGGAAGACAAAAGCAACCAAACACATAACCTCCCAGGTATGCAATGCGAGTGTGTGTGTGTGGTATACAAACAATATCCACAGGATGGATGTCGTGGGCATCCATCAAACATTCACACAATCCACCAACACGTAGATGCTCCAAAGAGCATCGAGAGTGTCTCCAACATACACAGCTGCTCCGAAGAGCGTCCAAAAGTCCTTCAAACACTATCGTCCGGAGACGATATCATGCATATGGTTCTCTAGATCCTCACCTGAAGGTGAATCCAAGCACATAATTGTCGACCGGAGGCGATACCGTGCACATCAAGATCTGCAACTTTCAAAAGTGCTTCAAATGGTATCATCCGTGGATGATACTACGCATGTGCAAATCTATCGACATGCATGCAACTATAAACACATATAGACAGCTGGGAATGGCACACTGCGTGGTGCACCAAGTGGCGCAATCCTTTCACACCCCCTTTCGTGAGTCATTCACAGGGGCTTCTTGCATTGCAAAGCTTGAAAAATTCTCCAAAAGGATGTAGACCCAAAGCGACACCACAAATCGAACAGATACTCTAACAGAATACTCCTTTCTCACATTCCACGGCGAATCACCGCCTGAGGAACTCACTGTCTTTCTTCAACTTTCGCTGGTATCTGGAACCAGCCTTGCTCTTGAAGTCAATGTACTGGAGAAATCCAGCCGAGTCGACTGCTTCACTCTTTGGGACGCCCCCGACATACTCACTGGCAAAGCGGGCCTGAATCCAGGAGAGATACTTCTGGAGCTCCTTGTCCTTCTCAGACAAATTCACAAGCTCTGCAAAGGCCTTGCCCTTCCACTCACGCTCCTTCTCTACCTTTGGTAGCGAGCAAACAGTCATCAGCCACTCTTCCAAGGTCGTTCCAGTCGGCAACGAATGCGGTATGACCTCTTCAATCTCCCATGAAGAAACATCATCTTCCTCATTGGATTCCGCCACAGCTTCCTTGCGACGCTTGCTAGCATCACTCATAGATCCCGCTGACAGCTCACCACTGGCTGAAGAAAGGCCGGCTTTCTTCTTCATCAAATCATTCAGAGCGGCCAAATCACCTTTCGGCAATTTCGACACACCCCCATCTTCTGGAACTTTCAGCATAATGCGGCGAAGCTCCTTTTGGTCACTAGCAGTCAGTGGGACCTCATCTCCGGACTTGGCCATGGCTCCCGCAACTAAGGAAGCTAAGTGTGCAAAGTCGTTCAACACAGTTGCGCTACGCGGACACTATCAGCCAGCAGTCCGCCGGACGAAAGCCTCGCAAGTATCGCCTGACATCCTGACCTCGCAGGCAGCTGGAAAAACCTGAAACAGATGCCTCGCCACCCCAGAAGAATCCAAAGGACACCTTCAGCACCTCCAGCGTAGCCTCGCCACCTGCCTCACAAAAGAGACAAATCACAACCTCACCTCCCCACACCTTGTGTGGAAACATAAGATCAAAAACATGTGCCTTCTATGGTATGTATGTGCATTCACAAACTTGTCTTAAACAAGATTGCAAAGCACATCATGCTTCTGCGTTCCAATGTCTTTGACATAACTGCAACATTTCTGACGTCAAAATCATCATATCTAAGATATGTTCCTTCAACATCAAAGTCTTCTATGAAAACTAGACTGCTTCCTCTCTCCAAGCAGTTTGCACTTCTAGTTCTGAAACGCTGTGATAGCAGCTTTCACTATGCCGCGGGCCAATACTTCATTATACCGAGCCGTTTCAGACCAATCAACATCACTCATGCTTGCGCGCTCACTAGTGCACTTGCAAGATCCAAACAACTTATTCAATGTCATCACAAACGGCTTCGAACTTGACGTAAAGCCAAGCTTCTTCCCAACTGGCCTTCCACTCCGAGATCGCAATCCCGTCGAACAAAGATGCACAGGTGTATCGAAGTCATGTCCCGCACACCTCACAGTCTCAAGTGTCAACTGGCGTCCCCGAATCATTGCGCCAAGGAAGTTCGAACGAGCTGTGGGCGCCAAGTTTCAAATACCTTCCAACATGTGGAAAGATCTCGTTCCACTCAAAATCTGCATCAGTGGGCTCTCCACTCTCCCGGCGAAGATAACAAAGCGGCGATCCAGACAAACACGGCGACGAAACGTGCACGAAAACGTTTCTAGGTTCCCGAAACTGCAACAACGTTTCCTTCACAGCTGAAATCACTCCATGAGTTTCCATGTCTTTGGTAACACCAATATAGAAGACCCCCATACGCCGAGCCTCATTAGCAATGGAAGACCCCCTTTCGCAACAAACTAACAAACACAACATTGTGGTGCTTCAACCGTGTCATGCTGGCCAATGGCCCTTCAACCACTTCGAAACCTAAGGAAACCCGATGATGATCAAACTTCAAACGCAGCGGTTCCCAAACACTTCGTCAACAGATCACTTGGGTCGTCAGTTCCCCTAGAATCTAATCTCCAAACGCTGTCGATTGACTTGTTCTTTGATCCACTCCAATTTGATCTCAAGATGTCTCGATTTTTGAGGAATGTCCATGAGCTTCAAGCTGCTCTCACTGTCCGACAACAAAATCCCCGGAAGAATCTCTTTCTCTGTGGATTTTCTCAACGTAAACAGAACTCGTCCAAGAAACTTTCCGACTGCAACCGTCTTGCGCTACTGCTTGCAGGGCATACAGTTCGGCTTCCATTCAAACTCACCAACTGCTGATGCTGTCTGCAGGCAGCTCAGTCTGTCTGCAAGAAACGTGGGACCTTCAACGCTTTCTCTGTGGCAAACTCTGCTGAGCAGCGAGCAATCCAACCCAAGCTCAAATGTCTTGCCTGGTCTGTCCCAATCCCAGATTGAGAGGAAAGGCTTTGCAAGAATTTTTTTCCACGAGTGCGGACGCCGTGTGGGCATGGTGCCCGTCATCGTTGAAGGAAGGGAAGAACAGTCAGATGGTGGAGAAAAGAACAAGAACAACCAAACAAACCAAAACAAACAAACCACAGCCCACAGGCCGAGTCTCCACCATCTTGTAGTCTTTCCTCTGTGCTGGTGAAACGAAACAAATGACCATCAATGGGCCTGAATTCTCGAACGAAAAGCATGGCAGCGCAGGTCTGTGCTCAAGTAAAGTCTCCACAAAGGCTTCAAATGGACTGTGCTTCATGATTCCTGGGACCAGCGGCCACACCACAGTGTGGCAAAACCATGGTTACAATGCAGGTCAGGAGTATCGCAATGCTCCAACGCCGATTGCATCCATGTCAAAATGGAGTAGCAGTAGCTATGCTGCATGCCGTGGAAAAAACCTTTCTTGCAGCACAACCCATGCAACTGGTTGCACTGACAAGTCCAGAGGCATGTCGCCAGTCGGTGATCAAACAGTGGCGGCTGTAGCAAACGACGAAAGCCTGCAGGTAAGGGTGCGAAAAGGCACACCCCCCCGAAGGGAGGTCAACTCAGCACCCTTCGGCACACAATGTGAAGTGCTGCGTTGTTGCAAAAAGTGATCTGCTGCGTGCAAGGCCCGTGTGAAACAGGTGAAACTTTGGACTGTCCTAGCATGGTATCTGTACCTCTTTGTACAAAATTGGAAATGTCGGACATCAACAGCGGAAACTAAGGTTCCCCCTGAGCATCCTCCATTGCCACTCTCTACCACCCGCCTGTTAGGAACGAGGAGCTAAGGCTCTCGTTCCTGTTGGCTCACAGCGTTGCGAATGGCGAAAAGAGGTCGGTGATCCTACTCAGTGTTTGCGCATCTTACTTACCGTACCTTGCTGGCGGTGTGCTTGTCATTGCAGATCTGGAGAGTCTTCTCCCCTTGCTTGCCCCTTGCTCGAAATTGCGTGCTGCCTGCAAGAGCGCATAGTGCCTTGCTAAGCAGGGATGAAAACCTCCTATGGAATGGGTACTCTGAAGTTAGGCTTGTTTTGCGATGATCCTCAGCTCCACTGTGGAATTAGGCCTGGCATGGCTTCTGGCCTACCCTGGACTCGCGCTAAGGCGTGCGCCCCGACTCTTAATGGGTGACTGTGAGGCTGCTATAGCTGTGGCCGAAAGGCTTGTCCTCATCCAAGACCAGGGGTACATCCCATGTCCGGGATCATGTGCAGCCAGGGTGGCCATCTCATAGCAGGACAAATGGCGAAAGCATTTTCTTCAGCATAGACTCCTCGCCATTTGCGCTTTTCTGGCATTTTGGCAAGCCTGTCAAAAGCAGTGCAATCCAAGAAAGCTCTACTTCCAATGTATCTGAGTGAGGGCGGGATGGCAAGCTCAATCATGAAGGCCTTGACTCGGATTGTATGAAGAGTAGTCGGAAGAAGAACGTCTCTGAGGCTAGTGCAGTGCACAAAGGTGAACTCCGAATTTCCTCTACAAGGGTGTTGCTCAGGTCTACACTCTCAAGCAATCGGCAACTGTCGCACGCGTGCGCTCCAACAGCTACAAAGTGCTTTGTGAGAGCGAGTGCGGTGATTCCCGTGGAGCTAAGACAGCCTGGTGCTGGCTCACTGGTCCTAAGCAAGGTTAATACACCCTTGAAAGAGGAATTGCCCTTGGCTTCGCTGGTAAACATGTTTGCAACCCCTTCTAATGCATACACCCATTGCAAGGAACAGCATTCCGCAAAGGCTTTGTATCCAAAATCTCGACAACCCGGAGCCAAGACACTCCCTGCAAAGGCCCCTTCTGGGACGATTTCTTCTGGGTTCTTGGGGACATGAACGGCAAGCGGAACATGATGGATAGGGCAACCCTCGAGGTGTTCTTGTGATGGCAGGATGACACTACAGTTCTTAAAGACAATGGTGTATGCCATGCCTTGCTGTAGCTTGTCCCAGATTGGGTCCTCAAGGCATGTCTGCGTGGCAGTTTGTAGAAAGTCAACGAAAAA
>CAXAMN010002224.1:2215854-2299904 GCA_963970005.1 Durusdinium trenchii
TTCAACAGTTCAGTGTTTGGACGCAAGTGCGGCGAGCTTTGCCAATCACATCAAGGTATACAGATGGAAGCCTTGCGAACTGTATGCTAGATTCGCCAGCCAGATAAGAATAGCACAAACACAGGGGTTGCAGATAATCGCAGGCCTTCCTTTTTGTTACTGGCCGCCTCTCTGTCGACCTACTGCCTACTCAGCAGACACGACGCTTGCTACTTCCTGATGATTGATGATTTTCATGCTTTTGGACGGGCATATTTATGTGAGAATCAATGTAGGGTCATGCCGACATAGGTGACGTTCGCTTTCCTGGCAAGCTTTGCATGCTTCCCAGCATGATTTGCGCCACCTCAAAAACTAGCCGATGGGAAACCTCAAAAACTCGCCACTTCGGCATTTGCTGAAGGCATTTCGTTCATGTCTGTGTGAAGTCCCTTGATAGAGATGGGCGACGGCTCGAACGTGCCAGTTGCTGCAGAGGCCATTGCCGGCAACTGGCACATGCTGAAGCAAGCCCCCAAACAGAAGACTCTAAAGTGCCCAAAAGATACAGTTCGGCAGATTCATGTCAAGCATGTCAAAGATATTTGATGTGCATTGAGGCGCAGGTTGTGTCAGGATGGTCGCTGAGAAAAAGATGGCATAGCTTTGGTCGCTGAAAATGCCTGAAGTGTCTACTACTGTAAGCTACAGCAACTTCTACAGCTTTCTACAACTTCCGTGAGTTGTCCGCCGATTTTGCAGAGACCGGCAGTGTCGATTTTGGATGCAAGAACAGATGTGATGGACATGATGTGATCGCTGGAGTTTTGGAGGCGAAGGGCTCCGTCGAGTCTCCATGTTGGCTTGTTCCTTGGTTGGCTGAAGAGTGAAGCTGCACGCTTCAGTCGCTGAAGAGTGAAGCTGCAGCACATTTTGCAAGGAATTTCTGTCGCGAAGTGTAGCTGCGCTCAAGAAATCATCGCGGATGTTTGTGGTGTTCTGACGTCAGCTGCTGTCCTCACTCTGTACCCGCAGTTGGACCGATGGCAAACACTTTTGATTGGAACAGCCGAAGTCGAAACAAGCATGAGCCCTGAAGGCACACAGACTTCGGCCAATCGCCCAACTGAGGTTCTTCAGGCCATGCCTTTTTTGGTAAGTTCGGCGTATGTCATATGTCCATAGGTCTGATATATCACTAAGATGTCAATGGTAAAGTCTTCTGAATCTGAGATACCCAACTTGCCACCGCTCTCGTCAATGCCCCTACTGCAGGGATGCACGATGCATGGGCCGCATGGGCCATTGGTTCTTAATTGAAGTGCCATGCAAGACGCATGTCTTTTGTGTGCCTGTTCCGCCTGTTCCATGAATGCAGCGTGTTGATGTGTACAGACTATTTGATGCCTCACTTTTGGCCAATTTCTTTGGAGCCCAAAGCTCTCACGTAAGAAGCGGTCGAAACTTTGGACATGTTGTCAACGCCGCGCTGCTCACCGTGATTGCTTCGTGAGTTCTTCACTTCCTCTCCTTGCCTTCCAGACTAAGTTTAGACCAAGGCAAGACCAAACCCAACTCCACTCACACAGCGCAACTCCCAAGACAGCCTTCATTTTGATGAGAATTCTTCACAAGGTTTCGGTTCCAATGCATTTTTTGTGCCAAATGCCTTTGAATATACATCAGAACGTTCAAGTTTAAGCAGACATGTTGATTTCAGCATTTCATTTCATAAGAAGCCATGTGACATGTGACATGAGGAGGTGTCCTAGGCTCCGAACTCAGTTGTGATTCCCCTTTCCTGGGAGATGCTGAAGGCTCCTAAGATGCCAAGGATCTCCTGTTGGGAATGCCCAGAGGAACATAGAGGAACCATCCGAGCGAAATGGAGCGAAGAACCTTTCCACTGCGTCCTTTGGCATCCAGAAGCATCCAACATTCACAGCAAGCCTAAGCACAGATTGCACAGGAACCTAAGGCAGCGAAGCCTAAAGCTGGTAAAACATGTTGACAGAGCCTGGATCAATCGGATGCCCTGTGAATATAATTGGATAGACATTTAAATACGCGAGCCGGAGCATCTGCATCTTTGACGATTCACATTGATTTTCGACTGCAAGCCTGCTCAAGCCTGCTCTACCCGACTCTACCCTGCTTCAATCTCCGCGGTGGCTCGCCTTGCCCAAACCGAGACACGACCGTCGAGACATGACCGCCGTGGTCATTTGCCTCGAAAAGCGTGGAGAACGCCTACCGACCGAGAAGCCCTCGCCTACCGACCCTATGACTCGAGCCGATCTCACACCCACCCGGTCGGAAGCGACTCCGAAGCGACTCCTGACTTCGGGCGTTTGGGTCGTCGGGCGACCGGTCCTCTCCGTCTCTGCCGGGGACCGGTCGGCACGACCGGTCGGTCGCGCGACCGGTCAGCCCGGCGCGGTGAAGTCAAAGCGTACCTTTAGAGATCGGATCATCGGATCGCTTCCTTCCGGAACTTCGAGAAGTGTTTTGGATTGTCTTTTTCCCGTGATTGAGCACAGAACTGCAAACTCACTCAAGGCACATTTGTGACAGATTACTTGTGCCCGGATGAAAGGATATGAAAGGATGAAACAGACATTGAAACGACCGTCTTTGTGCAAGAAAGGATAGAAAAGCAAACTTTTGGCACCAAAGGCACGTGATGCAAGGCCACCGGTGCCACATGGAGCACCTACATGGAGTTCTCACTGCTACTGTCTTTCATTCTTCTGGTGTTCCTTGGATTGCCTTTTTGTGCTTTCCTTTGAGAAATCTGCCGAGGATTACTTGGGCTGTAGCACGACGGTGTGACATGTCGTTGCGAGGCATTTCCATTTGCCTTTCCATTTTGTCCTTTTCTGTCCGGAGATGCCATCAGCCATCGAAAGTAAAGGACTCCCCGCTGAGCAAGGGCTTCGTTGCGAGATGGACGCGCCAATGCCGAGGGCTAGGGCGAGATGGCACGAAGCCCACAGCAATGCAGCGAACGTGCCATTTTCCAGCAAGGCTTATTCAACCGGTTTCTTTAAAGTTAGCAACTTGAAGAAACGGTCATATTTGTAAGAGGTGCGGAGACTGGAACGCAGTTGACATGTCCTTCAAGTACAAGGTCCGGGCACCAATTGCTTGGGCATCGTGCTTGCACCGTGCATCAGAACTGCTCTGAAGCCTTTCTCCATTGCTGTTGGGAGACATCGTTTGCCCAACCACTTTCATATCTTAGTTTCATTTCAGTCCAACTTATGCGTTTCATTTCTATCATATCTCACCTCACACTTCAGATTTGTACTGAGATGAACCATGATGCAACGAAAGCATGCGACGCTATGTGCTCCACGGCAAATTCCTGCCTAGCAGAATAACATGGCGTGGCATCCTGCCACCTCCGATGCATCTCTAAGCCATCAATACTCCAGCTTTCGTTCATGGTGGGCCAAAGAACTGAGCTTTCCAAGGCTTTCGTTGGTGGGTCTTGATCTCAAAGGCACCAAGTAGGCTTCAGCTAGGGCGCTCTGTGAAGTCGTCCAACTCGTCAGTGTGAAGAACTGCTCAGATGCAGTTCTTCTTGGATCCACGATGGCTTGAAGAAACTTAGCCATAAAGTGAAGCGACAAGAAGTGACCATGATGTCGAGCGCAAAGTGTTGCACATGACGCCGGCATTGAGAAAGGTTGAGTGCTTTGATCCTCCAAAAGCTTCCAAGCATGCCGTGGCGTCAAGTTGAGAACCAACTTTGAGATGTTTGAGAATCATTATGGCTAGTAGGTTGGAGGCCATCGCTAGTAGGTTGGACGTTTGAGACTTTGAGACGTTTTCGATTGCGCAAGCAGCTGCTTACAGCAGCTTGCCTGCTCTGGTGCAGAGACTTTCTCGCTGCATGTCGGCCATGTAGGCGCAGGCGCATTTGCAGTGCATGGCGTGGGCTCGCAGCGGCTCAGCGGGCTTGCAGTGCCTGGCACGCTCGGTGATTTCCGTCACACCGTGAAGATAGTGTGCTGTTTCAGCTGCATTCACCCAGCGTCCGTGTCCGTGTCACACACTGCATTCACCCAGCTGTACGACTGAAACACTCTGTTCTCGAGCGCTCTTCCTTTCAACTCTGTTCCTTTTCAACTCTGCTCGAGCATGTCTGCATGAGCTGGGTAGCATTGGCGGGCGTCTTTGCATGGTCTAAAGTGGACCGGTAAGATGACAGGCATGTCGAGCGCAGTGTCTCAGCTAGTGTTACTAAGCAAAGCTGGGCAAAAATAGCTTTCAACCACTTTCAATCATTTTGCACCCAATCGCCTTCGCGTTTTGCTGTGTCCGTGACTGGTCAAGCGCACAGTCAAAGCGCGAGATATAAAGCAGTGGCAGCTGCATTTGTGTTGACAGATTTACGGGGCATTGGCCAGCTGCAGATTCCTCTGTGATTTCCGATCGGAGATTTCCTGAATGGGATTTCGTGATAGCGCAACAAGCCTTGCAGACATAGGCCAGTCTTAACATGGAGCCGCCTTCGACTTCGAATACTGCTGAAATTGAACTCAAAATCAAAGAAATGCAAAATTGATCAGTTGAGCAAAGTCGAATGCAGACATATAAGCCAGCGCAAGCGAGAATGTGCCCAGTGATCAGTGGCCATGTGCACATTGAACCAACCGTGACAGCTTGCCAATCGCCGAGGTCTTTGTTGCAATCTTTATGATCATAGATATTCATGTGGAGGCACGGCATAGGCGCAGCATGGCGCAGCTAGGCCTGTAGGGCAGAAGACAGGATTGCAGAACATCAGGATAATCAGCCCAAGCGCATCTTACGAACAGGGTCCTGGCATCAAAGTCTTTGCCCACGGCCCCTTTAGTGAACTTCAAGCCAAGACGTCAGCTGCAAAAACCGTCACTGAGGGATTTCAGAGTGGTGTGATAAAACACCACAGCTACCGCGAGTTTTGCCGCACGTGGGTCACGGAAGTCCCCACTTGCCGTGATTTTGTCGTGATTGACGTCCATCCGATCTGTCCCATTGACATTTGCACGAGTGACATGCGGTGAACTCTGTGCACCCTCTGGTGCTGGGTTGGAACAGGATGCAAAGCGGTGTTTCCTCCCTTCTTCCCAGTGTCCCACATTGTGGACCTTGATCGATCCCATCGCATGCTGACTTCCTTGAGTTGAGGTGCTAAGCGAGTTCGAGGACAGCAGTGCTATCTCTCCTGTTTGTTCATCGACGACACGCAGCCAGGACGCAGCCAGGACGCAGTGGGTTGGTGTCAGGCGTCATAAGTTTAGTCGTTACAGAGGGAAGTACACACAGTGACAAGGGACGGGTGTTGCCAGTACACGTCACATGTCCCGCGCAAGTGGCACTTGCCATTGTTTTAATGTGACGACTTGAAGCCAATTGAGTAGCGTTTTTTTATTGCATGATACAATTTAGATTAGACTGTAACTCCACAAGTGTTTGCGAAGGCATTTGTGTGATACATTGTGTGTAGCGAAGGCTCGCGAAGCCTTTGGCGTAGGCTGTTGGATTTCACACAGGCGAAGCCAACTCGCGAAGGCAAACTCAGAGTCTATGAAAGGTTGAATCTGGCGTGTCGGAACCGCGAAAGCATTTCGCGAAGCCTCTGGTGTTGCGCGAAGCCTCGCGAAGCCACCCTTCCCACAAATTCTGACCATGCGAAACCTCCAGCGTAGGCAGCCCAGCAGTGTATAAGCACTTTACCTTTCAAAAAAACACGGCTCAATTGACTCATGAAAGTCACTTGCTGCACATGAAAGTCTCAATTGGTTCAATTCAGCTGTGTCGCGTCGGATAACTTGCAGTCAATGCATTCGTGTGAAGAGCCATCCATGCAACTTTTCGAATGCAGGAGTGCAAAGGCAGTCAGCGTGAGGAACGCCCAATACACCAAAAAGACGGGCAGGCTTCCAACAGCTTCCACTGAGCTGCGCTTGTTGGTGACAACTTTAGAATCTCAATCTCAGGTGAGCATGGGTGTCGCAGATTGCCCGTGCTTCACATGCATGAATTTGGCGTAGCAAGTCAGAGCAGCTCTTTCAGGCTTCACTGCTCATGCAACACCAGCCCGTAAAGCATGCTGCATACCGTGTGCCCCTATGGATGCGAGCAGCGGGCCGCATGAGGTCAAGAAACCAGGGTCAGTGGTTGCAGTCGCGCGGTGAACCAACATTACGTGCCTGCCATCGAGGGGATGGAGCACGTTCATTCGACTGCTTGTTGGGTTTGTGGGGGCCTCAGCTGCTTTGACACACTATGAGATCGGATTCAGCGGATGGCGAGGTGGTCCGTCTTGCAAGACCTGACAGTCGACGTAACAAGGGCAACGACAACTGTGATGCCTGGCAGCTTGAGGACAGTGAGCCCTAGAGACACAGAAACCGGAGGATTGCAGAGCGCCGCAGGCGAACTGAACATGTGTGACGCCAAGCAAAGCTTCAGTAGTCTTTTCAATTCGTGTTTTTTCAGCGATCATGAATAAGTCTCTCTTGGTGTGCAGCTTGGCCGACAGTGGGTTGGTGTCAGGCGTCATAGGTTTAGTCGTCGTAGAGGGAAGTACATACAGTGACAAGGGACGGGTGTTGCCAGTACACCTCACATGTCCCGCGCAAGTGGTGACCTGAAGCCGATTGACTCATGAAAGTCACTTACTGCACATGAAAGTCTCAATTGGTTCAATTCGGCCGTGTTGCGTCGGATAACTTGCAGTGAATGCTTTCGTGTGAAGAGCCATCCATGTGCATGAGTTCAAAGGCAATCAGTGAGGAACTCCCAATACACCAAAAAGGCGGGCAGGCTTCCAACAGCTTCCACTGAGCTGCGCTTGTTGGTGACAACTTTAGAATCTCAATCTCAGATGAGCATGGGTGTTGCAGATTGCCTGTGCTTAAAATGCATCAGTTTGGCGTAACAAGTCAGTGCAGCTCCTTCAGGCTTCACTGCTCATGCAAGCACCAGCCCGTAAAGCATGCTGCATACCGTGCGCCCCTGTGGATGCAAGCCGTGGGGCTGCGTGGGATGTTTTTGCAAGGCCAAGAAATCGCGCGGTTTGCCAACATTGCGTGCCTGCCATCGCTGGGACGCATTCATTGGACTCCCGCGATTGGAGAGGCAGCGGGACTTTAGCGCAGCTTGTCAGAAGATGCTGTGTGACGCTCTATTGAAACCCTTCAACAGCAATTATGTGTTTGAATGGAATTGTGAACCTACACCACGTAAGAAGGCAAAATCTCTTTCTTCGGCCCATTGGATCATAGTTGGCTCTCATCCTTCAAACATCAGCTGTTCTTCCTGAACCCAGAGACATCTGCCATTAAGAATACGAAGTCTGGGGTAGGTGCAGGATGAATGGCTAAAGGCAACTGGGGGAGTTTAAGGATCATGAATGTTCGTCTCCTTCTCTTGGTGTGCAGCTTGGCTGCGCATCCGGTCTCGACCAACAGTCCTCTCGTTGTTCCGTTTCCTTTCTTTTTTCCTCATTTTGTCTTCTTCTTGCCGTCCGGTTGTTTTGCTCTTGTCCTCTCCTTGTCGTCCTGTTGTCCTCCTCTTTCCCTGTTCTTGACATTTTCTTATCCTCCTGTTGTCCTCTTGCTGACGCGAGCTTGGCCACGGCTGCCAGCCAGTCTCCAGACTTGTGCTCGTCCTCTTTTTGTTCTTTGTCTTCTCTTGTCCTCTGGTTGTCCTCTTCTTGTCCTCCGGTTGTCCTCTTCTTGTCCCCTTGTTGTCCTTCTGCTGGTGTCCAGATGACAGCGTGGCAGCATGTAGACTCTGACATGACACCATGACTGTGTGCGCGCGCAAAGCACCGTCCCCAAGCGCAGTCATCAAGTGCCCAACGCAAGAAAGCCATTGCGCGTGTGCAAGGCTTGGCGGTGGATAATGGCTACACGCATCTAAAATAACTCAATATTTCATACATTTGGTACAAATTGGCAAGATGGCGCAGACCAGGCGCAGATCAAGCGCAGACCAATAGAAACACATTATGACATGTGCTCCATTTTAAGATTTAAGTGTGCTCTGTTGTCCTCTTCATGTCCTCCTCTGGTCTTTCTGTTGTCCTGCTGTTACGTTGCTTTTTGAGGCAGGGGCTGGGGCTGCGGCCGCCCAACACCACAACAACAACAACAACAACAAATAACAACAATTCTTGCTGGCGAAGCGGTTTGGGGTCTATGCTGGTTCTATTTCTCGGAGAGTGTCTGTTTTCTTTCTTTGTCTCTTTCTTTCGTTTGTGCGTTCGTTCGTTTGTTTGTTTTTGGAAACTGTTGCTGTTGGAAGGTCGCGTAAGATCTGCTTGCCCCTCGGGAAAACCGAGGGTTTTGACTTTGGACGCAATCTTACTTTTGTAGGTCAAACGCGCGAGCCCCCCACATTTTCCAACAGCACCTCATGGATAGAGAACGGGATGGAATTCTATATATATATATAATCAATGGCTACTGTCCACGGCTCTTGAACATGGTTTCTTTGTCTCTCACACCACTTTGGGTCAATGCGCAATGTTGGCAAAGACAGTGGTACATGTCAAAGCTCAGTATCTGTGAATTCGTCACATGCCGAGGATGGGAGCTCCAAGCAGTTCTCAGGAACCAGCGTGCAGTGCAATTCAGAAGCCAAACATTCGGATGTCTCCAGACGCTTCGATCCGTGAAACAAGGCGGGAATTCGATCTTGGGGATCGGCTATTTGAAACTTTTGAGATCCGGTGATCTTTGCTGGTTGACGCTCTGTGGAAAAGGCGTCAATGAAAATAGAAGAAGACGTGTTGTAGCTTCCCTGGGAGCGATGGTCATTCCAGAAAATGGAAAAGAACACACGCGGAATCTGGCCGTTTCGTGAGGGAACTTCATGACTTCACAAGATGGACTCCAGGCCGTATTGGAACCCTGGAACCTCAAGGATCTTCATGACAAGACCTTCTTCCCACCGGTCGAGATCGAGCTTCTGCTTGCAAACGCAGCCATGAACGCGTTGAGGACATGACCGACCCAGCAGAAGCCAGAAAGCAGGTCTATGACAGGTCCATCGAATCGGGAAATTTGCCATATGTTACCCACATGCCGCGGCCAGCCATGTTCCAAACCCAAAAAACTTGAGGCGTCCTGAAATCCGTGCGGTGCTATCTCTGCTGTTTGTGTACCAAGGACATCACCGTTTGAACACAGCCAGGACGCAGTGGGTTGGTGTCAAGCGTCATGGGGGTCTCCATCCTCTTAGCCCATGGAGTGGCTTCTTGCATTGTGGCGGGCAGAGCCTTCTATAGAGAATTTTATTTGAGTGCAAGGCTAGGCATCCAAATAGGGATTTCGATGAGCAAGCCTGCGCATAGAATGGCAGGCCTTCTCCCCGCTGCAAATATTAAATCTCATGTGGCATCTTGTGGTGAAGAGCAGCAAAAAGAGTGGTTCGTTGTATTTTCTTCCTCATTCGTGAGAAGTTGCCGCGCGGTGCCTGCCTTGGCATTTTGAACGATGCATGTTGCTGCGCGAGTTCCGGTCGTTCCGACGTGTGCGTTCCTGCGTGGCGGGTGTGGGCTTGGGATGCAGGTCCGGCACGCCCGTCGTTGCACGGTCGCGTCACTGTGATTACAGATGCCTTAACGGTGAAGAGAGGTGCGTACTACGCGGGTGCTCCCCCGGAAAGGGAGCCTTCGCCTGCTGCGACCATTGGAACGCTTAGTTAGCTTCGGCTGTGGGCCATTGGGACGTTCGATTATTTCTGACACCAAGGACTCGGAGTCAGAGACGCAGGCGCCCGCGAGCTTTCCGGCTCAATCCCCGACGCCCGAGGGAGACAAGCGCACGCGCTGGGACTTTAACGACAGTTGGTTGGAACAGAGATTTGCTTGAGGCGCAGATCAAGTCGCCGTTCTTGCCTGTCCGTGCGAACGCCGGTCTTTCCAAGCAAACTGGGCCAAGCATTTCCTCGACCCAAGCGACCAAACAATTGCCATTGAGGCCAAACGAAGTGTTATTTTTATCCAATGCGTTCCATGATCTCGTGGGACTATTTCATCCACACGGGCGTCGCGACGGATTGCGGACTTGTGGTGGCCACGCAGTGACGTAGTTTTGAAGAAAGCTCCAGGTGTTGTCGCGGCCTTTGCTCCCTTGGATTTTTACACTCCCTGCGTGCGAAGCAGTGCCTTGGCCTTGTTTAGAAAACATCGATTTTGGCGTTGGTTTTCTTCCATCCTTGGCCATGCTGACTTGAGACCATATGTATATATATATATATATAAGCCAGCGCGTGGCCAACACTTAGATGAGAAGCTGGCGGTAGGACCTGGCTTCTAGAAGCGGCTACCTGAACATGTTGTTTTTTGCCGTGAGTGGCGGTCAATACGCCAAGGAGTTCATGCTATGTTAATGGGTCTATAGAATGAAAACATTTCGATCAAGGCGTTCCTTTATATTTGACATTTTGATGCTTGAAAGATCGGAGTTCGTTTTGCGCCTGCCACGACATCTGTATAGTTAAGTTTTTCAATTCAATTTAAGATTGTTGAAGTGTAGAACCCAGACATAACTCCGTGTCTACAGCACTGACTAAGGATTTTTTTGTTTTGGCTCAAGTGAAGCAAGGCGGTCCGTAGCGTCGATACTGTGTTTTGATGGTAGCGCGAAGGCCTGGAGACGAATCTGAAAAGGATCGTGTTCTGAGGCTTCGAGAAGAGAGACGCAGTATAAGTTTTCTTTTCGGAGCGGAGGAATTTCAAGAGGAAGCCCCGGCAGCGCTGGCTTCAGCTGCGCGGGAGGCAGAAAAGATGGAGGAGAAGAAAGCGGTAGAAAAGAAGAGGAAGAGCCTTTGCCTGAGGAACCTTTGCCAGAAACAGAGAAAAGGAAGCGAAGTTTGGCCAGAAGAAGAGTGGAGAAGAGTCGAAGGCGAGTGGAAAGAAGAAGAGAAAGAAGAAGCAGCAGAAGAAGCAGATTATGAGAAGCGGCGGAGAGTGCGGCCGGAGGTGACGGCAAGGGAGGCTTGACTGGACTAGGCGTGCCCCTTGCAAGGACCCAGGTTTGCAATTTGATGCTGTGTCAGAAGGAGATAGCAACACTGCGAAAGGCACAGTTCAACGTGTAGCCCGCCGCATCCAAACTCGCTACCTGTGGTTGGAGGAGCATGTGGCAGAGCGGCGCTTGAAGGTATCCTCAAGTGAGGTCTATAGCCAGGGCGGGAAGTTGTTTCACATCACTTGTGTGCAGACTGGCGCAGAGGTTAGGCTCTTTGCAAACGGAGGAGTGTTGACGTGTAGAGACCATGCATAGCTCTGTTTGTGCAGTATTGACTAGGGACGTTTGTTTGTTTTGGCTCAAGTGAGAAAAGGCGCTCCGTCTCGTCGATGGGGTGTTTCGAAACATTCATTATGTTGAGAGAACTTGAGTACTGCCCATGCCACGAAATGTAGCTTCCAAGTCAACCGAAGTATCGTGCGTGCGACGCAAAGTATCGTCAAGTTCTAGCACTTTGGCATTGGATTGGAACCCTTCGTTCAATGTTCAAGGCGCACCAAGTTTTGTTTTTCGTGTTGCGCCTGCGTTGTTTGCAACGTGTCCGGTTTCTCACCCCATTGGTTTTTCTCCTGCTCTTTTTCCCTTGCTTTCCCTTCCCTGTTTTGCCTCCATTGGTTTTCGTTGTCCCCCCATCTCAGGTCTATTTTGTTGTGGTTTGTTTCTTCAAGATTGGCATTGTTTTTGTTTTTTCTTATATGTTGCTATGATTGTTTGCTATGAATGATTTGCTGTACAAATGTGTGGGGTCAGAGATTTTGAACATTGCAGTTTGTCCATGAGCGGGGGCTTTGAAAATTTCTCCCAGCTGCCTGATTCTGCGGTTTTGGATGATTTTTCCTCTGAGGAGGAACTGAAAGTTCTGCAGATCCCCAAGTGTCCACCAAGAGCACTGCCTTTTCATCGACCTGCTGGCGGTCAGCGCAAAACAACTCTGAGACTTTCTAGTACCTTGGCGGGTCGTTGCGCACACTATCCCTTGGCTCTGAAAACAGTTGAGACTTTGGCCTCAGATCTATATAGTCCACCGAAGACAATCCAAAACTCCTTCTTGCATCAGAGAACCAGAAAAACCATTAAACAACACGCTCTGCGTCTCTGTGAGATTTGGTTGCGGCGCCCGCCCGGCCCTGGAGGTGATATTGATGGCGGAGGGAAGCTGGGCTTTGGTGCAACGGACCGTTCACTGGTGGAAATGGCTGTTTTAAAGGCCAATCGCTAAGACAATTTTATGGTCCTTCCAAGCTATCTATCTATCTATCTATCCATCCATCCATCTATTTATCTATCTACCTATTTGTGTATCTATCTATCGATCGATCTATCTATGTATCTATCTATCTATCTGTCTATCTATCTATCTATCGATCTAATCTATTCTATTCTATTCTATTCTATCCTATTCTATCCTATTCTATCCTATTCTATCCTATTCTATTCTGTTCTGTTCTGTTCTATTCTATTCTATTCTATTCTATTGGTTCTATCTACCTGTCTAGCTATCTAGCTATCCAACTACCTACAGGGTATCAATTGATAAGTCAAACTTGTTATTTGGAGCGCAGCCAAAGCCGCCCTTGCAGGAGGTGACGGAGCTCAAGAAACTGGGCACCAAGCCGGTGGCATCCTTTCATGATATGCAAATGGTCGGAGCCCAGCTGTTGGCACTGCGTGGTGCAGCAGTCAGCGACAACGGCTCAGTGATCTGTGATATGGCAGGCTGTGCCAGGAGAATTTGCCTGGGACCACACATGCGCTACCAGGATGCCTCTCTGTGTTGAAACAGAAGCGTGGGAAATGCTTCAGATATTTGAATGTCAGCAACGGAGTATCAAGTGGTTTCCTTCGTTGTTTGTTTGAGTTGACCTTAAACATCCTTAAAGAATCATAGCATATGTTTTTTCAATAACTACATGCAACTCAGTTCCACGGTCGCACCACGTCTGGAACCGCAGCCACAAAAGCTCATGTCCGGCTGAGCTGTTCGGCGCTGTGACAACAGCTCATGGCGCGAGAACTCGTGCGCTGTTCTTTCTTTTTCTGGTGCGCTTTTTCATCAGCACATGAGTGCCAGGCCTGAGTTCTGGGGGCTGTGACCCAAATTTGGCATGTACTTGCCGCGTACTTGTCGCCATTTGGAGGTGTTTGATATGTGATGAAAATGAATATGTATTTAATTTAAACAAAGTGTTGATCGCAGAAACGACATCCCTGGGACCTCAACGAGCAGGATGAGGCACCAACAGCGGTTTGGCTGCAGTTGCAATCGGCGCTTCAGGCGAACCAGCCAAGCTCACAGCCAGGTGTTTGTGCCAACCCAGCTCCGGAGGACTGCGAAGTCGCGCCCTTGGGGGGCCAAACACTTAACCAACCCAGGAACATACAACCTACCCAGCCCCCAAGCATAATCAATTGAAAGTTAACTTTTGGCGGTTTGGGCTTGGTTGCGCAGGTCATCAGTTTCAATATTGAATTCTGCAAGAAGCCAAAATAGAAACAACTACTAGACGACTGTGTGGCCTGAAAGCACGGTAGGAGGGTAAGGTGGCTGAGAAGATGATACATGAGTAGTGACACTCGTGTGGGCATACATGTCGCATCTATGTGAGCCTGCGATTTTTCAAGAACCTGAGCACGCGGCAACAGCATGTGTATATATGTTTCATTATGTTTCACAATAGATGTATAGTGTTGTTTGCCAAACGATTTTTGGTTCAAGACCCTTTAGCGTAGCAGAAAATAGGCCTGCAGAGCTTTGCATGGGTTATAGGTAGCTTTGTTGGCTAATACCAACTCGCAGGTTATCAGCTGCACCCGTTCTGGTACGAGCTGCAATTGAGACCACTTGGCCTACGATGTCCAGTTCGGAGAATGCTAGTGGAACATACCGCATACCCCTTTGCTGCACCTTGAGGATGACAGGTGACACCGCCAGCTTGCAGGACGCTACTGTTATAACAGTGCCAACTGGTTCACAAGTCTCAGGTGAAGCAAGCATATTGCTGGACTCCTAGTCAGCAATGCTGATGCTTCCATGGAAGAACGACTTCCGCTGACAAGATCGACTTCTCCCAGAGTGGCACCTGCAAGATGAGAAGAGTTCAGAGGAATCTGGATCAGTTGAGGACTCCACAGAGACGGGAAGAAGCCGATGCCAAACTCACCTTATAGAAGAACTTCATTCATCCACAACATGAGTCATCCTTGGAGATGAGTTCGTTATCTAGAGAGCCGTGCGACGCTTTGAACTGTATCCAAAAAGAGGGGCCCATGCGAGCAACAGTGGGCCCCATGGGTCCACTGGGAATTACGGGATCAAGGCTGGGAGTCATGGGGCAAAAGTAGGGCGCATGAGGTGTCTGGGAATCACGCGTCAAGGCTGGTGATGAGAGAGTTGGGTGGGAACCGTTGCTGATGAACTACATGCTCGAATGTGCGCATTACAGGATGATAGTTCCCAGATCGTCATGAGGCAATGGACACAGTATCATCAGTAAGCGAAGATGTTTCTTGTGAACGAGCAAATGTTCTTGACGTGTGGGAACAGAATGCATTGTTGAGAACCTTCGAGCACTGGTCACAGACATCGATGAACAGCGTTCATGCCAAGGTCATTTTGTACGAGGGCGATTGTACGCAAGAGAAGACTATGGAAGTAACCGTTCTGAGTTCAAAGCGAGAATGGAGCGCGAGGCAGCTGATCAGGATGATGAGGCCTCCATCCATATTCCATATCCCACCCGCAATGAGTTCTTTGGTTGAGGAACACTGGTTGATCGGCCAAAGTGTCACTTGTAGAGGATGAAGTGCCGACGGGGCAACCCATTAGATGACAAGGTAAGGCACCTAGAGAGATTGTTGGCAGAGAACGAGAGGCTGATCAAACGACGCAACAGAGAGCAGAAAGTTAAAGCTTTGCTCGAAGCAAGAACATGCCGAAGAGATAGAGTTTATGGAAGAACAGGTACAGTCGTACCAAGAACATCTATAACGTCGTAGATTGTGGTGAGGCGTACTGTTGGTACGAAGCAGCCTTGGGGGAGTACCGCAAGGAGAGAGATGAACAGCAGAATTTGAGACAAGAACAGAGAAGATCAAAAAAGATATGTCTGAAGCAAATGCTCTGCCAGCTCATGCCACTAAGGTGTCGAGGAAGGACGCGTTCCCTGGCCAAAGTCAATGACCTCAGTATCTGGAAGGCGCGTTTGATCCAAGCTATCGCAATGACCCGAGTTTCACCAAACGGGGTGCAAAGTTGGGAGTAGCCCTGACCAAGGTTGTCGTTCACATGAAAGAGGATGGAAGCAATGTTGCTATGAAGCTGAGAACAAGCATCATGGACTTTAGTGGACTATGGCGGCTCCGGCCTACTCTTGGTCCGCCGCGGACTACTCTCGGCATTCAGCCTGCTCCGGATCACTCCAGGGCTTCAGGTCTTCATAAACGTTTGGCATGAGCCGCCTACGCTCGCTGTGAGCTATTCCGTGCGCCGGAAGGGAGACAGTGAGACAACCCTTGCTTAGGGGTACTCTCCACGCTCGCTCATCAACTGAATGCCTCGTGTGTGCGGCGACCTCGGCGAAGAAACGGCCTGAGTAAAACATGAAAGGGAGTCCGGGGTCTGAGCATCCTGAAAGGTCAAGGCTCGATGTCCAGGAGGCCCAAGAGTTCATTGAGTCCATCAAGTTTCAAATCCGGCAAGACCGAGCGGCGAGCGCTCATTAGCCCCTTAGACAAAAGTGGAGTCCCAGTGTGAATAACAGTTCTACAGTTCTACAGGTGTGTGTTCTCGAGCAGGTACACAGGGATGATCAGTCCTTGCTTCCCATTCTCATCCACAGCTTCATTGCGTGTGTGTGGTAGGATGAGAGTGCCACACGCCCCTGCTAGAACATTGTTTGGCAATTGAACTCACTCGGCACGGTTATGAAATCAGGGCGGTAGAAACAGTCTAATTTTGCTGCGTCCGATAGCAGTTTCCACACACATGCACACCCACACTTCACCGATTCATCGATTTCAACATGTCATCATTAGCTAGGGCACTTTCCTTGGGGGAGGCTACGTTTTGCTGGTTGTGGCCCATTTCGAGTGACGCTTGGTGAAAGCATACCCAACGCGCGGTTTTTCCCGCATCAAACAGGGCCAGAAATATGAACGCAGAGCTGACAGCTGTTGCTGAAACCCATTTAGTGTTCATGTTTGAATATAATTTCTCAGGAATGTCATCTGACAGAACATAGATTGAATCTCAATGCTGTATGTCCTGACGCCATCTGGCATTTTGGACCACCAAAGTTGCAGAGCGTTGCCCAAGATGTTCTCACACTCATCCAAAGCCGTGGTTGAGGACGCAAAACCCCTAAGCCTGATCCCTGAGTCAGTGAGTAATCAGGTTTATCAACCTGAAATAAACGCTCACACTGACGCAGTGAAGTGAACATCCGAGGCTCTGAAGTAGACTCGTATCTGACCTGATTTCATGTTTGCCAGAAAGTCTTGTAACGTGTCCAAATCATCCTTCCAGAAACCATCATTGACTGCTTCCATGCTGATACAGACTTCGCAGCCACCAGCGGGCATGGAACATTGAAAATTCTACATTGTCGTCCACTTTACTGTCAACCTCATGTCAAACATGTACAGCTGTATACAGGTCAGTCGTAGGTCAAACCATGCCAAGCACGAATACCAAAAATAGCATGCGCTTCAGTGACATCATCACCGTGCCATCGCTTCACAATGTCCTAATTTATCGATGCCACCCAGCAGCGCACCGACTGCAATGGTGCGGCGCCACCCAGCGCTGCCGTTTAGCCTTGGTGAAAACAGGTGCGCACTCTTTTGCGCCTGCGTTTGGGCTTCAGTACGGTACGCGTGAAAATTCCTTGATGTGTTTCAACCACCATCTGCGTACTAGTCTACTGAAATTCGCTCGAATCTTGTCACGGCCCCCATGGTCATTGGCACGACCCTCATAGGCGCAAGACCTGATCTGCTTCTTGGCTGTGTTGTCCACATGTGAACACTCCTCGGCGTGGTAGCATTGAGCACTGTGAGTGACCACCCAGGTCTTCCTATCCATGATGAACTCTACACTCATCTTGTTCTCAGGCATCTTTGCAATTGCTTCTTCTTTGATTCCATTCACACGTAGCTTCAGCAACTATGCAGCTTCACGTGCTTCCTTGACATCTTCTTCCAGCCTTTGGATTTCCAAGGCCTTCTCATCATCCGTCCACGACATTCGTCGTAGCTTGCTTTCAGCTTCAAACTTTTGGTCTTGAAGAGCGCTTCTGACCTCGCCCACTGAGGTCAACATGCATGTCGGCAAGCCTCAGAGCTTCGCGCATCCATCGTTCTTATTCTTCTGTCATCTCCTTCATCGTTTCTTTTTGCTCTGCAATGACCACCTCGAGCTGGATGATCTGCGATTGCATGTTCACCTTTTCAACATCTCGTTCATGATGCTGTTCTTCTGATTGCTCTTCTTCCAGCTGCACTTGTTGTTGTTGTTGTTGTTCTTGTTGTTGTTCTTCTTCTTCTTTCCTTATCACTTCAACTTCTGCTTCTCTTCCTGTCGTGTTGTCCATGCAAACTCGTCTACCGTGCCAGACTCAAGGCCCCTATGGCTGCCAAGCATAGCAGTGGGAACAACGGCCGAATCCACCGCGACTCATCTTCACTTTTACCTTCCTTTTTCTCATGCACTCCTGATGCTTTTCCTCCTTGCAGCATTGTCAATGCCAAAACCAAAGCAATTCTTGCATTGCCTCCGACCCTTCAGCTGAACTTCAGCTCCTCCTTGGCTTGAATTTCTTCAAACTCTGCTTTGCCCATCTGGTCATCAGCGTCCACCATCTCGATCAAAGTCATCAGTCCTCTCATTCGCGCCTTGAGGATCTTGCTGCCGTCACTGACGTTGATGGCCGTCAGCACTCCGATGATGCGCAACTCCTTTGCATTAACCTTTTGCTGCAGCCACAAAAGACTTGCTGCAATGTGCCGTGTCTTCCCGACTCCAATGCGGCCAGCTAAGGCCCTTTCCATTGAGATAGATCTGAACTGAGCTGACTAACTTCCTTGCATCTTTCTGTCCAGCGTAATCAGCATCACAGATCACCTCGAGCAAATTGACATTGGCGTCATCTTCCCATTCATGCATGTTCTCATTGACGTTCAAGACACTTCTTCCTTTGGGACCATGTTCAAGCAAGAGGCCCTCTTCGTAGGCCTTTGCATCAAACTAGCCAGTCCTTGAGCCACGAACTGCACGTCAGGGCGATCTGGAGAGATGTACAAAAGCTTTCCCACTGAGCTCCTGTACTTTGTGACATTTTCACTGGTCATTGGTTCATCATCCTCACTCAGCCTCGTGAAGTTGGAATTTTGGATGCTCCACATTGGTCACCTTGGTAAGCTCCTTGGTGTGTTCTTGATCTGGCCTGATGGTGATGCCAGCGCCAATGATCTCCATGTTGCGCTTGAAGTAGCTGAAACCTCCTTGGTACAATGGACCTCTCTTCTCCACTTTCCATGGTTTCTGCTCCATGTACTTGATGAATTTCTCAACTTCACTTTCATGTCCAACAAGGAGCATATCGTCTACATGGATGGTGAGGTACAGCTGTCCTTCACTTTGATCACCTTCTTTCTTCACCTTCTTCATCATAGTCGGTTGCATGACGTCCTGAATCATGCCACACTCCCGAGCTACAGCACAGCATCCCTTGAACCACTGTGCTGCCGCATTTTGCCCTGGCAAGCTTGTACTTGCTGTTGCTAGTGACAATCCTCCTGGAAGTCCAAGATTGTAGAACCTCTCAGGAGCTACTGATACATCAGCTCCGGAGTCAAGCGTCATGATGACGGAGGGAGGTACCACTTGATCATGCAGATCTTCATTGGGTCTTCACTCTTCGCAGTGTATAGGTCAGAACATTGTCTTTCCATTTGATGAAGTTCTGGGCTCAGTCTCTTCCTCATCACTGATGCAGTCGAAGAAGGTCTCTTCATTGTCGGTCTCCTCAAAGCTCTCTTTCACCTCAGTCACTGCTGACACTGTCAGCTTGAAGTCCTCTTCAGACTCTTCTTGGAGGACTTCATCATGAAAGTCATCCGGAGTGAAATGAACACATCATCCATCGTAGCCAATCCCGTGGCCGTAGGCGGCGTGACCAATAGTAACCCGCCTGACTCGCGCAGTCGACGGCAGGATTCCCAGTTGACGCTCAAGGTTAGCCATCCTTTGTCGTCGTTGCTGACACTAGGGGCCTTCAACTCAGTCTTGCACCTTCTTGTCCATCACCTCCTTCAACTCTGTGCACGTTCTTGGACCAACACTCCTTTGCAAAGTGGCCTGGCTTTCCCACAGTTGTGGCAGGTGGCCACTCCTTTTCCTTTCTTGCCCGCAGTCTTCCCGGCTTGCTTTCCACCTTTGCCCTTCTTGTCTCCATCTTTGGATCAAATGCCCTTCACCTTCTGTTGCTTTCCTTTGTCTTTGCCCTTCTTACCTCCTTTCTTTTCACCATCTTTTGACCAAACCATGTCCACGTCCATGGGTCCCCCTTTGTCCTCAGTCTCTGCCATTGGCCTCACTGAAAGTTGCAATCCTCCTTCAGTCATCCACCTTTGGCTCACTTGCTCGTAGAGCTCGATCTTTTTCCTCAGGTCTTCAAACGTCGTGTCATCCTGGAGGGACATCTGGATTGCAACCTCAAGTTGGAGGGTAGTGCTGAAACAGCTGATGCAATCTTCAAGGCATCAGGGTAGCTGACATTGGAACTGCGCTCGGTTTAGCCACCGTCTTGTTGCCTGAACTAACGCCAAGGACCGCTGACGAGTCTTGCCTCCATGCTTCCAGGCCGTTCTGGTTGGCAACACCTCTCACTAACCTGAGTGGTCTTTGTTTCATCAGCCCAGTGAGGAGGGAGTAGAGCCTCTCAGATTGAGCTCGTACCTGGGGTAGTCTATTCGTTGAGGGATTCTTCCTTTTTAGCATTCTTCATGTGGATGGCGGCATCAACAGCACCTACAAATGTCACAAACTGGAAGCGCCAATCCATCCATTTCCCCAGCTCTTCACTCCGATTCTCAGGCTGAACACTTGTGGGAGGCTTCAAGTGCTTCGTGAACCCTGAATTCTTTTGGACTTCTATGAGTCCATGGAGGGCCTGTACCAACCCTTGAACACCTGTCCAGGTGCGAGCTCCAGCTTGCTCCTCCATCAGCTTGCTCCACACCCAGACCGGCAGTTGCCATGAGCGGAACCGGGACAGGATTGACGGTTTGCTCGGGCTTTCAGCAAACCGGAAAGGGTTTCCCTGGTGGCTTGTAGATTGCCCAAAAGGGTTTCCCTCGGAGTTGTCGGGGCTGCCCGCAGAGCTCCGCTACCATGAAAACCGGTGCGCACTCTTTTGCGCCTGCATTTGGGCCTCAGTATGGTACATGTGAAAATGAACTGATGTGTTCCAACCACCATCTGTGTGCTAGCCTACTGAGATTCGCTCGAATCTGGTCACTTGGTGAATCTGGCCCAGATTACACTTGCACAGAACAACATTGCTAGCAACTTGAATTTCCGTCAGATGTCGTCTGATGTAATAGTAATAGTAATTAGGTTCTTGCCTTGTGCGTGTGCGGGGTGGGCACATTGCATGGTGGAAGCTTCGGAGGCCATGACGAAGCTCAAGGAGCTTGATTCCTAGGCGTACAGGAAAAAGCTTGACTGGGTCACCAGGCATGGAGCGTGGAGACACCTTGAGTCACTGTAGGAGTATGACGTGGACAAAAAATGGTCAAAATTAAGTCTGGTGGCAAAGTGACACATCACTGCGCAATGAATTTGATATCAAAACCCTTGATCTGCTCCACAGCATTGACTTCTAAAGGCCAAAGAGATCCGAGTAATGCCATGTCACACGCTTCAAGCAATGAATAGTAAAGCCAAAGCTTGGCAATCAGACATTCAGTATGCCTTTTGAATTTACAAGAGTATGGTAATGGTTTTGGCACACTAGGTAGGGTGGCGGGTGTGGCCAAAGTTCAGTTGCCTAGAATTGCCATGACTAATGAGCCCCTCCCCAGACATACTCAGGGCCTTTGTTGTCAAGGAGAAAGGTGCGAGTGTGCAAATCGGATCACGCATGTATCTGGCTGGTTGCTGAAAAGTAGCAAATTGAATCGACCATGATGCAATTACGTCTCTTGTTGGACGGTCAACTGTTGTCTGGTCTCTCGTTGAGTCACAAGTAATGAGTCACATGTGTGTGTGTGTGTGTGGTGTTCTGCATGTGTTGTATCTTGGGTCTTCGCCCGCAATTACTTCGATGATGTCCTGCATGACATTCTCACAAGTCCTGCAGCTCTTTTGAAGCCCCTTGTCTGTGAGCAGATTTCATGTGAAGAATTTGTGCGTGTGACCAACTACAGTAAGTGTAATTCAAGACCGTGTTGAAATGAATGCATGTCATGATTCATGTGGAACAGTGCAGTTGTTTTGTGGTGTATACATAAGATGCTACAGTGTGATTGCACATGCAACATGAAAAACATCACACATGTGACTCATGACTCACGTGACGAAGAAATTGAGCCGCTGAAATGCGGAGGTAAACATGTGCATCAGGTAAAACGCTGCAAGCAAGAATGCCAAAATAGGAGACAATCAACAAAAACATACTCAGGAATCAAACAATACGATAACATGAGACTGGCAGCCATTCCATGAGACTGGCAGCTAGCATTCCACAAACTCATCGAGCAAGCGGCGCCTGTCTCAATCCTCTTCACGATCATGATTCATCCTCCACGCCATTGGTCTGAGCAACAAGTGCAACCGGTGGTAGGGTTATATAAGAGGAGCCACATGCATTGATGAAGGAAACAACTCACAAACAAAGTGAGAATGACAAATTACATCCCGTTTTTCAGTTCATTTGGAGGACACTGAGTGGCAGAACTGGGAAAGAACGCATGCCCAAATCGGAGACCTCCAAGAAACAAAGCGCCAGCAAACTGAAATAACAAGACAATAAACGCCGCACTCATAATTTGGAAACTGTATGAAAAGCATGAAAAAGAGCAAGTAACAAGTTGGCATGAGACTGACTTGTCATGTTTCTTGGCACATCTTCAAGGGCTTTGTCAAGACAAGCGCTAAGGAGCAAGCCGGACGGCGCATGCTTGGATCCTAAATCCTATTGTTCATGTCATTTATGCATGTCATACATGAAGACACAATCCCGTGATACCAGACAAAGAATTGATCAACAATTCCGGACCGGTATAACATTAGTATATAGCTAGTTTTACATTATCATTGACAGCACATCTTACATGTTTGTGTTTGTTGTTTGTGAGTTTACTGCTCTTGGCTCGTTGAACATTAGGCAACGACAACAAACCGCCAGAGCGCGACACAAGCCACCTGAACCATGAGGACACATTCATGTTGGTAAATCAAGATATGACGTTTGTCAGATTTATAAGTAAGACTTAAGATGGTGTAGGCATTGTACTATTGTCTTGACTTACAAAGACATCAACACAGCAATGCTCATCATCAACTGCCAATATTGAAGCCACATTGGTTAAGATTCAGAACAAAGAGCATTAACAAAGATAAACCATAATGTAAAACAAATGAAACACACACACACACATATATATATATATATACTCAAATAATACAATACAAGCACATGGCATGTTTTTCACCTTTTCCCCACCCTATGTCCAAGGCCGTCCGATCCCAACCCCCCAAAAGCAAGGCCGTGGACCCGGTCGCAAGGCCGTCCGCGCGGTGAGTCATCTACCGGGACTTGACTCTCTTTTCTTTCGCCGTGTTGCAGCCATGTTCAGCGAGGACTTCGACAAACCCATTTCTGCTGTGTTGGACAAGTACCCTGGACGTGACGGTTGGTGCATTTTTGGAGCCGCCGCTGATTGGTGCAGCACTTGTGCAATTGGCCGCGAAGAGAAGGCTATGAGGCCATACGCTGAACATCAGGCAAAGATAACTACAACGACAGAGTATAAGTATTTGCAGACTGGCAAAGAGCCCAAAAAGGTTTTGCTGCCAGAAGGCACGTCCTATAAGTCTTTGACCAACGTGAGGGACTACCATGATTTATTCTGCGCACTGAATGGTCTCTTTAATGTCTCGCGCTCGGCAGCTCTCGACGATTTCGAGTATCTCGAGCAAGTCTCTGAAGAGAGATGTCTGAGTGTGCAAAGCAAAGTGTGGAACTATTTTGGTCTTTCCATCAACACTTTGCTTTGGGATCCGTACCCTCTTTCGGATGCTCTCATAGAAATTCTCACTAGCGACAAGCCGGTGGTGCATTTAAACCAGTCCTTTGTCGATATGTTTCATTACGAGGCGGCTGTCCAGTGTCGTCTTGGGGACGACCAGGGGGCTCTTTGCGTCATGGCCTACTGCGCCCTTCGAGGCTGCATGGGACCCGATGGTGCGGTGGGGCAAACCAAACATGGCGAGTGCCCTCCAGTTTGATAGTGAAAAGAATGTGTGACGTGAAAAAGTGTGACATGAAAAAGCAGTCTCTAAAACAAATGCATTGAATATCATACTATAATAAACATATGTTAGAGTATTTTCAAGAAATTTGATCTTTTTCTAAGATCTAAGATGAATTATGGTGCTTAAAGCAATTCGGATGACACGCACCAGTTTGAGAAGTGCACATGTCCGGATTAGGCCCTTGAAAGGCGTCAGAAAAGTCCGCATGTACTACTGTGAGTCATGGCCCCCAAAACCAGCGTAGGTTGACCTCCCATGTAGTCTATTCTGTTCATTTTTTTATGGTCAACCAGGGTGTCCCGATTTTGATCCACAGCCATTTCACTCGATCTCACCTAAGCTTCAGCGGACCTTTTTGTACCCAGGTCCCTTTTCTCTCTTGTCTCTTCCCTTGCCCGCGCCTTGAACTTGTGTGGCGTTGGCTCGCAAAATCGGTGCCTGGGGCGTGTTTCCAGGATGCTTTTTAAAGACGATCTTGACCTCTTACCCCTCTTCTCGAACCTCATCCAGATTGGAGATTCCTGTGAAGATATTGAAGGTTCGAGGAGGTTGTGGAGAGCACTTCAGGAGATTGGTCAGTGGGAGGAGTGCCGAACTAACACAGGCCCTCATTTCAGAATCATGACGGCTGCAGCCAAGGATGCGGCTGCCGCCAAGGAAGCAGCTGCTTCCTCATCGGCTGGAGGAGGAACTGATGTTGGGGTTTTGAAGAAGGACCTTGCCAAGTTGATTCTTCGTCCCAAGGCGTTCACTCCCATGGCGCTGAGAAAAGTTTTGGTGAACTGCCAACCTCAAGCACGCAGTCGTGCAATGAGTTTCTCGGAAGGCATTGTGGCCTATCCAGGATTCAACATGAAGAGCTCTTTGTTGCCTGACATTCTGAAAGTGGAGCAGCGCTTTACTCAGAACCAGCGTTTGCTGGTTTTGCTGAGGGGAATGGATTGACAAAGGTTCTCCCTTGGTTTTGTTCCTACCAGAAGATTCAAGACTGTGCTTGACGGGTCGTCAAGCTTCATTGCGCCGCGCCGCCGGAATCGACGCATAGTCTGGCATTCTTCGGGCCATCGTTTGTCTGGCGCTCTTTCGTCCGTCAAGCTCGATTTTTCCTGGGCAGCTCTAGATTGGGCGTAGCCTGCTGAGCTTCAACGAGGTAAGAGCTTCTCCTCTCTGAGACATTAGTGTATCGAGGGACGATACAGTTGGGCAGTCATAACAGGAATCCCACATAACAATTGCTGGCCGTCATAGAATGGAATGAATCGGTTGCGGTAGATTGTCCTTCTTTAATTCTGCGGTTATGGCACCACCTCCAACCGACGTTTGATTTCAGGGTGCACAAATCAAGAAGTCTACCTGCAGCCTTGCCTGAACAAGCCACGGTCAACGAGGACGATGGTGAAGGTAGACTCCGAAACGCTGGAGTCTTCTATCATCACCCCCTCCAGACCCGGACATTGTGGAGGCTCTGCAGTCTGTAAGGCTGACGAGGCTCGTTTCGAGTCCGTCGGATGGAAGAGACAGAGGAGATGAAGTCGACTCCGATGACTTCGGGCGACCCTCCGGTCAGCGAACGCGCCTTGGACAAGTCAACCGCGGAGAAAACGCCTGACCAGGAGGAGCCGATGGAGGTCGACGAAGGCTCTTGGAAACCGTAGGGCCAGGAACTCTACCAGGAAAGAGGCCTCATATCACAAGAGACCCGCCGAGGAAGAGGGAGGGCCAGCCCCATCCTTCACCGGAGCCCCGCCGATCCTGCCCGAGGCAGAAGAAAATACAACGGGTGCAGAGGGGGGCTGAGAAACGCTCGCCCCAAGGAAAAGCCGTTGCGACCGGCTCGAGGTGTCCTATTCGGCCCAGGAAAACTCGGTTGTTGCAAGAAATTGCCAGGGCCGATGAGTCGAATTGGCTCGGCTTCCAGGAGGCGGTAAACAAAGCCCGGGGTATTGGGAGAGGAAAAGCAGAACTTGTCACACATTTGGAGCGCCTGGCTTCACAGAGGCGTGAAGCCATGCTCGGCATCCGAAAGGCACTCGACGAGGAAGTCGCCCGCATCCGCAAGGCTGAGGAAGAAGACGGTGCTTATTTGGCCCTCCTCGATCAGCAGGGTGACTATATGAGGGAGCTCGAGCGAGCGAATTCTGTCCGCCCTTCGAGCGGCAAAGACGCTGTGTTAGGAGCGACTGACGGCCGAAATCGAGGGGTCTCCGAGCCCGTGCCCAGCGGAAGGATGAGGGTGGGGGGCCGGGGCCAGAAGCCCGGAAGGAGAGAGCCTGGCTGCCAGCTTTTTCGACACCCCTGAAGAAGCCGCTGAAGATCCAAGACTTCAAGAGAGTTATGCTGACTGACGATGGAAAGTTGAAGCCCATCCGCAGGGCCCCGGATTCGGCCTAGAGGAGGCAGACCAAGAAGCAAGACAGGCTCTTGTGATCTCCTGTGCAGCAATGATGACGCGAGTCGGGGTACCAACCACGCCATCGCACACCTCGACCTGCAGCCCTTGGCAGCAGCTTCCCAGGGCCAAACGCGCGGACCAGAGGCAGCACCTATTTGTTGTTATTTGCGGTTGTCTCTTGGTGGGCACCTGCTTCGGGCTAGGGCTCGGCTGGTTCCTTTGCAGGGGAAGATATAGTGCCCAAGCGAGACACGGCCACGGCTACCCGCAACCCAGGCAGGAGCGGGACCCAGCAGCAATAAGGGAGGGATCCGAGGCTCAATTTCGAACCCCCCGGGACCTTCCCAGGCCCGAGGGCCTCGCTAGCTGACCACCCGTTTACTTCTATAATTTCTCAAGCCTCTTCTTCTTCTTTTCTTTTTTTTTCTTCCTTTTCTTTTCTCTTGATCGCTTTACGACGCTCCCTAGATCTTTCGCTCGCTACCGGGAATATTTTTTTAAAGGATATATACAAATTAAATACATACTTTACATATATAAAAATAATAAAAGCAAAACGAACCTGATTACTTTTTTTACTAATAATTTTAAAATATAATATTGAATATTATTGTAAATCGAGGTTTTTATAAATTTATTAATGATTTTTTATTGATTTTTTAATTATCGATTATTTTTGAGATTTATGAAAAACAGATATATTATCTTAATTTGTAGAATAGAATTATTTTTATTCTTTTTTTAATAATATAATTGATTATAAATAATGAATTTTATTTATTATAAATAAATAATTAAATAAATATATATATATATATAATAATGAATATTATTTATATATTAAATATTCTTAATTAAATTAGATTATTATTATTATATATTTTCGGCAAAGATTTTTTATTGATCGATTGCATTTCGTGTATTTAGTGCTCCGGGCGGCATTGTTAGCGAAGAATTGCAAAAGGCTTAAAGCTTTTAATTAATTAAAATTGGCACGAATGGATTGCTTTTGTTAATTTTGCTTCTCTAGACACTGGGGAGGTGGAAGCTTTTTATCAAATTAGGTATAGATCTTATTCGAGGTTAAGGCTGTGCGTATAGGGAATAGCTTGAGTCTAGTCATCGGTTAAAAATCGATTTCCTCCGGTCCTGAGGCAGGTTTGGTAATATCTATTTTGCGGTTCTGTACCACGACAGAAACAATTTCATACAGAAACAATTTCATAATTTTTCCATCGAACGATCCAGCTGTGGGCATGAATGAAACATGGTAATTCGACTGTCACTCGATTCCAACGAAAAGGTTGTTGCGATCGAACTCCTAAGGAGGGGAACCGGTTCACTTGAAGACATACAATCGTGGTAGAATCCATGAATTCACAATGAAATGGATTCTGGTCATGCCAAAGATTTACAAGATCCTGAACGATGCAATTTCCTGGTTTCGTCTGCTGCAAGAGCATTGGTGCATACAGCAGGCTTGAATCTTCCGTTGTGGCTTCAAATCTTGCTTCCCATGCAGGAATTTGCTTCCCATGCAGGAACATGCTTTCTACGGTCCCTTAAACCCCTATGCAAGGCCTGTCGAAGCCAACCTACGAATTCGGCTGCGTCCTGCTGCCTTCCAGCAGCATGAAAGGGAAACCACGATTATAAAAGAGGGCCAAGACAATCCATGTCAATCAAAAATTGGTGATCGGCTGTCTGTCCAAACAAGCGGAGTAGTGAGGTCCGCCACATGCCGGTGTCAGCCCACACAAATGAATCATCCATATAACATGCCCATAGCTCTGCAAGCAATGCAGAGTTCATGTAACAGGCGTTGTTGTCAGTCCCGAAATTCAAGGCCAGGATGACCGTTCTCATTTCTTCAATCGAGCAGCTATGGCTTGGGCCAGGGGGGACCTCTGCAGCGTCGAGGGCCGGATTCGAACGAAGATCACTTACGTCAGTCCGTTGCCTGTCAATTTCATCAATAAATCATACATCTCCTGTGCAACTAGTCCCTGGAGAGAAATGTCAAGGCGCCAAGATATAACAACCGAATCCTTGACCGTAGAGTCCTGAGGCATGGGTTTCAAAGCTGCGAATCGATGGATCAATTCGGACTGGATTGCCAGACCATGAATCTTCTGAATCAAAACTGAGGCTTCCTCTGAGGAAAGCGGATCCTTCTTCAAGGCCTTGAAGGTCTTCTCGTTGGGATCCCAATGCAAGTAATTCCAACTGTTGGTGGAGGTTAATACCTGTTTGTTCTGAAGGGCTTGAATCAAGGCATTGTCGTTTGTTCCAAGGGGCAATTTCGATGTCCTGGAGGCCAATTCCTCGAAGACTGACTGGAACATGTGCTGACAAAGGGTCTTCGTGACCTGTCCAGCCTTTCGTTGGGCATGCCAATCCCTCGAGAATTTCAATATCTGGGGCAGGATGTTGCCTTTTCCGGCCTGGACGAAGAAGATGAAGGTCTTGTCGAGATGGAGCTGATTCAATTGATCTTCTTGTCTCAAGGTCAATTTTGTAATCATGGTGATCAAACTGCCATCTTCTCCCCAATCCAAATCCGATGAACGCGAGGGCTTCTTCTGTCCCTTTCGAGTAGGAAGCCGGTCGGATGATCGTTCGTCCTCCTCTGTCCTTGGCCTCTTGGCAAAGTGACTTCCACAGAATTCCATCAGATCTACAAAAGACTGATCGTCGCCGCTCATACGTTCCATCACGAATGGGGAATGCTTCACACAAATGAAACCAATCTTGGGCCAACACGTATTCCAGTTCGAATAGCAATTGTTGAAAACAGGTTTGTTGAATCCATGAAGACGAATGAAATTCTATGCTGGTGAACTGGAGCAGGGTCAGTTCTGCTGAGTCCCAAGCCCAATAGCATGAGTGCAGCTGCTGGCAGTAGGGCAACAAATGAAGATATGTCGTGACCTCAAGGTCAACATGCGGAAATTCAATCAGGTGAGCCATTCAGGTGGCGAATGCATAAAACCATCTTAATCGAAACTCTGGCCAAAACGGAAGGTCACAAAATAAGACAATGTCTTGGACCTTTGGTGCATGTGTGAGGCCAGGTCAGGTCGTCTGTCCGGGTCGGTGTGGCTGCTGGTGTGACCAGGCCATGCATGCATGGGGCAGGTCCCATCATCAAGGACCTATGCTGCAGTCCTGTCTCGATGAGCTCGGGTGTCTTGGGCTCCTCAGGCAAGCTGGGCGATTCGACAATGGGACCGAATCGAAGGTCCCGTATTCATTCGATCAAGAGAATCGGACAACTGGCTCGTTGGTAATGCAATCGGAGGGCGGCTTCTGTCGTATATGTGGTCAGGCAGTGGGCGCAAGTCAATTTGCCGGGTACCATATCCCTACTTGGTTGAAAGGCGAAAATGGCTGGCTTATCAACACTATGTGTCTTGCTAATGCCTTGCGGCCAATTTGTTCCAAGCAGATGGGACACTGATATGACTTCGAGGGGGCAACAATGACGGATGCAGGTTTGTGTAGCATGGCAGTCACTGTGTCGAGTTTCGGAATCTTGGCTGCCCGAACGAGAGGACCATCCGTGGTCAGGTCATGAGTCGGCAGGTGCTTTTCAAGACCGGGGGCAGTCAAAAAGCGGGTCTGATAATGAGGACATGCATGCAAAGGAGTGCAATTATTTCCACCGTCATCTGCACCTATGGCATCGACCGGTGCAGACTCTGGCCTGGGTAGTGTTGAATCAAGTCCAAAATGGTCACCTGGCACAGGCTGGGAAATCGATGGAATGGGACGATGACTAGATCCATTAGTGGTTGCACGAGATGCTTTCATCATGGCAGGTATAATTGGGCAGTGTTCAGCCTGGAAGGTATAACCCATCATGATTGATATTTGATACAAAATACCGCATTCGTGTTGCCGAAATTCCTGACATTCCCTGTCACAAAAAGCTGCAGCGGCCTCTACCACTTCCAAGATTGGCCATGCTATAGATGTGGTCATGAAAGTGGGCAGCCAGCGGATTCAAATCAGGATGACTTTCAATGAAATGCTTGTGAATCGAACGGGCAGCAATTCGACAATGGCAAAACGTGCAATGCTGTGCAATCTCGTTCATCAACGGGCTATTCAATAGGAGTCCGGATATGGACTTATGTCTCAAGTGCATTTTGAGATCTGGTCGTTTGATGATCGGCACGATGGATTCCTGAGCTGGATTGAAACGAGGACAAATGCGTTTGTTGATGTGATCTACTCAACCGGTAAAAATCTCCAAACACATGTGTGCAATGAGAGCAAATGGGTTCCCCTCTCCAAGCATCTTTCAGAGGTCTATACATATCTTCCGATTCATAGGGAATGGCATGAAGCTGTCTCATATGCCGTTTGAGAGTACCAGCCTGCTGGAAGGTGCGGTGATATTCCGGGCAAGCTATGGCCTGGGGATCGTCGGGTCGATGCATGATTTCAGTGGGTATGGTCAGTGGTTCTATCCAAAGATCTGGGATAAAGGCATAAACATCTGGTGTAGTGCTATCCATGGCTTCGAGACGGTAGCGTTCCCGTCGTGTTGACAGGGCTTATTGAATCCGTCTCTAGTGAATGAGGATGGCGATCCATGGAGGAGACTCCCTGAATGCATTCAAAGAAATGGACAGTGGATTCATGTGTAAGACAAAACTGGTGAGTGGGCAATCATACGATGATGTGTGTTGATTATATTTATCAATTTGCGAAAGCCACGTTGGGTCAATCACATTTCATGAATGCCATACTGAACAGTGGCAAGAACCCATTGCTTGTACAACTTGAGGCTGGTTCAAATTAGATGAACATCATTCACGAGTCAAGGCCTAAGGTTACGAAAGCACCATTGAGCTTGCGGCGATTCTACGGAGTATTGTGTCTACATCCCATGCACGGTAGCTTACAATGACGTCAAGGTACGCTGTTTTGGACACGAGAGGCAGCTGCCATTGTCGTTCGGGCAAGGTCATTCTGTATCCAGCGTCTCATGAAGGATGGACCCTCCTTCCCTTGAAGTCGAAGTAAAAAAACAGATTTTTTGCATATTTATGCTGAAACCAAAGGCTTGAAGAGTCATCAACACATGCTGCAAGTTAGCAAGAACATCGAGTGCTTGATTCATCGAGCGGAGGATCCACCGGAGATGGATATCATCTGCATACACTACCATGTGCTCGTGGAGCCAGTTGAGGGAATATCGACCCTAAAGATCATACAGCACTAAGCTCATTGTCAAGGTCCAAAGCAATGAGGCGTCTTTTGCGCCTTGCTTTATGCCTCTATGGGCCTGCACTGTGCCAATCAATTGCTTGAAAGGAATGCGGTACTTGGGCGGAGTCAACCATGAATGAATAAATTGATACAAATCAGGATCGAGATGATACAATTATAAGGCTCTAAACACTAGATTCCTACTGACTATATCAAACGCCTTCTCCATGTCCAATGATACTTGCAGACCACCATGCAGGCTCGGCGGTCCAGCCGACTTGACATTTTTGCAAAGCGTTCTGATTGTTCGACAATGCTCAACAACAATGAGAAGACAATCTCTGGTCCCCCTGTTGGGCAGATAGGCATATAATGGAAGACACCTGGTGAGCCTGTCGAATATATGTTGGACTATCTGCTTGCACTGAATTCCAGCTAAGATCTTATTGACTGGATTCTGGATGCTGAAGACAAATCGGCCTGCGAGCTTGGGGCTTGCTGGGTGATTTTTTAGGTTTAGGAAGAAGGTGGATCCATCCAGTTGTCCAGTGTTCGGAGAGTCTAAGGGGTGATTTGAGCAAGACCTTACTAAGCTGGTGCATGAGTGGATCAATAAGATCGTGGGCGAAGTGCTTCCAGATCAGTGCTGGAAGTCCGTCCGGCGCCAGCGCTTTCGTACTGGGCATATGCAAAAGCTCAGTGAGCACATCCTGGCGATTGAAAGGGAATCGATCAAGTGAGGAGGTCGGATCCGCAAACAATTCTGAGTAGTATTGTTCGATGGATTGCACTTCTTGTGATGGGTTAAGCGGCAATCCATGATTGTCAAAGAGCTGAATGCCCCCAGTTTGCTGTTTCGGACAAAGGAACCTAATCTTCCTGTACCAATCGAAGGTCCGGCCATTGAATGCAAGATCAGCACCTTCACTAAGGATTTGTTGAAGCTTGTCGCGTTTGTTTTGTCTGCTCTGTTTTCGAACCATTTTGTGCAATCTATGGAAAGTGGTCAGGTGGGCCCAACAGTTAAAGAGATCACGAATGGAGCGGCCTCGAATGATCATGGCCTGTTTGCGAGCCTGCCACATCCTGGCGGACAAGGATGGGATGTGCGGAACCATGGGAAATCTTAGTTTACTCTTAGGAAAGAAGTGGATACAAATGGTACGAATATCACTTTCCAAAGTATGCATGAAGACCTCGGATTGCTGCTGGGCCGTGGCATGGGATGCAATGCATTGGCGTGCCCGAGCCTCAAACTGTTGCCATTTAGGCGTATTCTCAAGTCTTGCTGTTCGAATGGCAAATATGTCGATATTATTAAGTGGATACATTGATTTCCGAGGCGCATACCACCTGGGCAATACAAAGAACAATGGATGGTGATATGATCCAATGATTCCAAAATTCCTCATAAAATGACAATCCAGGGTGGGTTGTATGCATTTAAATTGAACCTGGTATTGTCTAACAAAAATACGATCAATTCGAGAATGATGCAAGCCATGTACAACAATTGAGGCATATTGATGCTTACAATGCAAAGCAATCAGGTCCTGTGTCCTCAGCAATTGTTGCAGGAGATCTCGGTCGGTATGGATATTGGAGGATGCACGAGCATCATGACTGCTGACGTATGGCGGGTCCAGACGAAGAGTGGTGTTAAAATCACCCATCAATACCATCAAATTCTGTCGTGGAATATGATGCAGAAGTTAATTCAAGTTAATCCAGATTTTGGCTGGTCTTTGGAGGAGCTCATCTTTGCCTTTGATAATATTCCACGAATGTTGATATACAACTATGAAGTTATATGTGCAGTCCAGGAAAAGGCGAATGTGAAGAATGCGTCCGTCCATATGTGAAGCCGTTGCTATTTGCTCCGGGCGGGCAATTGGACAATGGATGAATACCAGAATGGATATATTCTTCATGGAGGAGTGGATATAGTGCCAACCCTGAGATGTCCAGGAAGCATTGAAATTCTAATCAATTTCTTGCAGTGCAACAATGTCGAGTGGTTGTATATTGCACCAATATAAAAATTCAACATGTACCAAAGACTTCGTGGCGTTCCATATCATGCATCTGAGCCCTGGAAAGCAAACTGAGGATGGTGTCTGATTCTTCTGGTGAATATTTCGTCTGTAGGCCTGTTTGAAGCGCCAAGGACCATCAGCAGCAAAAAGATAGCCCTTTCTGTAACGGGCGTACCCAAATTGGATGGCCCGAAAACAGGCTCGTTTACTATATATGCCCTCTTAATTTGATCAATGCGCGGCCGGGAGGCGACCAGGCCGTAGCCTCCTTGGGCTCATACCTCTGAAGGCTTCGTGGAATACTTCAGGATGTCATGGCATATTCCTCCACTCTCATCCGGGATAGAGGAGTCCCGGACAACCCTCACGCCACTCATGGAAGAATTTGGTATAAAAACTGGAGCATTAGCATCCATGAGGCCTGGAGTTGGGACCAAGCTTTGCAGAACGATAGATGTCAAAAAATGGAAGAGCGAAAAGGCACGGTAATACATAATACAAGACTCAAAATTAACACATGGCACGAAAGAAGAAAAAGAAAACCGCGCCCCACGCTCCTAGCTTGAACTACAAATGGCGCTTATTAAATTAGATTTTATGATATAATATCTTTAAAATTTGCAATTCGATTTTTATTAAGAATTATTTTAGCATTTCATTTATATATTTATCTATTTATTTAAAAATAAAATATTTGTGCAAATTGATTAATAATATCACAAAATAAATGAATCTATTACTATATATATATATATTCTACAAAATATTTATTTATTGATTTAAATCTAACGATTTTTTTAAATATAACATTCTATATATATAGGCGTTAAATAGGTTATGTGCCTTTTCAAATTTATTTTAAACCCAAAATTTTTCCGAGATCTTCCCGTCGAAACCTAGAGAGTACTTTAGTTTACACTAAATTCCTATAATTTAGACCCAACGGGTCTCTCACCTAACACACCTATTTTGGGCGACACTATATAGGTTGACCAGGAGCGGAACGTACCTCGGCCACAACGGAGGTTTATATGGGCGCACGATCAATATTGATCATTTCCGCAACCATTCCCTTGGAATGTCTCCGATCCTCCAACAAATATGGGTAAAATGAATCGGATGCCCGCCTGCCGTAACGTCGCGCGACAGAAGTATCTTTGCAAGCGGTCCACAAGGCCGACGCCCCACTAAAGGAGCCCAGGTGCCCTGAAATCCCACAAGCTATGGCAACCTTACGGAGGAATATCTGCAGGTTTGCATTGGATACCTTCGCCAGACGGGGTTCTGAAGGGCGGTTCTTGTAACGTTGTGCCCCCTAGGTACCGATCAGGGAATCAGGGAAGTATTCAAAGAAGGCAATGCACGCTTCCACGAAGCATACGTTTTCTCCTGTTTTAAAATTATTCCGGTTGGTTTCCAAATTATAGTTGATTTTATTGCCGTTAAGCTTTACTCGAACTTCATCCGCTTGGTGGAGGTTACCAATGGTGCGCAGGTTACCGTCTTTATAAAAGTATACTTGCTGCCCCTTCAACTGACGCGAAAAAGGTATGTACCCTAGATTTGTTGCAGGCCTGCTTGCACCACCCGAACTTGAATTGAGTGAAAATACGAAATTATCAATTCTTATGAAGGTGATGCCAATAGCCCTCCGACAACACCTCCAATTATAGATGATAGATGCAATAACTTATAAAGAAGCGAGAGAAAAGGTGATGAATTATGAAAGGACGACCACGTTTTGGGACTCACAGGCCATCCACAGAGAGCTAGTTGGCCATTACAAAAGATGATGAAATAGTTCCCTTGGAAATCAACAGAATTGGCAAAGGAAAGGACAAAGGAAGATCAAAGGGCAAGGAAAAGATTAGCAAAGAAAGGTAAATAGAAAAGAAAGGTCCAAATTTGATACCAACGGAAAGGGCAAGAAGCAGGAACGATTGAAAAGGAAAAGATGGCAAGGGAAAGGGGAAAGGCATTTCTCCTGATACGTGCAAGTTGTGCGGTGGCAGAGATTATTGGAAGCATAAATATCCAATGAAGATATTGAGGCAGGTCAATGATGTTACCAATACGATCACGTAGACGATCCATGATTCTGCAAATAGAACCTAGGCTTCGACCTCAATAATTTCGATAATTTATAGAAAGGCCATCAGGAAAATGGAAATAATGATCCTGGACGATGAATTGAATTCGCAGAGAGCTCAATGAGGATGATGAAGGCAGAGGCATTCGACCTCATATACAATGATGAGGATGAGGATTGGATTACCCTTGGAAATGAAGATGAAGGAACTAATGCGCGCTTTGTGAGCTTCGAGGACCTGACCCATGAGGTTGGAAGCGGCGAGAGCGGTTCGATTACGTTGATAGCGAGCGAAAGGAATATCTAGGATAATCCTGAGGTGACGGTCATCTTGGATACTGGAGCGGACATTTCAATTCTGCCGCTGTCCTTCAAAGGTGTTGATCGACCATTGTCGAGGACCAATACGCTCTGGGATGCACAGGGGTGCCTGATGAGGAGAGGTTGGAAGATTAAAGACCAGGACGAATTTATTCGTCTGATCCATGGAATATTCAATAAAGGGTAGGAATAAATTTTATCGTTTGGGCCAGGATCTCTGCTATAACACACAGGACGTGTTGTATCAAGGCTAACTGATCTTTGGGATTATCATGAACCAATTCTTCATGCCACTTCGCTTGAGGTGTGCAATCAGTAGCCAGGGTCCTATGCAGCAGGGTCGGCACGGATTGATCAACTTGTGTCTTCTGCGGGACATGGACTGCAGTGGTCAGGGAGACAAAATGGTGCGGGAGCCAAAGTGCGACAAATCAAGACCGGGCATGAACCTCTTTTGATATGGGTGATCAGGGCCTGCTCCATGGTGAAGGTGCTAAAGCAGTGACGATATGTCAAACTACCTGCAAGCATGTCCTATTCTGGCACGAATGCAAATGCACCAGTGTGTACAGCTTGGTGCTCCCGGCGCAAGTGTCCAATCAAGGCCTTCCGACCAACAATCTCAAGGCAAATGGGACACTCGAATTGACGAGGGGCTTCTGGTTGTGGTCCTGAGATCGGGAGGTTGAATATCTGTTGAACTGTTCTGGATGTCTTCAATCGTTTGGAGTCCTGAGCTATCGGGGCAAGGTCAGGATCATGCACTGTTGGGTCATGACAGTCCTGGACATGTTGCAGCAATCCGGTGGCCGAAAGACATGCCATGTGACACTGAGGACACTTACGCAATCCGGTGGGACGAATATTTCCTGATCCGGATCCCTGAGCTGGTGCACTAGTCGACTCTTCAATGGTCACCCTCTGTGCTGTGTCCTGTGGCTCAGTCGTCTGAATTCGGTCGGAAGTGCACGAAGCATGATCGGCATGACCGGAAAGTGTGACACATCGTATGTCTGGCCTAGCAAAATGCTGAGCCGAAACAAGACCCCACACTGATGGCTTTGCACGTTGTTGCTAGTCTGTGCACACAACATGCATTGGCCTTTGCCGCATCCAAGCTGGGCAAGACCATACACTTGTTCTCTGTGAAGGGGTTCGTATGGCAAGAGCTGAGGATGAACATCTTTGTAATGCCGTCTGATGGATCTTGCAGCTGTGGCTGTGTGACAATAAGCACAGTGATGGGCTAGTTCACTCATGAGGACCTAGTTGAGGATCAAACCAGGGATGCTTTTATATCGAAGATGCATTCGAAGGTCAGGGCGATCACAAATGGGCACGGTCTTGTCCTTGGTCGGGTCAAACCGCAAGCAGACTCGTCGGTTTATATGATCTCTTAATCTATAGAAATCAATGAATGCTCTTAAACAGTGACTATACGTTGATTTACCATCTAAAGCATCTCTAAGCGGCTGATAGAAATCATCTGGTAAACACGGGATTTGATGGTATGCTCTGAGATGACGTTTGTACGAATTGACCTGAGTGAATGCTCTGGCGCATTCAGGGCATCGAAGAGCCGGCTCCTGAGTCGCGTGCAGGGGGGTCAGATGCTGGGGGATGATATGTGCTTCCGGGTAATCTGGGACCGTGACACAAACATCATCATTCGATGCAACCATGGCCGAACTGCGGAGAATTTACCATCCGTTGGTGATGCTTCTGCAGTATGATTCTTGGTGGGTCAAGTCCTAACGATTCGAAGAATTTCTGAGTTGGAATCCGAGTGAGATAAATTGGGGCATGAACCATGGATCTATGATGGTTATTTATCATTCCCATGATAGCTTGACTGCCTTGTGAAGTTAATCCCATCTCAAACCCACCGTAAAGCACAGTTAGAAGAACAGACTGATTGCACAAGCGAACTCGAACGCGGATGTTATGATGCCTGTCAAGAAGCCACCTGCGGAGAATACGGTAGCATGTCTGAGCTGCAACAACCCTTGTTCGAACTGTGTCTGCTTCCCATACCCGGAAATTGATGATGGTACATAGGTAGGATGTTTTGCTAACCAGTGGGACGGTTAGCTGTGTATCCGGCAGGTGCAACACAGGACCTGTTATAGGTCTGCTTGTCCAACGTCGAAGAAACGGATTTGAAGCTTTCCCCATCAATCGAATGATGGCCACGCTCTTTTGTTGGTTGATACGAAGGCCATAAGCCCGAAAAATCCGGAACAAAAATGACATGTCATGCATTGCAGCAAGGCCTTCACTCGGCGAGATAATAATCCATCTGAGGTGGATATCATTTGCATACATGAGGATGTGATTCACTATCCAGGCATGATCATATTGGGCCAACAAATCGTGAAATATAAGGTACATACTAAGGGTTTAGAACACGGGGGCATCTTTAGATCCCTGCTTAATGCCGCCAGTCGCCTGGAATCTGCCAATCAGCTCCTTGTGTGAAATGCAGTATTGGTGCGGAGCAAGCCACGAATGCACAAGGTGCTGCAGGTCTTCTGACATGTCGAAGGCATGGAATGCTCTTGAGATCATGGATCTACTTATCGTGTCAAAGGCCTTTTCCATGTCCAACGAAATCTGTATGCTTCCCCATAATCCCTGCTTGGATTGATCCTTGCAGCGTTCCTTGCACAAATCTCTCACTATTCTGCAATATTGTGATATTATCAGAAGACAATCCTTAGTTCCCCGGTGTGCCATGTACGCATACAGTGGCATGGTTCTAAGGGCAGAATAAGTGTGGTGTTGGAGCAGTCTGCAATGGATTCCCGAGATGATCTTATTAATGGGGTGTTGGAAGCAAATGGGTCTAGTGCTTCTGGTTTGTTTGGTGCCTTATTGGGCTTGGGAATGAGATGAAACCATCCAGTCGGCCATCGTTCTGGCGGGATGCAAGGTATCGCTGTCCAGGCATGTTTAATGCTTCGATCTACTATGGGCGTCAACTGCTGGACGAAGTGTTTCCAAATGGGTAGACGTTCAAATTCCAATCTCATTTCCTCCTCGGTGAAAGGCAGGGTCTGCACAGGTGGGGGGATGTGGGAGTGGGATTTGAACATCAATGAACAAGTTGTTAAAATACGAAATCAATCGATCAAGTTCCTGCTCTTGAGAGATTGGAGCCCCATGCTAGTCAAACATCTGAATGCGGCGGTGCTGTTGTTTGAGACACAATGTGCGGACTCGTTTGTACCATTCATGCATCTGGTTACGAAGGACAAAAGGCACATTTTCTGCCAGGAAATGTTCTAGTCTCTGTTTACGATTATGGCGACTCTGTTGACGTATGAGCTTATGAAGCTTATCAAATTGAGTGGCATGTTTCCAGCTGTCGAACATGGCCTGAAGTGTGCACGGCTGAGGTCTCATCAATTGTCGACGAGCAAACCACATCTGGGCGCTCAAGGATCGTACCTGAGGGCAGAGCGTGCGGTAAAGGGATTGCTTGGCAAAATATTCAATGCAAAGATATCTGATCTGTTGTTCCATAAGCCTACAGGTGTCAAGGTCAATGGATTCAGGTTTTGTGGTCACCTGGTCAAACAGTCGGAACATCTTTTGTTCGAAGAATTGCCAATTCTCATTCTGGGATTTGAAGTCTTGCCTCAATCGGTGACGATCACTTTGGATCTGATTGGGAATCAATCTAGGGGGCGCAAACCATCTTGGCAATGAAAGGATCAAAGGATGATGATGTGGTCCCTCCATGTTATGATTTCGTTCTATGATTTCGTTCGAATTGATGGAGAATCTTAGCGTTATGTCTCTGTCCTTGATGTTGGTGAATTCTAAAAAATATGAAGTCTATGCCAAACGAATGTGTACCGTGTTGGAAGGTGGGATGCCATTGACAATGGGGTGCACAGAGAACCAAATCCTATATAAGATTTTGAAAGTCGAGCTTGTCCGTCTGGGTTGCCTGGCAAAATTTGTCGTCTCGTGAATCAATTGCAGGTGGAGCCCTGATCACTGGGGTGATAATCACCTGCAATCAATAATATGTGGCTCTTCGGAACATGTTGAACAGCATCTTTAAGTGACTTCCAAACCTGGGCTCGTTCATTCAGTAGCGTGTGACGTGATTTAGTAGTGTTCTAAGCGGTCTGATATATATATGCAATATATCGTGTATTCTAGTCAAATGCAATCTGATGTGCTGAAGACGGCCTGGTACGACATCTGCAAACATCAATTAATCAGGTTAAAGGAGCGTACTTCGAATCATGCATAAGGTGGAACCGCACCCTGCTAAGCTATGGATCCCATGCCAGCCTAGTGCTATCCAACGGCGGTTGACGGTCCAACCAATCTTTTGGATCAAAAACATATTGTATTGCTGGGTGGAGCACCAGGTCATCCATTCGTTTAGCTAAAGGCTCTGAGAGGCGTTCCAGCAAAATATACGAATGGCCTCATTGGTCGAAGTTCGAGGCTTGTCAGTCTGAGGTTTTCCAGCAGGTTGTTGTCGGAGGTCAGTTAAGAATATCTATTTCAGCCTAAATAGCATCATGGTCGACCAGAATTCCTTACCTTTATCGTAGGTATAACCAAAAAAATAGGCTATCTTCCTAACAAAAAATCTAAAACATCTTTCACAAACCGCGATTCCAATTCATCATAAACGTAAATAAGAAAAAATAGCTACACGAATCTAAACTAACGATAACGTTCATAATATTAAAGTATTTTTCAATATTTTTTCCCATTTTATTTCAATATAATATAACTATAAATATATACCTCGTAATGTAAAACAAACAATCTAATTCCAACATTAAAAATAATACATTCAATTTTTATATATTAATTTATAAAACATAATTCGAATATTTTTTTCATTATTATATATATTTTTTAAAATTATACTATCTATTCCAATATCATTATATTCGAGATTTTTTATTAAAAAGAATATTCTTTATAAACATTATAGATGCAAAATAATATATAATTAATCTTTCCCTATAATAAAATAATTAAAATAGATTAAATAATATATTATACATAAAAATTCAAAAATTAATATCTATAATATAAATCAATTTAAAATATTTTTTTCTAATTAAAAAAAATTCGAAAATAAATATAATTTTAATATCTAATTTTCGATATCGAATTTATTCATAAAAATAAAAATATAAATTAAATTAATCAATTTAAAAAAAAAAGAACTAAAATTTTCGTATATTTCGCCGAATTCATTTATATATGAACTTATATATATAATTCAATCCAATTTTGCAATAGAGACGCAATTATCTCGGCCCAACCTTTTTGCTTTATTTCCCCAATCGCTCAAATGGCGAGATTCGAATATAAAACCAATGGTAAAATAGAAAAAAAACTCTAAACTAATGCGCATCGTCTCGATCGTAACATCTCGATTATTTGCGTCCTCTTTGGATAATTCACCAGCCAAACAAAAGGTCGGCATCTCTTGGCAAAAATATCCTTCACTCGTAAATGGAAGTAGATGATCATAACCCAAATCGCATCTCTGGATTGTGCTAAGGTCCAACAAACTATGTTTATCATCCTGGGCCAAAATTACAAAGGAGGAGGTCAATTTCTTCGTGATCGCTAGAAACGTGCTATTACGGACAAGGGTCGATCGTACTTCGCAAGCGATAATAATACGCCTAATTGGAATAATAACCCACCGGTCTATGAGGAAGATAAAACCTACTATATAGACGAAGAAGAACTTACGATAACACCTAATAAAAACCCTTCGATACTAATGCCGCCTACTACCAAGAAGAAGCTGACGATTCCGAACCTAAATTTGACCTAAATAAATATAACGAGGCCTATGTTTCGTATGTAGACGTTCGCAAGTGTTTCAATGACTTAAAATTGAGTCGAGGATTCCTTTTTGTGGTAGCTTTGCAAAATATTAATCCTTCATCGAATTCAATATTTTCTCAAAAGACCTTCAAGGCATGGGAAAAGGAAAGAAAAGATGAAAAAATACAAAACATATCCACCGTTATAACCTAATTCCTAACAAACCACCAAATCCGAAAGGGCGAGCTCGCTCAACACTAACTAGCTCTAACCTACGTGCGCTGTAGCTCCTCATCGCATAAAATGGCTCAATATGCATAGATAAGCAAAACGGCGCCTACCTCCATTAGCAAACGCTAGGCCGTTAAAAACGTGGTTTCATAATTGTATTAGAGGATGTTATTAGCCATAAACGACTTAATTATGCTATAATTAATTTAGGCGCCTCTTCATTCCTAATGGGATCTAGGCCTTTCATTCAATATATATACCATCTCAAGGAGCTTAAATTGCATTTAAAGCATTACCAAACAACCAAAGAACCTTTCATTTTGGAAGAAATCATCAAAAGATTAATGCCTAGATTATAAAAATATATTTTTTCCTATACTAGCAACATAGCTTAGTTCAGGGTTTCGTTCTTTTTAGCGATACGCCCATGCTGCCTAAACGATGTATATTTTAATCCGTAATACGACCGTCGATTTCTTTCAACAAAATTTCGGAAATAATAAATGGCAAAATGCGGTCCTTAACCGTCATAAAGAATATCTTCTAGACCTCATTACCACCTTCGACACCGAACAATTAAGCTAAGAATCCTCATCCGATCTGCAATTTAATAAGACGCTTAATAATTTTAATTTCTTTGAAATTTTCTTGACGGAAAAACACCTACTGAATAAGACGGTTTGGTTATAGAAGATATAAATTAGTTAAGGCATTTAGGAATCAAGTTACACAGAATTATAACTATTACTTACAAATTATATATAAATAAGATATAAATTTCAGAAGTGATTTATAAGCTAAAACCTAACTTCATGCAAATTCGGTCAAAAACAACATTTTTTTTCGCGCACGCAAGCGTTCAGGCTACGCGTTCAACGATAACCTAAGCTCAGTGGATACATTCGAGCGTTCCCCCTGACGAGCGCCACCACATGGCAGAAGACATCATGTTGTGCCAGGTTCTCCTGTCACTAAGACCAACGTTCCATACCGAGCCCCATCTCGTAGAACGAACGTGACTTAGCCTGCGCACACAGACGTGCACCGGGGTGGGTTCCGACACGACAATGTCTTCGACTTGTCCTGCGTGCGTCGGCCAACGCCACACTACAATATCGGCTACGCGCAGGGATCCGCCCAGGCAGCGCGCCTCAGAGCCTCGGCGATGAGTCGAATCTCTAATGCCTGCAGCTGAAAAGTCTACGTTTGTTTGATTTTTATCCGATACCGATCCTACATTGACCGACGTTGGCCGACATCACCACCTGATGCAGTCACGGTAGCTCTGGAACGCGGGCCCTAGCTAGTTATGTATGGCCGACATAGTGTATTCCGAGGTGTCCGATCGACGGTCCTACATCGATCGACATTGGTGCGCCTCAAAAACATCCCGGCGAATCTAAAACCGCGCGTATGTTTTAACACGCCAACTTCAGAGGTGTCACAAATCCACTGCAAAAAACAATGGAAAAAAGGGTTTGGAACCTCTTATAAATCGGAAATTCTGGGTCCAAAATTTGGACCAAAATTCGCTTGAAACACGAAAAAATCTAAGAAAACACACATGTTCACCGATTCGATCGGAACCTTTTCACAAAATCGATCGGTCCAACTCAGTGTGCACGCAACGTGGAGGCTATCACTATAAACAACCTAGCGGTTTTGTTTTCATAGCGCCATTGCCAGCAACGCAACCACAACATCACATCCTTGTTCTTACATGCACAGAATTATACATATATATACAACGTCACAAGAACGTCAACATATCCCCCCACCGCAACCCCCCCATCCCGTGCAACGTCACCAGCATAGCACATTGTAGCATCCAACCCAATGTGTAACGTCACAAGAACGTCAACATACCCCCCACCCCGTGCTACGTCACCAACATAGCACAACGTAGCATCCAACCCAATACACAACGTTAACCGCCTATATGTATGAAATGCAACGTCAAGATAAAACATAGCCGCATATATATATATAAGAAAGTGCATAAAACATCCAAGAAGCAAAAAACGTAAAAACGCACGTATGGTTTTAGAACCGTTAGTAAAAACATAAATTTATATGTAATGTTATAGCCTTTAAACTAAAGATAAAAACTATATATCTATATATAAGGCCACGGTTCGGAAAACCCAACGCCTTCCCGCGCTCATTTTTCTCTAGCACGCAAACGCAACTCCTATAATCTATATACGCGTCCTCCATAAATGCCACCGTATGTAGAAGTCACTCAGACTTTCCGTCGCTATTCATCCCACCTAGACGTAAATTGCGCGGCCACCTCGGTGCTTCCAACGATCAAAAAGGAATCAATCCGGGTGTATTCCTATTAATTCCTCCGTATCTTCATCAATTCCGTAACGAAGCATCCAGGGCTACCATCGCTCTCGCGAAAAACCCAATAGAAGCAATTCCGCGCTTTCTGCCAAAATCTACAGGGTTTTTGCTTAAAAATAAGTTTTGTAACTATAAATAATTAAAAATAACTTTATATAACTAAATTATAAATAACTTATATCTTCCCTTTAAATAAATTCAATTTATTTATAAATTATTTAAAATATATTTTTTCTAGAATAACTTAAATATAAAAAATATATAAATATAATAAATATAATTATAATTATTACTATTTATTAAAATACAAATCAATATACTAAAATATAAATAAACTTATACTCCAGCAACTAAACTTATATTTTCTATAACCAAGACGACTTATCCAATATACTAAGCTAAAGATTAATTAACACCTAAAGCTATTTTTATTTTAACACCTAAAGATATTTTTTATTCTAGTTACAAAACATTAGAAGACTCTAATCATATATTTTTATTTTTAACTAAACTCCATAAATCCTAATAGACAATACCGGTTAACGGAGCATTAGGCTCCACCTCGTATCCTATAAGAAATCTACGTTAGGCGGGCTCGACTCTCGCAAGTAGCAGAAGCGATTGGCATAACGATCAAAACGTTCGACTTTAAGACAAGATAGAATTTCGTTTTTTTTAAATTAGCGTACCTTCCTAAAAATGCAAAATCAGGAGATGCCGGACGAAATTTACACATTTGCAATTGTCGTCCGTGCTCTCGCACGCAAAACATCTCTACGATCTCAGAGCAAAAAAAGCAAATCCTCCGTAACCTTCGAGAATGGCATCATCGCTCATACCTCCAATTCAACAAGCACATATACCTTAAACAGGGGAATTCCGGACGACGTGGGCACCTTAAGCTACCAACTTAGGTATCCCTTGGGAAACGGCGATATTTCATTCCTTATCCGGCTATCGTGCTTGACATCAATATCAATATGGCGATACCTCTTTGGACTTTAATAATCAATGGAAACTATATTACTAATAATTCCCTCTCTCTCTCTAGTACATTCTATTACCAATAATTTCTTCATAATACTAAAATTCAAAAACAGCAATTGTCTAGATTAAAATCGACACAACCATACCATAGGGAATCTAATCCTATCACCGCATTCATTAAACACGTCGTGCTTTCGCACGTACTTCTCTTCCTGAACAGCACGAAGCCACGCAAACGCATCTTAGAATAAGGTTGTGTAAAATCGGACAACAGAGCAGCATCACAAACTTAATTGCGCCAATAAACCCAGCGCCTAGGCCAATTTGAAGCCTGGAGTCTCAAGCAAGCACTTGCCACACTGCATTTGCAACATAGAATGATTCCTTTGCAGAAGCCAGTCGCCGCACCGAGAGCTGCCACAAGTTATTCTCCAGGCTGCGTTTGTGCCCAAAGTTGTCAGTTCTGCCCGACAGAACAAAGTTGCGAATTGTAAGCCGAAGCTGCAGCCACTCGCGATATAACGTTTGTATCGCAATATCGCTAGCCATGAAGCAGGTGCCCACAACGGAGCCCAAAGCTCCCACAAACTCACTCCCGAACTACATTTGTACTACAAAGTTGCCAGTTCCGAGCCTGAACCTCCATGTGAAGGTTGAAATCGACGAGGGTTTCACTTTGATTGCGAAAGTTGCATTCTCTATTGCAGTTTCAGGCACTCGGCGCACGCAGTTCCAGAAGAGGGTTGCGCCAGGACACACCACATGCACGCAGTTTCCGACATGCGCAGGCAAAACGTGTTCTCATGTTACTGCAGCGTTGGACTGTAGCGGCGCGCAGTTGCATCTCGACGGACACGGCGGCCTTTGCAAGCTCCTCGCCTTGAAATACTTTCCTTTGGAAGATGTTTTCCCACTAATATTGACACGTGCATCTACACGAATAATGTGCACCTACATCTGTGTACACAGACATGCGCAAGCAGATATCTATACATACAAATATACCTCCACACGGTGTGAACACGTCACGATGATCGACGTGGTAATGATGATGATGATGATGATGATGATGATGATGACAACGACGGAAGGTTAGGAAAGGTTGGGAAGCTTCCTTGGAGGTACTCCACGCTATACACATGGAACCGGCTTTCTTCGGCAATAGATGCAAACCAACAAAAGCCACGACGACAGAGGCTTGTCAATCCCCATCGGAAAGCGGGAAGGTCATCCTCCCCGAGCAAGACCTCCCAGGGGGTTTCTCTGCGCTAGTATTTGGGCCGCTGTCCTTTGCCATCGGCCACGAGCCCCGCCGAATGGCCACAACACCAGAATGCAGGAACATAGCATGATGCAAGAAACGCTGTTCACTTTCGTGGTCCGTCTGCCGCCCGGTAACTTATACTTTTTGTATTATTACCGGGTGGGGCCGGGTAGGCCGGGTAGGTTTGTGGCTATTAGCTAAGGTGATCCGACTCAAAGATCGTCGGATCAAAAGACTACTACCAGGCATGTTATATATATATATATATGTATCCATACAAACAATATATATATCTTCCATGTCGAAATGTCAAAACAAGGTATTGAAGCTGAAAGCTGTGGTCTTGGGGAATAATAGGACTCTCAACAAGTGACTGGTACGAGGTGTGTTCAGATATTACTTATAATATGTATAGTCACACATATAATTCTTTCAGCCATGTTCACATATCAAAAGACTAATCTGCATCGTTTGCATCACCAAGTCACCAACCAAAATAATATCCGTCAAAAAGTACAAACACGAGCAGGCTAACATGGTTTACATGCACTTTTCCCCATCTCCCCCCCCCCCACACCCCCTAACAACGAACTTCGTTCGCGCAACTAACTTCAGCCTAAAGCCTATCAAGTTTGCTTTCTTGAGCATGGCAGGTGAAACTTCCAGCGGCCCAGCACGATCTTTTTCAACAGTTCAATCGCGTGGTGGTGCGGTCCGTTCTGAACCTCTCGACCATCCATGCTCAATCGAACCATCCGTGGAGCTTCTTCGTTTCGCAACGCTTGAGCTCTGGGAAGCCACCAATGCGGCGCACAGTGACTTTGGACTCCCGGTACTTGGAGCCGAAGGGCATTTTAAACCTCGAAGGGGCGAGTCCACGATACGGAAGATGAGAAGATGAGAAGATCGAGTTCTCTAGGAGTTTTTGAGAAAGGACTGGTACGAGTCAGTAGTCATCCCAAATACTTTATATATCTTTGTATCTGCGAGACAGTGTCTCTTTTAGGATAAAAGAGATTTATGGCCATGAGCCCACAATGGCTCAGCAACGCACATTCCAAGAAACTGACGCTCGGCCCTGATCGTGCAGATCTCCTCCATTCGATGCAGGGCTTGGGGTTGATGCTTCAAGAACGGAAGATTGCTTGGAACTTTCTTTGACGCCCGCAAAGAAATAAGTAATGCACATCAACTCACATCAAAAGACTATCATAGGGAAACAACCTTCTGTGCCAATGCTGGCTGTTTGGAGGTTATTCTTGTGGTGACCTCGTGACCCCCTCCCAAAACAAAGGTTCCATGGGCGAATGACTTGGACATTCGTTGTCACGCTGCGGCACGCTCTTTGGTTTTCCTCAGCTCCCAACCTGGTTTGCCTCTTGTCCATGTGAGCAGTCCTCGCACTTGTATGATCCACTTTTCGTTACGTCGAACATTTTTCCCATCTTCACCTGCTACGGCAGCTCGAGGTGACTGAAAGAGAGTCCAAACCAAGTTCGGGATGTAGGGGCCCGCCCTTGCGGGTGACGAAACAAGCACAGGCTGTAAGATCTTCTCTCAACCAGTACTTAGCTGTGATAGCACCCAGTTGGTGCAAAGGATGTTGTGCGAAGATTGTAGAATTAAGTGGGCAATCGGCAAATCAATGCAGAAATCAAAGCCACCTAGTTGCGAATCGAACCTTACTCCAATTAAACACAACACATTGATGAGTTGGAATTGTAGAGCAAGATCCGATTCAAGTGTGTTAGCAACCAGCTTTCCCTGGGCCTCACAATTTTTGAAGTGCCCTCAGCACGGTCGCAAAATCAGGCCGAGCACTGCTGCGAAGGCTAAGTCATGTGATCTAATTAGTTTGCTTCATGGTTCTGTCCATAAGGCTTCTCATGCATCTGAAAAAAGGAGAGCGAAACCAATGTCCAATGTCCATGGGTGTGCAGAATAGGGAGACGTTCCGACCGACCTTCCGACCCCTTGGAAGAAAGAATATAGACCAGTCAAGCCATTGGGCCTGGAGGTCTCCCATGTCTTGCTTGGCCAAGGATCCTTTGAAGATCCGATCCTCTTGGCCATTGCATTTGCTGGTACAGCACTTGCCCCAATGTCCAAGACGCCCCCAATCGGAACACTCACTCGTTCCAGTACTTTCGTCCTCGCGCATGGCAGGCGCGCGTGGGCAAAAGGCGCGCGTGGAAGGCATGGAGCAGCTATATAGACCGGTGAATGACACTTGACGGTGAATTGATCAAATCCCAAACACTCCAAGTATGTAATATTTACCATTATTTACCGATCAATTGAGGTGGGCCATGAGGGGTCAACTGATCGGTAAATACCACGCGAATTCATGTGGGGGGAGCTTCCTTGAAGAAGCCTGAACTTGACTGCGTCCCAGCTACTAGTAGCTTCAAAAGCTTAGTAACACCTTGCTTGTCGGCTTACTAAAGCCTACTAGCGGCCTACCTCATCCATTCAGCTTTGTAGATCATAGAGGCAAAGAAAAATAGACTCTACAGCTGTTAGATGACATTCTTGACCCTTCCCATGCCCACCTGCACTTCTTCCGAGCGGTCCATGCGTGTGGCTCCCGCTGTCACCAAAGCAATCACAAAGCCCAAGGAGAAGAATGACACCATTGTCACAAACTCCACAACTGGCAACAAGTTCTCAAAGAACGGCTGTTTACAGGCGAAACGGCTGCGGCTGGCGAGTTTGTTAGACTCTCCATGAAGGATTGTCAGAGACTTCTGAACAACAAGAACCAGCAACAACAGCAACGATCCTGTCTCACATGTGTTTCCATGCCGACAACTTCGGATCCTTTTCGACTCTTGTCGATGTCAGGAGTGACAGCAAACTTGTGGCGTCTTTGCCCCCGGAGTTTCATGCTGCTTCACGAGCTACATGAACCACCGGACAAGTATCCACCACCTCTTTTGACAATTACTCTTTCTGTCTTGGTTCGTTGGGATTTCTTACCTTTCTTCCTGCCGAACCAACCCTTGGTAGAAAACTGCACCACGTACTCCCGCTCCAAATCGCAGCTTTCCTGCATCACAGTCAGTGAATCTTGGAAAGGACCAAACAGCAAAGAAGCGAGGGAAGAAGACAAGAGTCCTTGCATTTGTAGTTGTAGGCACTCTTGTCACTGAAGACTTGACCAGCCTTGACCTAGCAGTCACACTTGAGAAAAGCTCACTCTGAAAACTCTCACCAGTCCTAAGTTTCTGGCTCTGCACTTTGACAATTTCCCTCCCGTCTTGTAGTCTTCCCTTCCTCGGTGTCTGTGTGATGCACAGCTTGCATCTGCAAACATCGGGAAGAAACATTGTAACTCACAACAAGCATTTTTCCAGGGCTCCACTGCATTTGCTGGTGCAGCAGCGCCCCATTCCACCCGGACACACTGCTTCGTATGAGTTGTCCACCTTAGCAATGAATAAAGCTTGCTCAAAAGCCTTCTTGCGTGGTCCGCTTTCCTTTCTACATGTGCATCTTTTTGCTTGATCTCTCTGGCTCAAAGACCCGTGCGCCATACCATATCATACCATCCAGCTATGTCTGCGTATGCTGGAAATCTGCGTATTCATCTTGACCCTGAGTGTGACTTTTCGATGAAACACACAGGAATACTTTCTCTTGTCCTGGCATTCCACGACTACTTCGCTGAGAGATGCTCTACAAACTCTACAGCTGTTAGATGACATTCTTGACCCTTCCCATGCCCACCTGCACTTCTTCCGAGCGGTCCATACGTGTGGCTCCCGCTGTCACCAAAGCAACCATAAAGCCCAAGGAGAAGAATGACACCATTGCCGAAGTCACAAACTCCACAACTGGCAACAAGTTCTCAAAGAACGGCTGTTTACAGGCAAAACGGCTGCTGCTGGCGATCAAGCTCAGTTTGATAGACTCTCCATGAAGGATTGTCAGAGACTTCTGAACAATAACAACAACAGCAACAACACCACCAGAAAACGTTTGTGCAAAAAGGGACTGCGACCACGTCTCACATGTCTGGCCATGCGGACAACTTCAGATCCCTTTCAACTCTTGTCGATGAGCAATCTTGTGGCGTCTTTGCCAGCGGCGTCATCTCTTCTTGATCACCTGGTGATGTCTGCGAGAAAAAGCCAGGCAACAGGTCAACCAGAGACCAAATACAGGACCAAAACACCATGTGCCGATGCACAGAAGTACTTTGTCAGTTGTTTAACTGCTGGAGACGGGTCATCGTGGACACAAAACAAGGGTTTCCATACTATTGTCCAATAGTTTTGATGCTCTGGTGTATCACCAACTCTGAGAATCCATCATTGATTCCGCATGTGTCATGACATTGTTCTGGAACAAACAGTTGGATACCTGCGGGAAACGGGCCGCTTTCAAGCCAGCTCGGACTTACCCTGCCACTGAGTATATCTTAGCTCCTCTATCTTTCTCCCTTTCAACCCTTCTTCCTCTTGATCCTCTTGTCCATTTTGTTTCCGGTTTAACAACCCTCAATCTACAGGATCACCTGTGTCCTCTCTGGCGATTGAATGTGGCAACCTGAATCTGCACTCAGGCCTTCAGTCAATGAAAGAACGAAAAATGTACAGGTAAAAGGTTAGTCCACGTAGGGGCATCCACTCCACAGATGAGCCATACTTGTGTTGAGCAATGGCAGCCATACATGACCAACCATCAAACACGTATTTTTTTGTGTTTAACGAAAACACAAAACAAAAGCAAATGAACCTGCAAAACAAAAGCAACCACACAAAATCAAAAGCACAGCAAACAAATGAAACAACAGTGAACAAAAAGTGAAAAAAAACACATGCAAACACATGGAGCTTGCGTGTTTGTCGTTTTTTTGGGTGCATTTTTTGTTCTTTTTTCTGCTTTATTGTTATTTTTTTGGCTTTTGTTTCTTTTTTTCCCTAGGAGCGTACAGTGAATGTTGCTGACGGGTAAAAGTTTTCATAAGTGCAGAAGTGGTACCAGAAAAAAAACAAAACAGAAGCGAAAACAATGCGAACATAAGGTGGAAAAATGTGAAAATAAAGTGAACAACGTGAAAAATAACGATAAACACGCACAGATAATTTTTTTGCTTTCTTGTTTGCTTTACCTTTTGTTTTTTGCTTTAAACAGTTATTTTGGCTCCTTGTATCTATGGCTGGCGTGCCCGACTCAAAGCCATATCTTTCCAAACATGTTATGTGTTCGGTTGGGGTCTCGCTTGCCGTTTGGGCAAATCCGTCGGTAGTCAAAGTCCGAATGGGAGGTCAAAAGGTCTGAAAGCACACATTTGTGGGCATAGCGACACGGGTATGCAGGCACTCTGCAGTGCCCTCCAGTGGCACCAGCAGGCTCCAAAGCGCACACAGCACCTCCTCCTACACTTTAAGTAGGAACCCCAATAGCTCTCGCTATCTGAGGAAAAAACGAAAGAACAAACAGCACAAGCTGCTCTTTTGCCGGGCATGTTTGGGACTTTGACTGGACCGTATTTCATGTGACCAAGAATCCATTCGCCACTGAAAAGGTCTTGGGTATTGAATGTCGCCTTTTCAACACCTTGCTACTCTCTTTGCACAAAGAAAGCAGCTTTAAAATGCTTTAAGGTCCCAACATCTGGTACAGTATCTGAAATGGACGGTGGCACCAGCGACCAGCTTCGCTGCGGACACGCCTGGCCCCCCGGCGTAAGGAAGATGGGTGGCATCACCTGGAAGATTGGCTGATGGCTGGCAGGAGGTGGTTGTGTTCTGTCGAGTGCAAGATCAACAAAACAAACCAAGAAACATCAACAAACCATTCTTCTCTGAGTCTGTGTAGAATTAAACTTCATTGTCACTTACTTTCAGTGATTTCGGATGGACAGCGGATGGACAGTAGTTCGGTCATTTCTGCGCTAGAAGGATTGACATCACCATCTAGAAAGCTTTCTTCTTCTGCCCATCTGCTTTCTTTGCAAGCCCCGAATTCCGCATTTCCTGTGTATGCTTTGAGGAACCATCGATTCAGTGGAGTCAGTCACAGGTCCTCCCGTCCACGAGTGATGCCAGGAGTGGCTTGCCAGGCTATTGTGGAACTACAGCCTACTGAGAAAACTCCATAAAACTGCTAAGCTTCTACATCTTACTTAGGTAAACAGCTACCTACCCTCTTAGTCAGCCAACCCTTACAAGAAAGGACCACCGGACCCACACGTCCAAATCCGCGGTGGTGCCTCGGCGAAGTCCTTCAGAGTGTCGAGATCTCCACGGCGAAGTCCTCATCCTCCGAGTCCTGGCGACGTGGCACATTCCGGTCAGAAATCCAGCACAGGAACCCGGAACACACGATCATTTCCGGCGGTTTCCTCTCTTTCTTCAGCAAGATCGCAGGATTTTTTGGAAGAAGACCGGAAGACCACCCGGTACGGTAGGTCCCAGTCTGACTGGTGGGGACTGGGTACCCACAGTCTCACAGGTTGTCTGGGGCCTTGAACAACTGTTTGATCCGCAAGATGACGACCACGGAAGAAACACACCCTTCCATGGTAGTGCCAAAGAGACTACCAAGAAGATTGCTCTTTTTGAAGAGTACTGGTGTTTGTACTGTACCCTGCACCAAAAAGAGCAGTTTCTCCTGTTCTGCAGTTTTCAAACACCAACAACTAAAGAATCCGCAAGCGTGCGGCATTTGAACTCGTCAATCTGGTATTTCACTCAGAGTTCGAAGGAATGATGGTCATCCAAGCTCTTCTTGTGAAAGCTGATGTGAACTGAAGATCCAAAACCCAACATTGCAACATCAAGGACCAAGGATAGCAGCCCATTCGGGCAGTGCAAGCCAGATTTCGACGAGGTCACAAATCGACTGTCCGGTTTGTGAGACACTCAGAACTATATGGTACAAAAAGAGCGTTTTCTCCAAAACCCACTTCTTGACAAGCGAACACATCCAGACATCAGGGGGCGAAACCGGAGTTCGTCCTCAGTCGGTCCCTTCCCTTCTTCGTCGAACTCCATCGACGGCTTTGGATTTCCTCCTTCTCCATTGTCACGGTCAACTTCTCATCCTGTGAGGCCTGGCTGCTGTGCGCTGTGCCCGTAAGATTGTGAGATTGAACAAGCTGATCCAACAACCGTGCTGAGCGAGGCATCCTCCGGTTTTGGTTCTGCCGACCTACTGATATCGCTTTAGTTGGATATTCCTGGCAGAAAAACCCGCAGTTGAGGCATAAACTCTGTGAAGCATCGGTCTATACAAGGTAACGGCCTGGCCGTTGATTTTTCTGGATCCATTCGCATGAAGGCTTTGTGGAGTTGAACGTTAAGAACGTAAAAACCCCTTCAAGAACTAGGATGGACCACAAGACAGCAAGTTCTTCCAATTTCTTGGGTGGGCAAACGTTCCACATGGCCCGGAATACTAGGAATAAGACAGACCATTCGACCTGCTTCTGACGAACCAAACAACAAATCCAACAGGTTTTCACATGTAGACTCTTTGTCTCTCCCTCTCTCTCTTGAATAGCAAAGCCCCCCATTTGAATGGACAAACACATGGAAGCGCCTCTTCACATGGGGGCTTAACAAAAATCAAGAGTCTACATGTACATCTTTCGACATGCCGAACTCATTACCTTCTTAAGACCCAGCTCGCTTTTTCGACTTCGCCAGCTCGTCCCACCACGCCTTCGCTGCCTTCAACTTGCGCTTCGAGGCACTGAGTCCCTCCGGGCACGCCCGGTTTGGAGCAGAAAAAGGAGTGAGCATCGACTGGAAGCTCAAAAGGCCAGCGGCCGGTGTGTCGTCTTGGAAGTTTTTTTTGCTTTTGGCGGGTGGCATTTTTGATCATTTTGTGGGTGTTCAGATGGTTAAGTGAACACTGCCGTTTGCAAGGGCCCATTTCCAATCAAGTGGAAGACCCGGCACATTCGCCACTTCTTTTTCTTGCAACACGTGCGGAGTCCATCCCGAGACGGCTGGAGACGTGCGGAGTCCTTCCCAGTTCCGCAAGCTGAGACAGAGAAAAAAAGTGGTCACAAAGTTCCTGAAAAACGTTGCATTCGTTGGTGCACCGTGGCCTAACTCGTGGTTTGATGAACTCTTCCCTGTTCGGATGCCCGACCACTCGCCCTGCCCGACACGCTCCGAGCCGTCCACACGCGGGACGCTTCTCCGTTCGATCGAAGGGCCGGGCAAGCCCCCCCCGATCCACATATCGCATCTGGGCATCTCATGGCATATCTCATCTTGCAATGCCACCACGAAAGAACCTCTAACCTCCCCTACCCAGGCTTTCCCTGTTCTCTCAATCCTTCTGTCATCTTGCTTGTCAAGAGTCATCTCGTCATCGACCGGTCGTTGTGCCTTCTTTTTTTTCGGCACGACCGGTCGCCCCAGCTCTCCCCACTGGTGGCCCAGCTACTTCCGCTGGTCGACCGGTTCATTCTGAACCACGCCTTCTTCCGCTTCTTCTTCGCCTCGGAGGCGCGTCCAGCTTGCTCGACCGGTGCGCCCAAACACGGGAAACGAGAACACATGGATGGATAGGACACCCTCTCCGTGGCGCAGAGTCGGACTTTGGCTGCTGACCTCGGTTCACTTCCGCAAACAACCAGTCCGAAGACCATGAAACCCTGGACCTCATGGTCGGAATTCGGACACGAGTCGGCCAAGAGAACAACGATTCAAAAACTCCTGAACAAGACCTGCGCAGTTCTATTTTCAATTTTCACTGCAAACAACCAGTAATACCGTTGTTGGCCTGTGAAGAGGTTCGAGAAAAACGCGCCTTTCCAAGAGTTTGACTCACCAGTTCTATGATGTTCTATGTTTCTACTCTAGGACCCATGATCAGAATATGTAATCGAATTGTCAGGATGACTCCCATGTAGTTCTCTGAGAAAAACACGTGTTCATGCTCTTTGTAGTGAATGAGGAAGCCACTGACATGTTTTTCTTTTTTGCGTCCATGCCCGTTCAGGCATGGAGCTACCGATCTCCGAATATCAACCCATCTTCCGATCCTAAGATCCACCAGCCGCCGCAGCAAAAGATGGATGAAAACAACAAAAAGGAAGGAAGCAGACAAAGGTCTAAAAAAGAAAGAAGAAGGAAGAAGGAAGAAGGAAGGAGGAAGGTCGTCAAAACTTGCACATGGATATCGAGACGAAGGCTTTTCATTGTCCCAAGAGTCCCGGCTGGCTGGCCTTTGATGGGAAGCAACTCCTGCAGCTGGGAACATGGAGATCGAAAGGATGTCTCTTTCTGGTCCTCAAAGAACAGATGAGCTTTATTGACCTTTTGTTTTATATCTTACGAAATCCGCCGACCCCGGCTGAAGGAGGGGGAGCGCGCGAGGGATTACAGGTGCGGGAGCCTTGCGCTTCTTCGTCTCAGCACGAACCTGCAGGCAACAGACGCTTCCACTGCTCCATGCTGCTCGAACACACGCATCACTGGAACCGCAACCTATTGCGCTCCTTCGTCTCAGCACGAACCAGGGGTTCGGGGCCAAGATGCGCGAGAAAAATAGTACTAGCTTTGTTCTATATAAGGATCCAGAAGCAGCGTTGGGCACCGAAAGTGCGACCAGGGGAGGCTCGTGACCAGGTGTTCGTGGCAGGGCCAGGTACTATCTTTGTTCCATATAAGGATCCAGAAGCAGCATTTGGCACCGAAAGTGCGACCAGGGAGGCTCGTTGTGGACCAGAATTAGATTGGGAAAAGCTGTGGCGGGGTCAGGTGTTCGGGGATCTAGAAGATGAGAAAAAGCTGTTTGCGTGAGCAGGGGTTCGGGGCCGAGATGCGCGAGAAAAATAGCACTATCTTTGTTCTATTTAAGGATCCAGAAGCAGCGTTTGGCACCGAAAGTGGAACCAGGGGAGGCTCGTTTTGGACCAGAATTAGATTGGGAAAAGCCGTGGCGTGACCAGGTGTTCGGGGCCAAGATGAGCGAAACAAACGGCAACAGACGTCCTTTTTTTTTCTAGGGACTCAGAGGCGGCGTTTGGCACCCAAAGTGGAACCAGGGGAGGCTCGTTTTGGACTAGAATTAGATTGGGAAAAGCCGTGGCGTGACCAGGTGTTCGGGGCCAAGATGAGCGAAACAAATGGCAACAGACGTCCTTTTTTTTTTCTAGGGATTCAGAGGCGGCGTTTGGCACCCAAAGTGGAACCAGGGGAGGCTCGTTTTGGACTAGAATTAGATTGGGAAAAGCCGTGGCGTGACCAGGTGTTCGGGGCCAAGATGAGCGAAACCAATGGCAACAGACGTCCTTTTTTTTCTAGGGATTCTGAGGCGGCGTTTGGCAGCGAAAGTGCAACCAGGGGAGGCTCGTTTTGGACTAGAATTAGATTGGGAAAAGCCGTGGCGCGACCAGGTGTTCGGGGCCAAGATGAGCGAAACAAATGGCAACAGACGTCCTTTTTCTTTCTAGGGATTCAGAGGCGGCGTTTGGCACCCAAAGTGGAACCAGGGGAGGCTCGTTTTGGACCAGAATTAGATTGGGAAAAGCCGTGGCGTGACCAGGTGTTCGGGGCCAAGATGAGCGAAACAAACGGCAACAGACGTCCTTTTTTTTTCTAGGGATGCAGAGGTGGCGTTTGGCACCCAAAGTGGAACCAGTGGAACCAGGCGGCGTTTTTTGAGATGTCGCAGCCTTTTTTGGACTGGCGCAGCGTCTGGGCCAAAGTTGCAGAACAGCTCCATAACCACTCCTGCTGTCCCTGAAACAATCCTGGAAGTGGGTGGCATGGCCAGCATGGATTTAGAGGACCATCGTCTACAAACAGGTTCACTTCAAATGTCCATCTCCAACACTCATCACTAATCGCATCAATCCTCAAATCTCACACCGGCGTTTTTCCAGCCTGGTTCTGGAATGCCGCCGTCAAGTTTCCATTTTGATCGTAGGTCTTGTCGCCAGCCATCGTGAGAATATTGAAAGCTTTACAGTAATTTATTGCATTCTGAAGTGTACCTGCTTCAACTGTTGAACAACCCGTCCAATTTGATCGGTTTGTTTCATAGCTTTTTGCCGAGTGCAAGCTGCAGTACTCCTGCTCCTTGATGAGTCCCGGGGTCGGCGGCAGGGGCGGCAGCCCTTAAATAGTTATTTCCTTTATTAGGACCTTTAGATCTTTCCTTTTCCTTCATTGTTTTCTTCCTTTCTTGTGACTGGACGGGCTATTGATTCAGTTTTATCCGACCCATCCGCCGGTGGAAACAAGACAGGCCCAAGGACGATTCATTACACATGTACAGCCCAACTGATCCGGAAAGGACACGCTACGGAGAACACACACAGATAATCTTTTGTTTTTTTGCTTTTCAACCGGCAGAAATCAGTGTTGACAAGAGTGGACCTCGGTGCAAAAAATCGCCAGAAACAGGAGTCCTTATCAACCACTAGTAGTGGTTCATGAGGGTTTCAGCTTTGAAGTTCTGCTTTGGTTGTCGGCTTTGAAACTCCAGGTTCAGGGACCCGGCAACCAGTTCGCGACGCCAAACCGCCAAACCTGGCCAGTCGTTGCCGATCTACCTACCTACTGCCTAGAGTCTGCGTCACAACCCCCTTACCACACGCATTTGGAGACTTGCCCGGTCTAAATAGGAAGGGTCTCAAAGTCAAGTTTCCCTGATAATCTAGGAATCACATCAATCATGTGAAGAACCAGTCACTAGCTATATGATGCTACTAGAAGCTGCTAGCTTCTTCGTACCCGGTCTCACGGCCTACCTCTCAAAAAGCAGGAAAACCACTTACCTTTTTTAGGATGGGCCACACATGTAATTATGCAATTACGCATGCTTATGACGCCTCTTTGGAAAATAAAGGAGTGAACACGATGGGTTATGTATGGTTATGTACCATTCTTTCTTCACCTTTTCATTCTTCTTTGGACCATTCTAGACCATTCCTTCTTCCTGTCCTTCCTTTCCTCCTGCAACCCTTCGGCTGCAACACGGCCCTGGTCGCTTCTGCCCGGCCCGGCCCGGCCCTCCTCCAAGGAGGCACTGGGTACCTGTGGGATCCAACACGGAGCGTCCGGCGTCCGTGCCAGACCGGTCCGGGAGAGTGCGAGAGAGCTGGGAAACCAAGAGGGAGTAGAGACCCTCTCTTGAGGTCCTTGGGATGGTTTGGGAGTCGATCTTCCGACATCCACCCAGGTCGATCTCCGAGGGTTTCGAAGACGTGCTGGGTGACGAGGGTAGAATCAACCTCCATGTCATTTTGGCTGAGCAAACCTGAGATCCGTACACCTGTCTGCTCCTGAAAACAACCGTGAAGCGGCCAGGTCTGGAAAATCGATATCAACAAAAAACACCGCTTTGTGTCCGTCTCCACTCGACCTCGTGATAATGAACAACTGCATTCAAGCTCTTCTTCGTAACCTAACTGCACAAGACAGTTGACAAGTGTCGCTGCAGGTGCCATCAGAATCCTTTTGTAGGAGCTCTTAGGATTCATGCTCTTGGTCTCTTTCACCTTCATGTCTTAGAAGCAAGGAAAAGGAAAAGGAGCTCCACCGTTGGGTCATGTTCGAATTGGCGCTCGTCGCCATGTCACCAGTCACCACACGTCGCCCACACGGCCCCAGTGAAAACTCGCTTTCGACACCGATGCCCAGGTGGCGAGAGGGTGCCCAGGTGCAATTCCAGTCCGCCCGCGTTGTCCGACCAGTGTTCTTGGGAAAACGCTTCCAACCAAGTTGGCCGGTTGTTTCGCCCGGTGGCCACCGGACGGGACCACGTGGAACACATGGGTGCCCAGAGGGTGATTTCACAGAAGCGAGGTCCGTGTCAACACATGGCCGTGCCAGTTTTTGTCGTCAGTCCGCTGGTCATTAGAATGACTTGCGGATGACTGTGGTTGGACTGCCGAAAAGGGGCGGCCAAAGCTTCCATGGAGCTGGCATAAAGCACTGGTTTAAGGCTTAGCTTGGCAAAACGGAGTCCATCACACCAATTCAGACAGATTATAGATACATATGTTGGAAGAGAGCATGATCTGGAAGGGAATTCACTTGGCACAGTGTGGGGTGACTTGGAGCTTCTTGCGGGCTTTTCTCGCATGTGCCTGGAACCTGTATTGCAATAGCTTTTTCGGGTGCCACTGGTTCAGTTCAACTAGGGCATGGCGGGCTTTCGCGAAGATCTGGAAGAATTTTCCGGAGCTTTTGAAAAATCTTAGGGGACACTTGTATACACTATTTTTCGCTCTTAGGGTTGTGTATCTTTGAGCGGACCTGTTCTTCATACCAGATCAAACCCCCAAATTTGTGGAGACTGGTCAGATCAGCGAAGGCGCATGGGTCAGATCGCGCCCACCTGACCGGTCTGTCGCTCCGCATCGGGGGCCCCGGCCTTCTCGATTGGAGCCTTCTCCTGTGGTCGACCCCACCAACACGAGTGTTGCTCCGGGCTTGCTTGGTTTGTTACGTTGGGCATTTCCATGGCCAAGAGAGTTCATACAACAAAACATGGTCCATGACCAAAGCCGCACAAGAAGGCGTGGAGCAGGTTTTAGCTTCGTTCAACAAGGTGATGATCGTGTCCATTGAAGAACTGCGAGTCCACAAGTTCCGCCACAAGTCCTGTGATTTGATGAAGGGCCACTAGAAGCGCTGGCGGGTCTGGCCAATGTTCTCTGCACAAGCCACGAAACTTTGTGAGGCTCATGTACTTTTCTTCTGCACAGAAACTGGCAGGGATGATTGCGAAGAGGTTTGGACAAAGTCTACAAACAAGCCACGGCATTTCCATGTTTGTTTACTGGTTCTGTGCGCCAGGGTATGGATCTTCACCCAAAACCACAGGCTGGGTCAAAGACTAGGTGCTTTTCTTTGTGTGATGAACAAATAAGGAACATCAGCAACAGCCGAATGCCTAGATCGACTCATACCACCCAGCATGCTTCAGACTTGCCATGTTGCCTCAAACTCCACTCACTTCTGGGGTTGTCATCATTAGGTCATAAGTGGGCTTTGATATGCTTTCATCATACCTTTGGTGTACCTTTGGTCAGTCCTGCCCACGCAGAGTTCAGCGCTCTAGCTGCCTGCGTGCGCCTGGCAGACCTTCTCTCCCGAGGTCGGACACCCGTGACCTCCAGTGTTCCCAGCGTTCGCATGAAGTGGTGGCTTGGTGTTTTTGAGAGGCCTTCACCAAGGGGCTGCTTTAGACAACCGGTGTGGATCGTTGGAGCCAAATACTGGGTCAAATCATCTCACCAGTGCCATTAAGGAACCGGCACATGTCACTGTCCCAACCCTGCTTTCGATGTCGCTCTCTTGTCTCCTGCTCTCTGGCCAGTTTCAGCGCTGCGATTCGCGCCTGAGCGACGCTGGCGTGGGTAGACTGTGACCACTCTTCAAGGAGACAGCCGCCCTTGATGTGAAAAGACCTCCTGAATGTATGCGAGGTTCACCACTCTTGGACGGTTTAAACACAGGAGAGGGGCAGGTCAAATGCAAGGAAGCAACCAATTTCGGAACAACCTACACCTTCTACAGTGGAAGCCAAACAACGGTGACAACAACAAACAAAGGTGACAACAAATGCTTTGTAATATCAAGCCCGGTGAAGAATTTGTTTCTGCAACGCATTCGTTTGAACGTCCTATCCGTGTGTTTGGATGGTGAATCCTGCGACTGTTGACCTCAAACACCAGGGGACCTGCAACTGGCACAAATACCCTTTTCGAAGCTGTACGCTTTTGGAGCCTCAGTGATCTCTTGCCCACTTCCCAACAACGGGGCTCGTCCAGACGCCGCTGCGGGCTCGACAGGTGCCCCCACATCGTGCTTGCGCTGCTGCTTGGGTGTGAAAAGCCTCAGCGGAACATCGAAGTGGAGAATGGCCAACATCGAGGAACGTGCAAAACACGCGAAACGTGAGGGTCATGACAAAGAAGGGTGTGCGGTCAGATTTCGGAACTTGAAGGCAGCAAAACCGAGCGAGTTCCGTGACACGGAACTTGCAGGAGTGTCCATGCACTGTGGGCCTGCAAAAAAGCCTGGAATCCACACTCAGTTGTTTGGTTCGGTCCAGTGCTGGTGTGTGCCTGCGGCAGAATCAGGTGAACCATCTGCAAGACTAGGTAGGTGATGGTGGACATCCCTCGATCTACAAACCAAAGCGGATCTGTGTCTGGGGGTGATCGAGCTGGTACACTTTGCATCCTGCCACAAGAGATTGGATTGCTCATGATTGCTCATGTCTTTATGCTTTACTCAACCCAAACCAAGAGAATCGTTACTCAGAGGATCAGGGCGTCCTCTTCATGCCCCTTGGGCCAAGAGAAAAAGGAACACAAGAGGCTGGGCTGCGGTGAGATGTGAGATGTGCGGTGCCGGTGCGACGTTCCCGGACACCGCGTCCGGGCGTCCGGGCTTCTGAAACTTGGACAGCGAGGCTTCAGCCACAGGGCTCCTGGCGTCGTGAAGGTGTGGAAATGAGTGATGCGGAGGTTGCGACAGTGAAGGTGTTCGCGACAGTTTGATGGTTTGCCTTCCTTTTTGGTGTGCAAAGAGATGAGCGATAGCTCCATCAAACACTCATTCAAACGGTACATGTTGCATCATTGTACCGTCATTACTTTGACGATTTGACTTTGGCGCAAAGCAAGATCTGCTTGCCGAGGCAACGAAACACATGAACTGCTCGGCTTCGGTCGCAGGACATTCGCAGGACATCCCGTCGTCGCAGGACATCCCGTCGTGGGTTTTTCATGCGAATCCCACCGCCCCACCGGGTCTCAGCGGTCCCATGTCCGGGCATTCTTTCCTTTTTGGAGAGAACGATGTGGTCCGCCCGCGGTCCGCCCGTCCTGATGTCCTGCTTGACTTTTCGCTGTCACCGACTCGCTTTTTTCGGTCACCGACTCCCGTCCGTTCTCCTTGGGAAAGGCTCTGGGCTTCGTTGGATCAGGCCCGCACGCAAGCCATTGGCAGTCTGCCGACGGAACCTCACGAACTCGTGGAGCATCGCATCTCTGGATCTCCAAGGGGCATGGAGGGGGCATCATCCGAAACGCCTTGAGGTTGTGGGCTGAGCAAAGAAACCTGTTTCACACATAAGGCGGTCTGCAACTGGTGCTGAAGATGTTCTCCGCCTATGCATCTTTACTGATGTCATTTAGCCATGGCCCGATAGTATAATTGCAACAAATTCGACAGCAAAGCACATTCTGTCACAGCCGAGTCCTTGCTCAATGCTGAACATTTTGCAAAAGCAGATTTAGATTCCACAACACAGTGACCAACATTTGCTGGATTACTTCTGTCCAAACATATAACAATATATAATATATATATATCATATGTATGTTGTAATATGTATATATATATAATATAATATTATACATACATAGATACGTAAATAAACATATATATATATATATCAATTATACGATATATTTCATTCATTTTCAAACTTTGGACAAGAAATAAGAACAATCATACTTTGGAATGGCGAACATCCTAGCATTTTTTCTTTTTTCTCGAATGAGTTTAATAACTCCCCTTGGACTGATTTGAAGCGCCGAGACCCCCGGCGGGAGCCCGTTGCGGTACTTCAGTTCAAACCTCGAAACACGCGCTGCGAAACCGGCGCCCCGAAAGGCCGTCAAAAGGCCGTCGAAATCACCGGGCTTAAAGCGCAGCAAACCAGACCACTTCGCAGAAAGCATACGTATCATACGATGTTAACTTGGACAGTCTTTCTGAGACTTTAAGTACATCACATGGATACTCTGGGAGTTGGATTCATGTTACTGCAGCAGCTGAGTACATTGGTATGCAATGCTCAAAGATATGAAGCCAATGAAGCCTATCTTCGCCCAAATCCAAAGACAAAACCACTAGCCGCCGAACGCCAAACACGGCTCAAAGCTGGTTGTCGTCGAAAGATGCAAGACATCTTATTGCCTTGGAATCACCACACCATGCTAAAGAAGTTGGTTTTCCTCAAACGGGTTTTGTTCAGCAAAGGAGGCCTAATCGCTTTCCCAAGGCTTCCAACCTGTTGTCCCCCACACTTCCCATTTAGCATGCCTCCTTTTCACCTGCTCTCCATTGGAATCCAAATATAAAAGACATCTTAATTAATGACCTGTGGTTGAGGTACTGGGCACGGTATTTCTTCAAGAGTATCCACCTGAAAGTGTCTTAAACTTGCAAACCAACACACTCGATAACTAGATAATACTAGATACATCTACAAGTACATAACTGGTTCCTTCGAAAAAAATACACGGGTCAATTGGTTGGGCTCCAACTTCAATCCAAACCAGGCGCGTCCTGTCATTCGGATACTCGCTGGAAAAGTCCTGCGACGGACCTGTCATCGTCACCCACGGCATTCGGGTCTTGGTCAACACCCTGCGAGTCGTGGTTTCGCGTCGCAGTCAAGACGAGAACCGGTGTTCTTCTCACCGGTGCTTGCGCGATTTTTCGGGGCTCCCAGCTCACGGTTCTCTTTCCAGCTGAACACCTGCGGTTGGAGCAGTCTTGCCCAGCCGTCCAAATTCTCGTGGCAAAATGCCTTTTGTGCGAAAGGCGTCCAAATGTGCCCTTGCCTGCACAGGGATCTTCCCCAGCTGCAAGTGCTTGTAGGTAAACAGCCTTCGATTGTCCACACACCTCAATTCACAAAAAGAAACGACAGTAACATCAATGTAAGGCGACCGGGTGGGCCGTGTGCGGGGTGTTCCTAGCTCGTAGTGACAAGAACTAGTCACTTACTCGACGGTACTCGGGTTCAAACTTCGCCCCACTGGGGGCAGCTTCCTTGAAGAATATACTTTATTTTAGCAAATCATTTTTAGCCCGGCTTTTCTTCATTCAGTATGCTTACTTAAGTAGGCGCCTACTTACTTGGACAGCGCCAGTGCTAGTAGCTTAAGTAAGTTCCAGTGTTTTCGGTACTTCTTTCGTGCTGAGTTGGGCACCAGTAGGCGCCCTTCTTGGCCGCGACACGAATCAGTGGGATGTCCCAGGGCGTTTTGGCACCTGCCACCGGCAGCCCACCGTGCTGTTCAGCACGGTTTCACGTGGCTCTTCAGACCGGGCCTTGACGACTTCGACGCCGTTGTCGAACTCGAACTCGAACTCGACCGTGCCGGCGGAACCGCCGCCGGCGCACGGTCACCGACACGCAAGCTCGTGCCGACGAGACGGGATAGAGGTCTGAGACGCATCGGTGGACGTGTTCATCCGTCCGTTTCAATCCCAGCCGGTGGTCCACTTCGGTGCCGAGAACGAGGAACCGAAGAAATACGTAGGTCTCTTGGTTAGGGCGAAGACCAAGACGAAGGTCGAATCGTAGGAATGAGAGTGGGATAGAGTTGCGAAGGAAGAACGGTCTTGAGAAATCCACGCCCTATACATCCCTATATATGGTTCGGAAGCTTTCTCCAAAATCCAGACTCAGCTTTGAACTCTGTCAAGATCCACTTTTGTCTGCTATACTCTAGAGGGGATTGAATGCCCAAAACCAAGCGAGGGTATCCAAACCAAAACCCTGAGCGGGGGTTTGTCAAACTTTGGAGAATCCCCAAGCCTTGAGGCGGTATGTCAGAGTTGAGATCCAAGAATGTTGAGATCAGGTGTCAAGACTCAACGTCTCAAAGACTCTTGAATGGACATCCCATCACAGTCAATATACATAACATCTGAAACGCGAGCGTTAGACAACATCCAAACCCTTGAGAAGATATGTCACACCATTCTTGAGTATCCAACATTCTTGACACTGGGATGCTATCCAGTATTCAAAGTTCTGAACATTTGCCAGATTTATGAAAACAGCGCTTGAAGGGAGGCCGAAGCCAGTGTCTGAACATGCTATTTTTGACTATTTTGAGTTCTGTGACATGCTCGAACATCCAACACATGCAGGAGATAAGTCAGTCCATCCAAACGATCCAAATCCAGAAAGTTTGGCAACACCCAGAAGATCAAGCACCCTGATGTGAAAATATGTCTAAGACACACAGAATATCTCCACAGCATCCAAGAACTTTGTTTGGTCTTTCTCTCTCTCTCTGCTTGCCTTCCTTCGCACGCACACCCGCACACCTTGGCCCTGCTAGCGCCTGAGAGGATGGACTCCATCAAGTCCAAGACGCTGCCTGCTCGCTCCTGCTCTGCTCGGTCACTCACCAGGGCGAGCTGCGCTGCTGCGCCGCCAAGCTCGCTCCCGGTGACGGTCGAAACGGGGAGCGAAACGGGACGACGGTTGGTTTCGGAGCGATGGACGCCGACGTTCGGACTGGTTTTGAGGAGTTTTCGGTCGGTCAGATGGTTCCCCCCATGAAGACGTGCCCTTCACGAGTCCAAGCGACCGGGCAGAAGCAAAACGAGCAAGACGATGCCCTTTTCACCTCCAAGAAGGCCGGTGTATGTGGTTGATTTTCAAAGGGTGACAGGGCATGCCCTTTGCAAACAAACACCCCGCCACACCAAGCACAAGGAACATCCTTTCTGCTACCACCTTAGTGCCTTAGTAGTTGAATTGAGTGTAGTGTCACTAGATCTACTATCGACATCTTTCTTTACACCAGAGCGGTGGTCGCACATCTCCCGGTCCGAGTTGGCGTTGAAGGTGTCATAAACATGCTCCTCCGCAGGAGCGGCTGCCACCGCGTGGAGCGGGTGGAACGGCGCACACAAGCGGACCTTGATGGACCACAGTTCGTCCGTTGCAGTTTGAATCTGGTTGATCTCAAAAGGTGTGCCTTTTCGAATAGGTGCTGTGAGGACGGCATGATGGATCCATAGGCGAAGATGGATCCATCGGCGACGCGTTTGTTGTTTGTTTTCTGCCCAACATCGGAGGAACTGTCTGTCCCAGTTCCTTGCACTTTCGAGCACATGTGTGCACTAGTATATATATATATACCCTGGGAGTCCAACACCATTTTTAAAACGGTCTTTAGGTGATCCGAAAAGGAACTTCCTTTACTTGGGTGGTGCCTAAAATAGTCTTTGGACTTCTAGGGTATATATATATATAGAGGTGGGATCATCCTATAATAACACAATACTCTGGGTCTATCCTATTTCAAGTAACAGTGGATGATGATGGTTAGTCAAGGCCTTTCTCATAAAGATTACGGTGATACCTGTTTACTGACTGTTACAGGTAAGTTCGGACAGACCCAAAGAATACTCATCTTCGTCCTGGGCCCCTCGTTAAACCTCGAGTAACTCAATCTCGCGAAGGCGCTCCGCAGATGTCGAGTTCCTCGACCTCACGAGGCCTTTACGATGTGCAAGCAGGTTATACAATCTACGAACTCACGAATGTTCTAGAACACGCAAAAACCCTATACTATACGGTTCGAAGAGTTCATGCAGGTCCCCAGCTTCACTGGGAACTCTAGCACACTCAGATCATCTTGCATCCCCAAACGGGCACGCCGTATACGCGGTTTCAGGAAGAACTGGCTCACCATTTTAACCACCTTCTCATTCTTCGTAGGGAAACCACATGGAAAAAACGACCCCGCTCCCGCTCCATCCCCCCCCCCACACACAAGCCATTTGGGTCGGCCGACCCACCGCACTCCGGCCCCCGCTCCGGTCGGCCCGGACGCGGCTCCTGCGTGAAGCGGATCTCTCCGACGTCCATCAACCGCGTGACCATGGCGACGACGGTGACCGGTGTCGCCGTCGGAAGCACATCGGATCCGATGTGCTTCCGACGGCGCGTGGCTGTCGTCAGTGGAGAGTTCAGTACACCACACAACCTGGTTTAGTTCCGAATCTCGTTGTTTTGTGCGGAAGGCATTCGATGGCAGGATGTTTGGACAATTCAACATCGCTGACTTTGGATGCTGGCGGGGGCTGACTTGAAAACAAAACGTGTGCACATCTGCAGCATGTATCCTGATGAAGTGCAGCCGAAAAGGCCTGCAACTTGCAAATGCAGGGTGAAGGCAAAACCTGGTGTTGTTGGTGACTTTCCAAAACGAGAAGAGCCAAAAGCTTGGAATTCCAACCTACCAGGGTTTTCATGTGTTTGCTACTCCTGTGATGATGGAAGCCCACTTACTCCACCCAAGCGGAGGACGCAGTCCACCTGTGAAAAGCAAATGAGGAATTGAAACCGATCGAAACCTTCGGAACCGTTCTTCCTTCCTTTCATCTTTTCCATTTCGGTCTTTTTTCTTCAGACCTTCTGCTTTGTTCAAAAGACCCTAGAGATCGATCCGTCAAGGAGTCGACCCCTGAAGGAATCAGCACCTTCCTTTGAGTGGGATGGGCCCAAGTCCGGGAAAAGACGGTGCTCAGCTGGTCAAAGATATCATCTGTAGCATGAGTGGTGCATGTTTTTAGGTCTGAGACAACATTCAGATGCGTCAAACGAGGGAAGCAGTCCGAAGTAGTGGATGCAAACTTGTGAATAAGACACAATAAGACGTAATGGATCTGTCAAGGGCTCCTCCCCGATCTCAAAGACATGGCCACTTTGATGAGAGAAATAATTGTAAGGAAATCCCTTGGAGATGAATATACCATGTATTACCTTCTTCCCTGATCATAGTCAAAATATTGTCAAAATGGATTCCACCGATTCCACCTGCATTGGCACTGCCACCACTCACCACTTCAAGAGAAGGGTGGAATCTGATACTACCTGTATCTTTCTCACCCAATCTCACCGAAGTTCACCTTCGCCAGGAAGCGCAGTAACTTGCGACCGGCGCAGGAGACACAAGTTCGGCACCGTCCTTTTCATGCAAAAAGGAATGGGTTCCGATGCGTTCGGGGCCTGGTGGTGGGCCTGGTGCCCACGACCGATGTCTCCGCCGAGGTTGGGGACGAGATTTCTCTGTCTTCGGCCGAGGAGTTCCGAGATTCGACGCAGTGACGAGCTTTTTCTTCCAACAAGACATGCATATTTACGATATTTACTATCCCTCAAACTAACATAGAACCAGAGATTTGACCGGTGGAAGATCATTTGCCTCTACGCCCAATGGTTTTGGGGTTCCATGTTAATCTGCAGGGGAGTATAGTTCCGGACTGAAAGATAGAACCCCCTACGTGTGGACCGTCCGTCCGTTTCTACGGTGTACACTTTTTCACCCCATATACTTTGGGGAGATCTCCTGTTCAATCCCAAAGCATCCAATGGTCCAACATCCAACAAAGCGTAGGCAGCGGTTCTCCATGAATTCCATATGGACAAAGGAAGAAACAGTGAAGAACCCCCACTCCTTCAAGACTATGAGACTCTCAGTCTCGCCTGAGAGTAGGGTGTAGCAGTGGGTACTGACCTTCAACCGGTCCGCTGTTCCGGCTATCTCCACTCCAGGGAATTCCAACGACCAACCCGGAAAAGGGCCGAACTCCGGAGCCAACCGACCCCCAAGGGGTCTACAGATGAAAAAGATATGTGTCGTTGTATGACAACCATCTGCGAAACACCATCTTTGACAAACCATTTTGGAAGAACCATCATTATGTCGTGAAGAACCCAGAACCATGCAACCAAACAAATAGAAAATGGCCGCAATGTGCCACCGTTTCTTTTTCCCCCCTTCTTTAAACGACACCACGACCGCCGGAAGGACGCCTCCCAACCTCGGGACGCGCGGGGCATTCGTCGCCCTTCACCCGTCTGACGGGGCATTTGTCGCGTGGTGAACTGTCGTCCGGCACTGGACGGGGGACGAAGTCGTCGTCCGTCGTCATAGACGGTGCTGGTCAAACCACGTGGTGAAGTCGTCTGGTCATCTTTTTGAACAGAAATACGGTAATTATTTCCTCATGGAACATCATGGAAATACGAGGCAGAAAAATGTATCCACTCCAATTGACCCTTCCACCTTCCAGGTTTCAATACGGGATCTATGTGCACGTAAGTATAGCAATTTATAGCAATGCTTGAAGCTGCTGAGCATCCCTCCAAATTGGCCGACGATTCTCAGCTGCAACGAATTGTTCACTTTACGATGTGTCCCTCGTACGAAGATGAGTCGTCGAATACTCAAAACCCCAAAGAGAAGCATCGTAGCTGAAGACTTCATAACCCCGTTTTGTATTGTTTTGTGCCATGAAGATGAAAATACAAACGATTTTGATTGGCCCCCCAAACCAGAAGGTCTAAGCCAGAAACGATGCGTCACGTCATTCTTCAAGGCCTTTTTCATGTGTTATGTGTTGTTTTTCCCGGAATTGTGCTTGCGGTCAAAAGTTGCACAATAAGCATCAAAGTCAAAAGCTCAAAGAAAAAAACACAACCACACCGGTGTGGTGAGAGGCGTGTCACACCGAACATCTTGAAATGACCATGACTCAGTCACTTAGACTACTATATAATACTATATATAGACTTCAGGTTTTATCACGAACTGGACATGACAGGACTTGGTGATGGAACTCTCTCTCTCTCTATAAGAACTCATCCCCTTCCACCCGTTGCACCGTCTCGACTTGGCCGTGGTCGCCGTGCACGCCCCGGGACAGACCGACCACGATCAACCGACGGGGCGCACCGAGACCCGGAGAACGTGGGCAAGGCTGGAAATGAGTCGAAATGGACTGGAAATGAGCTCAGTCCTCTACCTACCAGCGACACCAAGAGGTTGGTCTTTTCTTTCTTCCCTTGAACAATGAAAGGCGCCTCGCCTCTTAATAGAGGTGACTGGGGGGAGGTCCCAAAAGAATCTGTGAAGGAAGGTCCTCTACTTGGGACTTCGGGAAATCGTTGTGATGTTTCTCTGGTGTCGATCCCCAATCACTTTTGGTCGATCGGCCATTTGGCGACAAAGGAATCGGGCCGTTTCTGAGGTTCCATGGATTAAATGTCATGTCTGAATCCAAATCCACTGGTGCCGGCAACCGAGTCGGAAGCAAAGACCAGCTTCACACAGCCCGGCGCAGCTGCACCTTTCTGGTGCACCTTGGAGCGGCCCGGTCGAACAAACACCGAAACTGAGCCGGGCTCAGGGATTTGGCACATACGATTTTGCTATTAAAACTCATTGGGATTGGGGAATCACTGTAAAGCACATGAACCGGTTTTGCTGGGAGTTCGTGCACCATTGCAAAAATCCTTTAAGGTCGAGCACATACTACAATGATCTAGAATGCATAAAAACAAATCTTTAAGTGTGTGGGTGATCAATACGCCAGGGGCCAGGACATGTTGTTGCTGAAGGGGCATTACTGGTTGAAATGGTGGGGCTCGAACTTTCTTCCGAAGGAAAAACATTAAACACTGAGGAGCCTTTTCCAGTGGCCTCCAACAGTCCCGAAACCTTCAATTTTGCATGGAAACTATAAGGTGGAGCCACAAAACCTGCTTGCGTTGCTGGTCCGTAACAGCAAATACGTACAGTGCAAGGGATGGTATCTTGCAGCACATATGAATTGGTGCGGTAACCTGAGTGGGTGCAGCTATCCCACCAAGAATCTTATCCGGTTCAATACAAAGCCTTTCTTTTCATCATTCTTTCAGGCGGCATCCAGGTTTACCTGGATGAACCTGGAACCCATTTTCACGGCGCTTGGTGACGTGCTACTGCGCGGTCACCAGCCGACACCAGCACCACTCCGAACGAACCTCACTCGGTCACTCATCGGGCCAAACGACCAAGGACCAAGGACGAAACCGCTAACCCAAACCGCTCAGGGCGGGAAGCCAACGCGTCGTGGGACCGGATCTCATCGTCCTGCCTGGCGAGGAGGGCGCGGGATGGGCGCGCGGAGAGGGAGTGAGAGGCCAGAGAGCGCTTGGTCACAGAACTCGAGACAAGTGACAATGTAAACACTGATGAATGCAATATGATGAATTTCTTCTGAATGCTGCCCATTTCGAAGGTGGCGAGGTCTGCCTGCGTTGCTTCACTCCGTCAAGGTTCACCCCGGTGGGCGGCGAATTCGCGCCTTGGCCACCGCCTTGGCTGCCGGTGCGACCTGCGGCGGGACCTCGAAAGGCATCCGGAAAAGCTCGGAAAATGGGTACCATAGCGATAGAGCAATGGCCTCCAACCTGAGAGCAATGGGTATCGGATGGTACTGTCGTACCATGTCGTACCTGCTTTCATATGGGTCATGTCAGGCTGTATATGTATTATATGTATAATATACATACCTAGGGATCCCAAAGGCTCCAGTCAGTGGGTTTGGAGGGTCCAGGGTCCAGTCATACCTTCTGAGTCTGTAATTGGAGCACTATGCAGACGCAAACCGCAAACCCGAATCCTCTGGAGGGACCGAGGGGTTGAGCCAATCCCAGACAGGTTTTGAGGGACAAAAAGGGCTGTGAAAGGAGCCTCTGGGAAAAAACACATCGATCCTCGAACAACTTTCCCTGCATGGAACACATCGCCTTTTCAGCTTTCGCTGTACCCTCCTGGTACACTCCTGGAACCTTTAATTTTCAACACATCCAAAAAATCATTCAAACACCGAGACTTCAACTGTTGGACTGACCCCACCTGCGAGCTCACGTGGGAGGCCATGCGGAAGACCTGGAAGCCAGCCTCGCAGCCGGCGGGTACTGACTGCACACAGGACGGTTCAAAGGCCGCCATTTGGGAACTTAACCGCATATTCTCACTGCACCGTCCAAAATCCGAAGTTTGGAGTTGATAGTTCCCCAAAAGCGATAGCTTGCGGTTGTCCACTCTTTAAGCCTGGGCGGTGGTCTCCCGGAGTCTCGGTCATGTTTAGGTGGTGTCTCGGTCATTTGAAGGAAGCGTCTTGGTGATGTTTACGTGGTCTCTCGGTCATGTTTCGGTGGTGTCTTGGTCATGTTTAGGTGGCCTCTTGGTCATGTTTAGGTGGAGTCCATGTTGCGTGCTGGCGCTTGAACATCATGTCCCGCCTAAGGTAGAGATTATGCGTCGACATCTACAAAAGACTGGTTCGCTTGAGAGGAACATCCTTTTGGTTTTGTACAAAAGTCTTAGGTGGCTACTTAGTAACTGTGTGCTTGGCGTAGGACGAACTTATGCGTTTGTCCTTCAATACATTTTCCTCTTCCTTTGGGGATAACCATAGGTTCGTGTCGTCTGTATGAACCATAGGTTCGTGTCGTCTGTATGAACTTTTATACTTTATGTTCTCTGTTCGAGCAGGGATTGTGCGGCAAAATATTGAAAAACCTCTCTGTGCGAATCTCATGTTGTTGTGTTGTATTGAATAGGTTCTTCAGATGTAAGGACTTTGCGCAGGCGCTCGAACAAGCAAACATTTGTCAACGGAACATGCGTTTAGCTTGGGGATTGGACTTGTGTGTAATTTTGGCGCCCAAATTTTACGATTGGTTTCAACATGTTTTGGTGTCAGTAGAAAGTGATTTTCGACGTGCGCAAATATGCTTGCTTGACACTGCGTTCTTGCATCGTTCGTGTACATCCACGGTAATTATTCTGTTTACTTTCGATAAGCGTCGTCTTTGCTTGTCAATACTTTGTAAAAACAATGCACGTGCGTGTCCAAAGTATATCTTCCATGGTGCCAGAACTTAAAGTATGGTCTCTCTGACAACTGCATTCACTGTACCTTTCGTGTATGAAGTATGCGTTCGTCTTTAACTGCATTTTCTACCTGGTTTGGTGATAATATCTTCTTATCATCTGGACGATCTTATTCCTTTCATTCTTTGTCAGAATTGAACTTGCACGCATATGCGAACAAAATATACGCACACCTCTCTTTGGTGCGAATCGTGAGTTGCGCTGTATAAAATTGGTTCTTCAGACGTATGCACCATGTGCAAACACTTGAGCACTTGAACATACAATTCGGCCATCGGCGAACATTCCTTAAGTGGTAAACACTATTGGACTATTGGAATGCATTTCACTTTTTTGTCCTGTGTGATAGAACGAAAAACATCGAACAACCAGGCTCCGAGGGCAGTTTGCCCTACTATAGAATCACATATCAACCTCCTGCTGTGCTGCAAACATGTTCTCTATAGAATGAGGTGCCTCAGGGTATGGGTGTTCATCATCATGAAAAATTGATAAACAAATTTGGAAAATCAATGATGCATAGCCAAGGTTGGTATTGATTCTATGGAAAAGTGTGGGGAACACTGAAGGTTGAAATTGCTTTTAGAAAAACACTGGGCCAAAGTGGCCCAAGAGGTTGGTTTGATTTTATAGAGACATGTTTGGACAATGCAGGGTTGAACATTATTTTAGAAACATATTGGACAGGTGACATAAGTGGCCCAACAGGTTGATTTTGATTTTGTAAAGACATGTTTGGATACAAATGTTGGCCCATGTGTAAAACATGATTTTATAGAGGGGTTATTTATCACATGTTAGGACCTCTATAAAATCTGGTGACATGGCAAGCCCTCTCTATAGAATGACATGTCGGTACCCATTTTGCCAGAAGAAACGGACATTTTTGGCCCCGATGTTTAAAATGGAGTGTTTTTTCAGGTAGGTTGATATTTCATTCTATAAGAACATTGTCTATAGAATCTGAGGGTCATTTTGAGCTCAAGCTCTCAGATTCTAAGAGTTTATTCCGCAGGCTGGGAATCCTTTTTTGTTTTTTTCTTTAAAGGAATTGTCCTCGATGATCGATATGTGAAAGAACGACGCAACGAACAACGCAGAAAACATGGATCTGGTGGATGCTTTGCTATTGGGGTTGTCAGCTTGGTCAATTTTGAAAGAGTGTTGCCTTTTTGATGCATTCTCTTGTCTTTGAAAATCAACTTGACGTTCAAAGCTCATTGCCGATTTCGATATTTGTGGGAAGGACCTAATTGCATCCTTAATTTGAAATTAGATGCATGGTGGCCGCAGCAAACATTCCCCAACAGACTGGAGCTGGCGATGGGGAAAGATTCATCTATCCTCGTCGCTGTAGGGGGCCACGCAGGGAACTAGCTTTGGATCCTAGGCGGTCAATTGTTTTGGGGCCGATGTCATCCTGTTTGTGGGGATGGCAATACTCTTGACTCTTGGCAACAAAAAGGAATTTGATCATATCATCTTATACCATATTGCTTGGGTCTATCCCATTGCAAGTACCAGTGACAGTGGATGATGTTGGTTATCAACTATTACAGGCAATAGGACAGACCCAACATACTGTACAGAATCAAAGCCACACCCCTTCCTGTAAAAAACACATTGTGAAACATATCCACTTGTGATTTTAAGCTGATCGGATGAAGAACTGTACTAACATGCCACGACTGAGGGTTGAAACTTGTGCCTTGAAAGCTTTTGGCTTATCCACTTGCAACCCTGCCCCCCAATTCCTGAGGCATGCCGTGGCCGCCATGTCCTGCGGTGAGCCGCGCTTGGACGGTCGTTTTATCTATTTTTTGCAGCTGAAGGGATTCGGAAGGAGCATCGATGGCTCAAACTTCTCAATATTTCTACCACTCGCCAGGGTTCTCAGACAACCTTTGACACGATTTGATAGACGTGACAACCACTGTGTGAGTCAGTGTGAGTTGCAGCTTTTGTGTCAACGTTGCATTACGCAAGATTTCATCGTTCACTTACAGTAGATCACGAAGATTTATGGCAGTTGAAACCACTTCTCAAAAGCTCATCCGGGTGAGGAACTCTCTATGTGAACCCCCTCCACTTTCGCTAGGTCGCTTCTTGACCTTTCTCAAACACCCCAAGCCCGGCCAAATCCATTGTCCCTCTCCCCTGCTTTTGGCCGCTCGCTTCGCTTTGCCACATCTTCCTTCAGCCAGCTGCCCCGCCTGCGCTTTGCACCCCTTGCGGCACGCCCTGCGGCACCCCTTGCGGCATGCCGCCGCAGGGCACCGCACCTTGCGGGACGCCGCCCTGCACCACCTGGGCCAGGTGGTTGATTGCAGGGTAGGGCCGCGCCTGCGGCCTGTGGAGGCATCGATGGGGGCAGCTGAAAGGCCAAGTAGCTGATCAACAACGAAGTAGGCGATCGCGGGTGAACAGTCCAGCGGCGCATCCCCTCAACTTGTGTTTATCATGTATTTGTGTATAAATATATGTAAGGAAAAACGGAGTTGGTGCCAATACCCATATTTTTTGACAAACTACACATTTTAACCGAGCTACCTTTGCAGATGTGATTAATTATGCAATTGTACAGGGATTAAATGTCTACTTGAGACTACCACCCTAGCCAATGTCAAAACGAAGCAGCTGGAACCCAAGCCAGACCACACAAAGATGTGGGAACAATACATCTGCGAACCTTCACCCCTCACCAAAGCAAACAAACATCATTCCAAAGAAGTATATACTTGAGTATACACAACCGCGTCATTACAGTAAACCTAAGAAAAACCCTCGCCGTGCCGCGATGTTCTCCCAATAGCGCATCTGAAAGCCCCATCTTATCATGTTTGATGGTGGCCAACATGTCGCCTTGGGTATAGCTTGCTCCTTCTTGAACGCGCCGTGGGTCCTGGGGTACAGTAGATGTCCCGTGCCATGGGCCCAGGCTTCGCACCGGCCACTCCAGCGGATCAACGGGGGGTGAACGGCGCCGATCGGGAGAGAAGGTTGAACAGGCTGATAGCCCACAGACATCCACAGACCAGGGTGGTCCTAGTTCAGGTCTCTGAACCGTCGAAAATCCACCTTTTGGCCATCCAAATCTTCCAAAAGCTTGCTATGGGGTGTCAGTGGCTTAGAAGTTGCTTGGGGTCAAGGTCTGGCCGGATCAATAACAGCCCCCTGGCTCAGAACCGCCAAACAAGGCTAGCATCTGCCACGGCCGGCGAAGTGTGCGGATGGTTGATATATGATATAGAGAGGACCTAGCTTCCATGTGGATCACTCCGCTTCACTCCACAGCAGTGCTTCCATGTGGGTCCAAGAAGCAGTGGAGGTTTCGGTGGGTTTCACTTCTTTCGCTGAAGACACCTCCACTGCTCGTGGTCTCCACGTGTGGACAACGCAGCCGACAGCGAAGCGGCGACCTCGAGACCCATCGACTGCGCATTGCGGAGATGGGTTCCACCCAGCGACTGCGTGGCTTTTGGCGCATGGGACCAAGAAAGTCCTCCAAATTCCTGGTATGGGCGACTGGTGCAACCCTTCACACTTTCTTTAGATGACCAAAATCAGTCAAGCTCAAAAGGAGCAAAAGATCCAGGTATTCAGAAACTAGACCCTTAACTAGGCAACTAAGGGAAACTCCTCTTCCGGAACATGTCCTCTCCAAGTCCTTCTAAACATTCTAAACGTGCTCGCAGCTTCCTTGAACCAGCCACCACCACCTCTTCCAAAAATACGGCCCCAAAAAGGACGCGACGCTTTCTGGGGTGCGTCCTGCGCCCTCATCTTCCTCATCTTCCCGAGCTCCGCCCAAGCTCCGCTGCCGCAGAGCTCCGCTGACTAGGCATCCCGGACTTGCCGCTGTGGGAGTTGCAACGAGTGCCGCGGCTGGGGCTGGGGACTCGGCCCTCGGCGTGTTCGCCGAGGCGCGGCGCGTCGGCTTTGGTCGGTGGAGAGCGAGATGAGCCGAGAGGAGCCGTGTTACTAGTGTCCTGTGTTACTAGTAGCATCCTTGCTCCTAGTAGTAGTGGCCTCCACCTACCGGGTTCCTTTTCTTCTTCGCACAACATCCAAGAAAAGGAGTTGGTGGTTGAGAACTCTTTCCCCGTGGGGCCTCAGTGGGATTGTCTTGTTATTCGTTTTGTTTCTCTTGGTGGAGAGTCCGAAACACGTGATGTTCACGAGAGATGCCCAAACCTCAAGTCTCAAGGGATTTCCAGAAGCCTTTCGAGCGACATGCAACGACACGACGACATCACGGTGACGTGGGGTCACGGCCTTACCGAAAAAGAAGGACGAAGCCCCGTGGGGTCACTGGGACTCTGACCCCCTTAAGGCTGTAGCTGGGAGGCTGGGAGGCCCTAGCCGAGGAATAGAGCTGCTGGAGTGGCTGGGCGCACATCCCCATCACCAAAAGTGGGGATAAGCACGTGTCGTCAGGTCCACTAGAGGGATCCATTCCCCTAGAAGTCGTGGCCCATCATTTCTGAACAACCATATTGTTTTACTGCAGTAAGGGTTTTCCACTACAAAACCAGATCGGTCCCATTTTCGAAATGGTCGGACTGCCGGATTTCCATATAAATATAGCCCTTATCCAATGATTCCAACAGAGCATTGCTCCCCCAAAAACGTGTCTTCACCGCCCCTTTTGTTTTGGGACACGTCGTTTCCTCCGTTCGAACAGGTCCTGGGACACGGCCAAAAACCCTTCGGTGACACCGTCGATCATCTTGGGAGACACCCAGTGTCTTCCGTTCCGTGTGCTGTGGATGTTTCCACAGAAAGGAAGAGGGAGGATGGGAACAAACCCAGGGGCCCCAATGGTTAGAGGGTTTAGGGTTGTTTAGGGTTTAGGGAGGCTCTCTATCGGATGTCATCTCCACACATTGCTCCCGCACGAAACGCGGCCCCTGCCTGCGGCGGCGGACCCCACAAAGCTGGCACCCCGGCCCTTGGCAAAGGTCACAGGTTGGGGAACATTCCTTTCGCGACGCCCATGTGTCTCACAGCCCATGCCTGGAAGTCTTGAAAGAAAACTCACTACCTGGACCTTCAAGGGGTGTCCTGTCTGGAGGTCCCTTAGTAGTTTGGGGGCGAAACCAGCCAGGTGACCACTTGGAAGGTGGTATAGGACACAATACGGGCTTTGGGGGGGGCGAAACACAAGTATCGAAGATAAATCCAAGAAAGAAACAAGGGCTGTTCATTGCATCGGTGAACATCCACAGGTGCTACATCGGGAAAGGCCCCTGTTTTTCATCCATGTGGTGAAAACTAGCAGACTAGCACGACTCTCTGCGTGAGTCTAAGAGTTCTTCAATCACCCACCATGGTTGCCACTGAGATGGGCCCGGCTGGAAGGATTTACCTCTCTGGTCTCAGTTCCAGTCGGCTGTGACGCCGGAAGTGGGTGGGTAGATGTGGGTAGTAACGGCTGGACGGCACTGCGCTTCGTAGGTACTGTGCCCCTGGGTTTCCATCTGGAGTCACCATCCCGAACTCTCCGCAGGCGCGCACAAAACCTCTTTTTTGCGACGCAAAGATAGAAGACGCGTCACCCTTTGGTCGAGGCATTTGTGCGGAGATATATTGATAACATTTGATAACATAACCCCCAGCAGTGGAAGGTGTCGTTGAGAGGAATGAAGAACATCAAAAAATCGTTCAGTGCTCACAGGACAAGGTTTCAAACTTTACAGTAATTTTACCAGAAACTACAGCAATCATCCCCTTTAGTTGATACATTGGGGTGGTGTATGACGTTTTATAAACACTTAGACTTAGCTGCTATAAAAAAATCTAGCTCTTTCCATCGCAAAGGAACACACTGCTTGGAGATCTCCAACGATGCGCAAGTCGATGCGCGCATGTCGCGTGTTCGAGCATCGATCGAGGGAAGATCCTCACCTGTAAACCCCTTCCTCCCAGAAAACGGTTGTTCTGACCATTTTCTGAGAGCAAAACAGAGCTTATATAGTGGCTGAACATACCCGGAGACACATCTGTCTGTCGACCTGTTTCTGGTTGGGACTGGGGGTTCCCCTAGGCAAGTCTCTCGTTGGGACAGGTATCATACCTGTTTTTGCCAGGAGTTCGATCGACCACAACTGGCATCGCAACGAGCGGCTCTCTAAAGCCTTTGGTGATCTGCGACCGAGTCATTTCCTGCTGGGTCAAGTGGACATCGATCCTGTTTCAACTCAGAGGTCCACTAATTACAACCCATTTCTTGCGGTGAAATAAAGGCACATCGTGCGGTGCTTTTCTTTCAACTGCGCATGGACGTTCGAACCCAACACGGTGTGTTTGGTCTCCATCTGCTTTGAATACCTTTCAGTTTGACTCGGAACCGACCCGACTCCGAGGTTGGTGGGTCCCGGAACCTGAAGACCGGAGTACCCCGAAGGGCCCCCCTCCTCGTTTTTTCGCGCTGGGAAGATCCCCATCGATGTGGAAAGTCCCTTTCTTTCGCAAAGCGGTGCTGTGGCTTCGACGCGATGCGATGCCGATCCAAGGCCCGTTTCCGCCCCATTGGGGTCCACCGGTCTGAAAGGGTCTGAAAAGGGCGCCTTTCGGCACCTCACCGAGCTTCGGTGGAAACGAGTGGGCGCCCAACCGCCGCGACGTCCTGAAAACACTCACGTCCTATCGCGATGGAGGCACCATCGCAGACTGAGTCCCTCCCTCGCAGAAGTCCTCGGTCATGGGCCACCACAATGATTGCACGGCTGAAGCCATGGTATTCTGCCGGGCAGAAACCCAGAAGATATGGTAGTCCATTGCCAAGCATAATCATAGGTCATCGAAAGTTTGACAATCACATGCTATGACGCTTCAACTTCTCTCATTCTGGGCCAAAGCAACGCTTTTGTTCATCTTTTTTCCCAATGCACCATCACACCTTCGATTTCAGCACATGTCTCATCACTGTGAACCAATGCGACCCGTGTTTCTGGTGGCCTTTTGCTGCCAGTGGACCTAGCCAAAAGAGCCTTGGCAACCCTTAGAGTTGGGAAAAACAAGCGGGGTCGGGTCATTGAGAGGATCCCCATTTCTCGCTTGAGTCTATGCCTTTGTACCATCTACTCAAAAACCATTCTGAGAGTCCCCCATGGCCTCAGGACTCTTTCAAACTCGTTTTGCCAGGCTGCAGCGTGGAACTGCGCAATGATCGTCGCCGTGAAGGTGGCCCAGAAGGGCAAAACACCAAAATTCTTCTCGCCGTAGAGAAAGGTGAAGTTCTCACGCAACTTCCAGCCTGACTGATTTCGCGAGGTCAACGTGCAACCCGCTAGAATCTAGAAAACCATGCGACCTCTGCGACCTTTCAGATCTCTGAATTTACTAGACTGATTGAAGAGTCACCCCACAAACTTGGCCCCAACCTTGCGAACATGGCAAGCACATGTTAACATTCCCGGAACCTACGCGAAACGGGCGAAACGGGCGACACATGGCCAGGAAACCCGACGCTCTGTTCGTTGGGTTTGCCGCCCAGACACATGCGTCCTTGACGGTGCTCTGCGCGGACGGCACTGGATTGGGCACAGGGACCACCGTGATGTTCCCAGTCCATTGGTCGCCACGGCTCCTCGGCGTGGGGAAACAAACAAGCTACTATCCACCCACTCCACGTGTTTCCCGTTGAAATGGTGGAATCCTCCCATTCGTCCCTCAGACTTCGAAAGATCCACCACCACGAGAAAAACCGGTAGAAAACACATCCATATCGGAAGTTGAACAGTGGAAGGACTACCAAAAGGTCAATGGAGAAGAATGGACTCCAAAACAACTTCACCTGGACACTCCACCAACCACGACCTCGGTTTTGGTGGTTTCTAAATCAACTTCCTCGTTCACGTCCAAGTCCGAAAAAACAAGCGGAGATCAAGGAAGAAACTCCCGGACCAAGTCGTTGGTCCATTTTTTTGCCCTAAGAACAACGACCTGAAGGCCAACGAGTCCAAAGGCCAACGAGTGGGCTGGAGCCCTGTGGAGCCTCTCCACCAGTCGCCTCGACCCACATCTATCTACACCCTGCCTCATCTGTGCCCACACCATGAGCTCCAATTCTTGCTCGGTGATCTGTCGGCGTTGGGGATGCACCTTGAAATCCCAGCGCTCCAAAACGGCACTCACCAAGTTCTCCAGCACTTCCGCCACGAAGATCGCACCGATGGCCTGAGAAAGACTATATATACTTAAAGGTTCAAGGCGTTTAGTATTTGGATGTGCTGCTTAGTGCTACTTAGGAAGTAGCCTATCTTGAGATATAACTTCTGTACGTGAAGATATAAATGACTTTTCTATGACAACTATTTATCATCACTTCCTATCTATGACGCATCAATTACTTTGTGTTGTAACTATGTAAGCTACTTACTATCTAATCCGCCGACCCCACACCGTGGGGTGAGGCGTGACTGTCGATGTTAGCCGTAGGCTTAAGCCTTAGCCTTAGCCTTAAACTCAGACTTGGACGTAGCCTTAGCCTTAGACCTTACCTCCCCTACCCCTCCGGACCTTTGTTGCAGTGACGAATCTCGACCCAAAAGCGACGTGATAGCTACGTGATTTGACGTGATTGCGACGTGATTACGACCGGAATTGACGAGATTGCGACGTGATGGTCACCTGGATTGTCCAAGATTCTGCCATCCCAATTGATTTACATCTTGGGACACCCTCTCCACCCGCGCGGGAAAATAAGCACGGTCCAAAATGGTCCTGGGCTCGAATCCCGGGCTGGTCGCGGCGTGGTCCCGGCCAGTGCCCTTGCTTTTTCGTAGATGTTGTAACGTTTTCTGTTGGACTTATGGGATTTTCAAAGGCTTTTCTAGCATTTTCCTAGGAATGCTCTAGGCTTTGTCTAGATTTTGTTATGTTTGCGTGGTCCCGGCCAGTGCCCTTGCTTTTTCGTAGATGTTGTGACGTTTTCTGTTGGACTTATGGGATTTTCAAAGGCTTTTCTAGCATTTTTCTAGGAATGCTCTAGGCTTTGTCTAGATTTTGTTATGTTTTCGCTGGATGCTTTTCCAAGAATTTTCTAGCGCATCGCTTGCATCTAGCATTTTCCTAGGCTTTGTCTGGATTTTGTTCTGTTTCTGCTGGATGCTTTTCCTAGAATTTTCTAGCGCTGACTCTTGTTTGTAGGTTCCCAGATTTCTCCCAAAAATTGGTAACCTTTTGCTAACCTATGGAACTTTCAAAGGCTTTTCCAATATTTTCCTAGGAATGTTCTAGGCTTTGTCCAGATGTTGTTACGTTTTCGGTTGGATGCTTTTGCCAGAATTTTCTGGCGCTTCCTCTTGTCTTTAGGCTCCCAGATTTCCCACCAAAATTGTTAACCTTTGGCTAAACAATTTTATGCCAGTGTTCCCGGCCAATGCCCTTGATTTTTCCTATATTCCTCTTGGCCGCACTTAGATTTTGTTACGTTTTCGACTAGATGCTAGGAATGCTCTAGGCTTTGTTTATTCGGGAGGGTGCTTTTCCAAAAGTTTTCTTGCATGTCCTCCTGACTTAGGTTCCCAGATTTGCAGCAAAAATTGTTAACCTTTGGCTATTATGCCAGTGTTCCCGGCCACACACGGGGCCCCTTAGACAACGACAGGATTATCGTGAAAAAAAAGAGACAGTCCTCTATCGTGGAACCCACCTTTGCAGTTTGGCCTGCGAGGGGTCCTCGGCGATAGAGTGTGCCTGGACAGAGGGACATAGACGCGGACTCGTCGGTGAGGAACGCATCATCATCACCACGGGGTTCATGCAAGAGATCACGTATGGTAAATCTGGGAGGTACCCAAAAAGTCGACTTTTTGGGTACCTGCTTTGGTGGTGATGGGTCTCAACTCTTGGGCAATGATATCTTTTATGGGGTGAAGGGTTCAGCATCACGGGGTTCATGCAAGAGATGACGTCCGATGGTAAATCTGGGAGGTAGTCAAAAAGTCGACTTTTTGGCTACCTGCTTTGGTGGTGATGGGTTGGGTCACCGGGAGAAACCGATCGATGCAGCACAAGTCCGGGCGCGGAGTCGACTTTTTGGGTACCTGCCTTGGTGGTAATGGGTTGGGTCGCCGGGAGAAACCGATCGATTCAGCACAAGTCCGGGCGCCGATACGTGTGGCATTTGAATGTACCCTAGACCATGGGCAGCGCCCTGCGGCCCCACAGGCCGCAGAACCCAACGCGTCACGGGGTTCATGCAAGAGCTGACGTGGGAGGTACCCAAAAAGTCGACTTTTTGGGTACCTGCTTTGGTGCTCGAGCGTCAAGCCATGTAAGTAGAAGTGGCGCTGTAAAATTGCCTTCGTGCTCTCATTCCGACGGGCAACGTCCACCAGCAGCGGTTGTTGGCGAAGCTCTTCCAAAGCCTGTGCCACTTTGTTGCTGACGTGCTCGCAATACAGAAAAGACAAGAAGCAGTGATACTGCTCTGTATTCTGACCAGTGCGTTGTTGCAAGCCAAGGTGACTTGACAAAGCTCCCAGGCTGAGTCGGCTGCTGCCAGTCAGGCCGCCGACGGGCGCCAGCCCGAGGAAAGAGTTGCCTTGCCTGGCCTGGGCGTGTACTTCGGCCATACGGAGTGCCGTCAGCGGCCACGGCGGTCCATCGGCCCCGAAGAGCGCCTGGAAGCAACGCCAGTTGTTGTAGCACACCGTGCCAATGACCACGGACAACAAAGCCTGCTCAGGCTGCAACCGGCGACACTAGGCAATCAAGTGGACACTGGTCGAGTCGAGCCCTGCCCACACGAGACACCGTCGCTAGCAGAGAAACGCCTGCCGACCAGGAAAACGAGCCAAGGCCGCTTTCTTCCAAGCACCCGCAGCCTCACAACCCATCCGCTCGTGCCACTCGAGAAAGCCAGCAAGAAGGAGCGTCATGTACCTCTGCACAGCCGCGCCGTCCCACTCCAAGCTCAGTGTAGCGACAGCGTGCGGCGCCGCTTCCAGGGCTGCCTCCAATTCTTGTATGGCCTTGGCCACCACACCCCTGCTGAGGGCTGCCAGGATGTCGTCTTTCCAGGAAGCATTCGTGCGGACTGCCCGAAGCATGCATTGAGTGCTGTAAAACAGGACATATTTCTCAAGGATACGAGGGGGGCCCAGCGGCGACAACGCGCGCCGCCGCCCCTTCTGGAGGCTCTGGGTACTGCGCCTGCCACTGCAGAGAGCGAGGGGGGCCCAGGGGCGACAACGCGCGCCGCAGGCCCTTCTGGGTGCTGCGAGTGAGTGAGTGGACTGAGTGCGTGGAGTGAGTGGAGTCAGTGAGTGGAGTGAGTGAGTGAGTGAGTG